>JARHVA010002453.1:1570000-2167500 GCA_037957365.1 Torreya grandis
ACCAAATGAAATCCACTCATGCACACAAGTAATCAAATCATATAAAACTTCTATATTACCCTTTCATATTATCAATACACCATACTCATCCCTGAACATCTCTAGCCATGTCAAAATTGAAGATCAAACAAGCCTCCTTCAAGTACATTAGGACAAGCACATTGCACATTTTGTCATTGTCACTTAGGCTATCAAAAAAATTCATCCACTCACTAGGACACCTCCATGACATCATTGAAAATTATCTAAAAATACCCCCTTTTTCATTGATGTCAACACCCATCATATAGCATTATACAACTCGTCTTCCTTCTCTTTCTTCAAGTACTCCATAATAAGAACATTCTCTCTCTTTGACACAATGAAAAAGTGGCCACAAACTGATCTTAAAGACATAAAAATACTACCAATATTATTATACCATCTTATAAAGATAGTACAAACTGCCCCTTATCTTGAGCCTACCTCTTCTTGCCTTGACAACTTCTTTTTGCTTCATGCCAATTCTCTCTTCAATCAAGAACTACAACCAATGAAGAAATAACACAAAAAATAACTAAAATCTAATGTAAATCACTAATAAACATCTAAGATGGACTCCCCCTAATATTTCTAAGCCATTTCACATCTTGAGCATCTTCATATCTCCATACACCTTGAAGAATCACCATATAGGCTCACTAGCCTTATTTCTCAAACCACCTCAAGGACCACCCAAAAAACTTCATGCCACTCACCAAACATAAAATATTCTCAAAACCAACATAAGAACTTTCCTTAAAATTTGCATACCTTTCTCTTTTGTAGAAACTAAACAAAAACCACTCATGTTCTCAATAGGCCTATCTAGTCTTCTTGTAACCCTATCTAGAACTTGCAAAGTCCACAAATTTTAATAAACACACTATCAAGACCTAAAAATTCATATCTATATCACTCTCATATTCCCCCTTAAGCACATAAATTTTTAATACCTATCTCAACCTATAAAACATACTTCCTTCACAGACCAACTTGCCAATTAGGCCTTCATCTTGATAAAAACAAGAATAATTTGAAAACCATAAACCTTCAAATCTCTATGAAGATATATTTTATAACCCATTTGTCCCATTTAATATATTAATAATCCTTAGACCTCAACTCATAAGGCACACCACTTTTTTAACATATCCCAAAAGCATAGAAACTTAAAATAAATAGAGTCAACAAACCTCCTTCTAGTCAATGTCTACCTCTAAAACTTCTTGTACACCTGAAGACAACCATCACACACTTTTGGACCAAAAATTGAGATTCTACACCATTGGGAACCTTGACTTCCTTTAACCCATTTTAGGACCTACATATTCTTAAGCATAAACTAAGAAAAATTGAGAGCACACAAAGATATTCAATTTGCCTTCAACATACCTTTAGACCAAAAAAAACACCTAGAGCACATCACAAATAAGTGCACAAACATTTTTGAGCACCAAACTCTTCTTGACATTGCATCAAACTCACTATTCCACCTGGAACCACCCATTCTAACCCTGTACTATAGCTCCTTCACAAATCTTTGGAACAAGCTCATGCACTTGTTGTTCCCCCTTAACCAATGACCTTCTCTGATTGGAATTAAGATATTGAGCACACAAACTTGATTCTCTACAAGAAATATGTCTCTTAATAATCATAGGTAGAGACACCCTATTTCACAATGTCCTAGAATAATGTGAAACTAGGATTTCCCACAACTCCTCATATTTCTTCTCCTCCTTGGTCATCTGATGCTTATAGTTCTTTTTATTATTCTTGGGCTTAAGAGAAGAAACATGCTCAACCACTACAACATTCTCCTTTTCTTCTAGGATTGGATTAATAATACATGGAGACAACAAAGATTCATGGCATACCTTTTCATTTGAGGAATCCACCTTGCAGTTTGGAGCCTCATCACTAGGCACAAACAATTGATTTTTTCTGCATGATACATGCTCAACAATATCAAGATGTTCATTGGGATCCATACACACCTCAGGACTAGCTTCAACTAGCATTTTGGTCTTTTCTTTAAGCTTAGTCTCTTCACTCACAACATGAGTAGACAATGAGACTTCTTATAACTCTTCAACTTTTATGGCTTTCTCCACCATAGAAAACAAATTATTTAGACCAACAGACTCATCATGACTCACACTTGTCACCTTTGGCTTCCATGAGTTGACTTGCCTTCTTCCTTTTACTCTAGGAGCCTGATTAAACGTCTTTTGAATTGTAGACATTTGCTTGTAGAACTTAGCAATGTGACGTCTTTGTTCACAATCATAGCACACCATACTCCTTGATGGAAACATAGTTTGTCTCACTATGTTTGGACATAAACTTTAAATATGTCCTTTGTCATGACAAACAAAACAAACTTCCCTTTTTGAAGAGGATTCACCTTGTCTAATCTTATGTGAATAATGGTTTGTAAAGTGTCTCACATCAAGACAATTTAAGCACTTAATTTTGCCCACTCCTTTTGAATAATGACCCCCATCATAGTCCCATGTAAACTCATTTCTAATAGGTCTCTTGTATTCTCTAGATCTATCACCAAATTTATTACATGTGTAACATTAACCATTAAAACTTACATACCTCATGGCATTTGGTTGTCTGATAAGATTTGTCTTCATTCTACCTGTGCCTTCATTCCTTGTCTCATGATTTATCTTCAAAGTATGATTGACCCTATTCACATTAGTTTTCATTTTGTCTTGAGTTATATTATTTTGTTCTTCTTCATATCCAAGACTATTTCTATCACTATCATGCTTTTGACCACTCAAAATATTGTCTAGATCACTTAAGCTCTTATCAAACTTGATAAATGATTTCACCTTGCTTGCGGATTTATCTAACTCATATTTCAAAGACATAATCTTAGAAGCATACCTTGAGCATTCTTATTATTTATCTCTTAGATTTGTAGACATAAATCCCAACTTAGAATTAAAAATCATGACAGCACCTTCATGCTCTCTAGAGTCTTTAACCAATTTTGCTTTAAATACACTAAATTACTCTTTATAGTCTTTGAGTTGAGACTTCATATTTTTATTGATCTTTTTCTCAATCTTCAGTTATTCAAGAGCATTTGACAATGTGGTCTCATAGTCCACCTCATCACCATCATCATCTAAGTCACTATAAGTAGATTCATTTTGATGTGACCAACTTCCTTCATCAACCATGAACAGAGCTTCATCTTCAATAGGACCATCATTTTCATGATCATATTCTAAGTCTTGTCTTCACTCTCATCTAATGAGCTGAAAACTTATTTGGTGTAGAGACTCTTCTTATTCTTAAAGGACTTCTTATTATTATTTTACTTTTTGAATCCTTTCATCCTATATGTCTTCATATTGGCCTTCACGATGCTCTGCATCACAATTATTCTAATTCTTATGAAGACACTTGTGAGAAAAATGTCATATCTCTCCATAGTTGAAACATTTGAAGGGTAGTTTACCTTTATACTTACCTGAACCTATGTTCAATTTCCTAGTAATTAAAGCAATTAGTTCATCCTCATCAATGTCAGATATGTTATCCTATTTGAGTTTCTTACCTTATAAATTATTCTTAGGCTTCATCTCTATCATGAATGTTGCTTCCTTCTTTGATGGTTTATCATCATTTACTCTCATCTCATAGGTAGTAAGGGTGCCATGCAATTGATCCATCTTCAACTAAGTGAGATCATGACTTTATTCTATACCAAATACTTTTGGATCACACTTGAAGGATAGAGACCTTAATACCTTTTGGATTATAGTAGCCTCTTTAAGATTCTCTTCAAGACCTCTGATGATGTTCACAGACTCATCAACTCTATGCAAAAAGGATGCCATAGAATCTTCTTCCTTCATTTTGAGACTTTTAAATTACCTTATGTGAGTCTACAACTTGTCAAACTTGACCTTTGAATATCCTTCATAGATGATTTCCATTTTGTCCCAAATCTCTTTAGCATATTTACAATGGACTACCTTACTAAACTCAATTTTTGTAAGACCCCAAGTAATGACATTCATTGCCTTAGAATTATTCTCAAATAGCTTCTTGTTTGTAGCACTAGATGGAGGGGTAGTAAAAGCAACACAACCATCCACAATAGATTGACATACATCAAACCCTAGAGACATAATGTATGTCCTCATCTTTGCACTTCAAAAATCATAATTGGATCCATTGAACATTGATGTTTGCATAGTAGATAAACCTCCTTGATGACTACCCATATTGTACATTGGATCACCTTCAAGCTATCAAGCCTTTACCAAAGGACCTACTCTGATACAAATTATTAAAGGTACAATCACTATGAGGGCACTAAATCAATGAGCCCAAATAATCTAAATTTAACTTCTTAATCAATTACCATAAACATTTATGAAGCATACACATCATTCATATAAATGAGCAAGATAAATAATGCAATATTAATCACATAACACATGACATACGTGGAAAACCCTATTAGGGTAGAAAACCCACTAGAACCTAAAATTGGACTATTATCCTATAATAACAAGAACTAATTTAGACCAGATGTAACTAATTAAGGAATTATAATCCCTTATTTAGTGAGACTACAATCCCACAAGGTGATACCACACTTATCTAGCTGAACTACAACAACAATTAGACCTTTAACAAGTTTCACCTTGCAAGGAGGTTGCAACCCCCTTAGATTTTGAGATGACACAAAAACACCTATGACCACATACACCTTTCGATTGATGTATATAATACCTAATGATGGACCTCTATTTATCACTCTTCACCTTCACTCATACTCAATTTGCAAGAGTGTTATTCTTCCAACAGAATTATGACCTATAGGTCATATAAATAGTCATTAATATTTTCTACTCTTCAACACATTCATTAGGCACCCACCCATTCCTTCGCTTCACAATACTATGCTCTCAAAAACACATTCTACACATAAGTATCTCATAAGTCTAGAAACCATCAAATTTGGTTTTACTAAATATAGAGCATTCATGATTACCAACATCTTGGGCAGCCATTAGGCATGCCTTAACCCTTAAATCATCTATCATATGAATACATATTTTAATACAATTTTTATAGGTCAACCATAGCATCTATAGGTCACCTTTAAGTAGCTACACCTTTCAATAAGGTTTGTGTATCTCTTATAGGTCTTATGGAGACCTATTCACCCATTTAGCACTTTATCAAACAAAAAAAGAACATGAGACCAATTTCAATTACATGGGTCCACTCCTTATGTCCCCTTTGACATCCTCAAGTGGTCATAGTCAACTTAGCTCACCTATGCATATGCTCAAACAACTCAAACACTGACTTGGTGCACATGAACAATATAAACAAACACACAATTAACTTCTTAAGCATTATTCATACTACATATGATTGATCAAACCTTCATTATGCATAAATATGGTCATTATGGAGTCTATAACACTCCAAAATATCCAATTCATCAAGAGTATCAAAAAAACATCAAAACAAACTCGAACAATCTTCTCAAGTCACTTACAAAACATAGTCAAACACATAGTCAAATTTTAACCATATTAATTTTAACTATACACAATTTTAAATATTCAAATATATATTTATAGATTCACCTTGAAATCCTCTACATCTTTGCTTTTTACACGATGAGCAAATTCTACATAGATTAAAATATATGGCCTTAAAACCAGACACTAGTTTTTCCTTTGTTAGATTCAAATATTTGAATGAAAATGGTCATAGTTAAACATTGAACACTATGTTCACATCTCATGTTCTTGCATCTCTATATTGATCATGCACCATCTATCTTTTGTACATATCTCAATCTTTAACAATTTTAGATTTTTGTCACTTTGACCTCTTGACTTTAATGTGCACCATTGATCTCAAGTATGAACATCCACTCACCATTTATCCTCTAAAGTAGCTCAATATTTATCTCTACTCAATGTTAAACATAATTTACTTCTTACCATTTTATCAACATGCACCATTAGATCAAAACTGTACAATTACCTATACACCATTAGATTTTAGAAGAAGCTTGATCTTTATCTCTATTAACCAACAAACACTTTGACCTATTTGACCTTTTATGTACCATACATATATATGTATGAAATTCTATGAACCATTAGATCTCCATCTGATCTTGATCTTTAACATAGAGAAAAAATGACTATGGGGACCATTGTTTATCTACCTAGAAGGCCAACTTTGGATCACAATAACTTTTGTTGCGCTTAGATGCATGATCTAAAATTTGGACCATATGATCTCCTTACATAGGAAAAATTAACCATATGTCAAACTACTCATGAAACCTTTGCATGTGCAAGATATAACACCATTAATCTACTCACTCAAATTTCTCTCTACCATAGAGCCAACTATGTCAAGAACTTGTTTGAAAGGCCAACTTTGTTATTACCCTTTTTACTCTTGTTTTTGACTTGGTAATTTTGTCTAACATAACACATATCACCCTAACTTGCCAAATTTTCAAGTACGTCCCATCCTCATAGCACTAGTTATTTTGGCTTTCCTACATTTGTTTATTTTTGTTTTTTAGTTTTATATTCTTGGGTTTGTTGAAAGCAGTCTCTGTGCCCTACACAATCAAAACTAACAACATAGAAAACAACCATCTAGTGATAAAGTTAAGTTAAAGTATGCATCACATTCACTTGTTAGTCATTTACTTTTTAGTTATTTCCCTTTCAGTCACTTAGTTTTAATTATTTTATGTTATAAAATACTACAATTTTTTTTAGCATCAGTGTTATGTGTTATTATGTTCTTTATTAAAGCACCATCCCCTATTGCACCTTGGAAACACGTGATAAGCTTTGAGTGGGTCATATACATACACATAATATTTTCAAATTTTATCAAATATTGATGACTTACATCTTGTAGGAACCTATCGAGTCTCAATCTCTCTAAGTGCACACCCTAAAGGGTGCACTAAAAAGGGGGTGGGTATACTATTGGTGCTTTGCAAGATCCTTGTCCCTTATTTCCACTTATTACCAATCCAACCAACTCCTAAAAATCATTTCCTAAGTTATTTCACCTCCACTGGCATACTCCTCTAGTCTTTTCCACTATCTACCCCTCTTTTTCTCACCTTCAGTCCCTTTTATCAGTCAGTTGTACTAGGTCTATTGGGTCAACCCTGTATAATTTTAGGTAATTTTCACTTAGGAACTAGTTTGGCCTTTGGCTGACCTAGTGAATAATTATTCAAAATTATGCTAGTTCAACTAGGTTGACCCTATCAGATAATATTTTCAAAAGGGTTTAGGGTTAAATCTACCTATATATATAAGATTATTTCATCCTTATTTCAATATGCAATCAAGAGTTATTATTTGCTTTCACTTCTTTAAAATCTTCTCTTCCACCATTCTACCTGAGGAGTCTTAGGTTAGGGTTTCTACTTGGAGAATATAATATTATGGATAAGTCTTAAATGATTTATCCTTTCTTAGTGATCCTTATAAACCACAATAACCTATTGTGAATCCCCTTTGGCCAAGGGAGAGATAGAGTCTTTATGGGTTCATCATTCAGGTAAGTATTCTCTAACTTTACTCCTCTCTTTAGTAGATATAAGTAGCATAAATATTGGATTTGAATAATATTACTCTCTTTATTCCATGTAGTAAGGTCTTACTCATAGCTTAATTGAGATTCTCTTATACATATTTTGATTATTTATAACCCTCATAGTATGCCATAATATTTTGTGAGCACTAGATTAGATTTAATTTACTTGTTATTAGTTTAGGTGAAATATCAAACTCTTGACCCCCTTAGGGTTATTGTGTGGTGGTGCTAGACTAGGCTTTGGAACACTCCCTAGCATAGTGTATTACAATAAGAGATCCCCTAATCAGGTCTAATAGATCCCCATATTGGTCATGTTCTAGATTAACAAATGTGTCCCCTATCAGAAGTGTATGGTATGATCTATCTTCTTTTAGTTATGATTGATTTATAGACATGATGAATTTATGATTGCATACACTAATGAGCACAAGAAAATCCTTCTCAGGTTGAGAACCCTCCATTCTTCACATTCAAGAGATTTCTAAACGCACTTTCATGACTTTTCCTGCAAATCATGACCTCAAACTTGGTCAACATACTTGAAATAACATGACACACTTTTGACAACACTCACATGTCCATACTTGCCTTGTAAAGCTAACCTCATACCCCATTAGGCCATACTCTCTTTATATATCATGGTTTCATGTTACATTAGACTTGTAAACACACCTTTGTGATACTATAAATTTACTCTCCACCTTACTCATGTACTAAAATAACCTCTCTCATGCTTAAACACTATCATACATCCTTCACATACTTTAACAATAGTTCATGATACCTCATTACGCTAGGCAGGGTCTAGGAGTGGTATAGGTGCAAACTTGGTCTAAAGGTCCTACCCCTGTAGGCTCACCCTAAGACTCTCATAACTCACACACATTCTCAAACAACCTCATACAACTGCTCATGCCTATGTGCACTCATCTCATCAATCCATCATGCTCATACCTTCTCACAAGGTCTCTTCTTGCCATGACTAGGCTTAGGCTACTTAAGTGTTTCACTAAAATTTTGGTTTTATTTTCTTATTGAAAGAAGGATGTAAAACTTGAAAGAAGAGTGAGGTTAGTAAAACTTTATGTGTTTTATGTGCATGAATATAGATGATTATTGATATTCCTCTTTGTCTAGAGAGGATGACCTGTAAATAATAAAGCACTAAAAGAGAATGATTGATTAGTGAGATAATAGGGTGGATTACCTAGCAAGATAGATCAAATAAGCATAAGCTTCCTTAGAGGTTGTCAATCCTCCTTTTGATAGTTAAATGTTAAGAAAGTTGTTGATAAGAAAGACTGCAAAATGTAAATGAAAGTACTCAATCAAAAGAAATAAATATTTTTCAATAAATAATGTGTTTTAATGAAATAAAATTAAAAGAAATGTTAAAATATCAAGGTATAGTTTAGGTGTGGTTATGTTGTTCCTCTTAACTCTGTATGATGATAGGGATGAAGAAATAGGGTTTTTGGTTGAGGTTAGAAGGTTCTTTAATCTTCTTGTTTTGGGTGAAATAAGATTACACAATGACCATCAACAATCTGAGTATGATAGCCGATGGTTAGGTGACCATTGGTAGTTAAGGGAGTCTGTCATTGGTTAGATAAGACCATCAATGGTTAATTTGGGATTTAATCTAGGGAAAATTATCTATTGGGGAGATTTATAGAGAGGTTCTAGGTGTGGTGTTTAGGTTGAATGTTGGTCATGAGATAGGAAATAATACCTAGAGGTATCTGGTTTAAGGATTGGGTATTTAGGTGAGTGAGAATGATTTATGGATGGGGAGGTTAAATGTCTAGAGTTGTAAAAATCCAACATATAAAATTAAAGTGAGAGATAAATAAATGGGAAAGATACAAGCAATAAAATAAATAGAGCTAATTACTAGATTTTGATGAAAGAAAATATAGAACTTAGCTTTTGGAATTGCCTAGGAGTCAAAACCTCTTGCACTTGCTTGATTGATCCTAATGATGATTGATGATGATCTTGATGATTTATGATGATCTTAATGATTGTAGATGATCCTTTCAACATTATTTATCTCTTAATATAGGGTAAAGGGAGATTTCAATCAAAGATTTTAACAAATGGTTCATCACACAGTCTAATTTATGCATTGATCACATGAATAACCAGCTAAATTTAAATAGCTATTAATCAATGAGTGAATTACAATAAAACTATAATTTAGTCTTTTGATCATGTAAGAGTTCAAGTAATCATCGATGATTAGGTCAGCCATCAATGGTCGAGGGTCAACCATCAGTGGTTGGGGAAACATAGTCAAAATAGTTAGGATTAGTCATTATTTCTTATGTTTGGTGGTTGAGAAGTTAAGAAATGGTCCTAGGTAATAAAATGGGATCATGGCATGCTTTGGTGACTAGAAACATGTCACACAATTTTTTAGTGTCTACAATTTTCCCCTTTTAATTATATAATTTATTTCAGTAAGCTATAAAATAAAAAATGGAGAAGTTGGTAAAATGTTGGATGCCCTAAATATGGGAGGAGGTATTCCCCATCAAACCAAGAATCAATAAATTGAAAGAGAGTTGGGTTTGGTTTTGATAAGCAGATAAGTTAGTCACAAGGTTGGTGAGAAGGTTGGTTGGTTGGTTGGGCATTTAAATGTGAAAAATCATAAAAAATGTGACTAAGTGCAATACCATAGATTGCCCATAGACTAAGCTACCATAGTTAAGGTATGTGTTAAAAATAAGGTTGGACTAGAAGGATAGGTGACAGGGTAACCAACTATAATAATAGCATGTGCGTGTTTGGTTAGTACCTATAAACTCAAGTATCCTAGGCAAGGTCAATGTATTCATAGGTATCCAAAGTAGGATGTGATCTTGAGAAGATAAATGGTCGTAGGTGTCAAGATTGTAGAGGGTCATGATCCAAGGTACCTAAATTGTTCATACATAAAAGTAGTGTAAGTTTAATTTTTTCAAATATGGCAAGGTAATCAATGTGATCAAATTTACCATTGTAAAATTGTCATAAAAAATGCAAAAGGTAGGCTAAAATGACCCAAGGCAAGGTTATTTGGGTGGGTTATTTCCAATGGTGGTATTGTTAGATCGGAAGGTAAGGACCAAATGGATGTGGATGCCCCTGACAGGTAGGCACTCATCATAGAGAGAGATCAAGCTAGGGCATAACACAGGTAGCTCTAGTAGTAGTGACCCTAAAGAGAGATACAACTCAAGGCTAGGTGGCCACTCTTATGTAGGAGAGGGATCAGGCTAGAGCCTAGCTAGCCTTAGTTACATAGGAGAGAGATGCCCTTAGATAGATAGGAGGGTAGGCACTAGCACCTATAGGACCTTTGAGGACCATTATTTTAGAGAGATATGTGTCCACTATTAAGGAGCTCAAATATTATGAGGCATTAGTCTTTAGACAACTTCTCAATGAACCTCAATATAGTGAGTATAGAGCATTGGTTACTGGGGGAGTTAGCAATGCAACATTGGGGCAGTGAGAAACATATATGGGTATATAGACAAGGCCAGGAGATGGATAGGATCTAGGGAGTAGTAGTGCTCCTCCACCTTAGACTTTTGTGGGATGCCTTATTTTGATGTATTATATGATTTTGATATTGGCTTCTGAGCCAATGTAGTAAGATGTACACATTGTTTATGAGAGACACGGATGTTTATGTTATATATATGATTATTTATATTGTGAGCTCATGATGTGATCATGGTTATGAGTGTGGTTTATGATTATGGGGTATTGATGATTTAATTTATGATGTTATAAAAAAATTTATGATAGGATTATGATATTTTGATGTTATTATGATTATATGGATGTTGATTATGGTTATGGATGATTTATTTTATGTTCATGATGTTTCTTATGATGGTATTTGATATCATGATGATGTTATTATTAGCATTTATCTTATTAGTAGATACATGCTTAATTAGATGTGACAAATGTGGATGTTTGAAACTAATGAATGAACGTTCTCCATTATCTAGATAGATAGGTGATGGATAACATATGTGATGACTCATTATTTCATAAATGGTTATAAATGTGATAAATGATGGTGATTAATGAGATGTGATTGGTTGCTTAAAGATATGAGATAATTTTAATATATGAGATGGTTAATTTATTAAAATGTTTTTATGGTAAAAATACTTAAACAAATAAAGTAAAAGCAAATCACTAAACAAAACATAAAAATTTTATGTAAATATTGTTTAAAAAATTACATTAAATTAGATGAAGGTTAATTAATCATAAAAACACATGGACTAAGTTTGGACAACAAAGCCATACATGGGCAAAGACAAAAACGATAAAATAATCAAAAGACAAAATCTTAATGAATGTAGCAACAAGTAGGTATGAGAAATAAGAAGGATACATAATACTCTTTTGTTGGTTACTACCAAGACAAAATGAATCTAGATCAGCTTATGAACATAATCCCTTCATATGTTTTGCATCAGTGTTCCTTGGTTGGTTAAAAAAATTCTTGATCCCATAGTTTTAAGTAAGCTCAAAATCCCTTATTTTAATGTGAGGTATAGAGGGTATAAAGGGGAGATGGATGACAAAGGAACCTTAATGTGAGGTTATATTTTCCTCTTCTATAGGTTTTCAAATATTTAGTATGAATAAATCTATGTCATAAATGGTGTATACATATTGATGTGGGAAGTCTACTCATGGAAACCAATTGCAGCTTCCAAATAATGGGTCTTTTGATATTTTGTTATTGCTTTGGGAAACTGATTGATGTGAGAAGCTTTCAAAAAATTGATTATTTTTAAAAATGTATTTACTTATCCATCCTTAAAGGGAGTTTTCTAAGCCTTTTTAAACTTTCTTTAGGCTTTGGGATAGTTATCTTTCAAGGGAGCAGTCTATCTTACATTGAGTAATGTTGATGTGTTTTAGAAGTTATCCTTCAAGGAAGTAGTTTGTTAATGCTAGAGATGACCCATAGGATAGATGGATTTTATTTTATTTTGATTTTGATGACATATACTTGCAAATATATGCTAAAATTCTTACCTTTATGAAGGTAAAACAAAAAGCATAATAAGGATAAAATAGTGGGTGACAGGATTCATTGAGGGACAATGACCATGAGATTCCATCCTATAAGGGATGAAACATATCCATGAGAATAATTCTATGAGTAGAATCATGGTACCCATATTTATGATTAAGGCTACAACTGTGATGGAAAGTCACATGATTTTATGCTTTAATTTATAGTCCTCAAAGTGAGAGGCTGAAAGTGAAAATATTGTAAAACAAGGGATGAGATTAAGTTAGATAGAAGGTGAGTTCAATCATATTTAACAAAAGAAAAGATGTAAATTTGAAGCATTAAGAGGATCAGCATCTAGTTTCCCTTCAAAATAGGATAATTAGTAAGCTCCCGATCCATACTTATTTATTATGATATAAGGTCCAAGCCTATTGAAAGCAAACTTGCCCCGCTTGATTTTCTCCATATTGGTTACATGTTGATTTTCTTTTAAGAAAAGATCTCTAATGTAAAATTCTCATTGTCTTAGGTGATTTTTATAGGCATGCTTTATTCATTTTTGATAGACATGAATATGGTTAAGCATGGATAAATTATGCTCATCAAGGATCTCAAGTTGGGCTAAATGTTATTGATGATAATCGCCTTCAAATATGATATCATGTAGGGATATACAAAGAGAGGGAATTTTTATTTTGAAAGGCAAGACAACCTCTACTCCAAATACAAGATAGAAAGGTGTGGCACCTATAGGGGCTCAAATGCTAGTATGTTATGCACATAAGGCAAAAGGAATGTGTAAATGTCAACCTTGACTAGATGCATTAACCATTTTAGTCACCATTTTATTAAGGGTTTTGTTAGAAGCTCCTCTTATCCATTAGCTTGTGGACGATAGGGTGAGGATAAACTTAACTTAATGCTAAACATGTCACAAATACCTTGGACTTTTTGATTCTTAAAATATTTACCATTATCAGTGATTATCTTATGAGGAACATTGAATCAGTAGATAATATGATGGTTGATAAAATTGACAATATTTTTGACTTTGGTTAAGATGAGAGGAATAGATTTTACGCATTTGGTGAAATATTATATCACAGTAATGATAGAATGATGTCACTATGAAGAGTGGGGATTAATTTCACAAATAAGGTCCAGTCCCCATTATGAGAAAGGCCATAAATCCTTGGATACTTAGAGGCTATGACTAGGTGTGTGATGTAAATTGGTTTGTTGTTGACACTTAAAACACTTTCTCATGTAATCACAACATTCATATTTAAGGGTGAGCCAATAGTAACCAAGGTGAAGGATACGTTTAGCGACAACTAGGCCATTAAAGTGTCCACCACAAATTTTATCATGTGTTTCCTTGATAAAATGAGAGATCTCATGACTACATAGGCAATGGAGAAGGAGACCTTCGAATCCTCACTTATAAATAATTCCCCTAGTATGGTATAATGAGAGGTACTCTGAAAAAATTCTCATCAACCATTCCTAGAAAGACTGGAAGGAACAATGCCTAGGTTGAGATAGTCAAAGATATACTTATACCAAAGTTCAAGTTAGGTCTCCTCCACATTAAAGATGGGAGGAGGGTTTGATTTGGTGTAATAAAGCTTGATAAGATAATGGATAGTGATAAATATCTTATATTTGGAAGGTATTAATGGGATTTGGGAAGCAAGGGAAGCCATTATATTAGTGAACTTGTTTATAGATCGCAGAACGACTTGGATAAGGTAATGCTCAAATGACACTAGGAGTATATCAACTAGCTATTTATATTGTTTTAAGACATCATTTTTAAATTGGTAAGATCCATTGATTTGATTGGCCATGAGTTGGGAGTCACCAAAAAAATTGATCATCTTGACTACCAAGGCTAAAACAGTTTGAAGACTTATCACTAGGGATTCGTACTCAGCCATGTTATTGGTACAATTAAAACCAAGCTTAAAAGATAAAAGAATGGATTCACTATCTAGGGGATGATAATAATACCAACACCCTCACCACATTAGCACTCTGAACCATGTTAAAGAATAAGGTCATTTGATATGTGGCATCTTCTTGAGAAAGAATCACAATGGACTCACCAAGAAACTCAAGAGGAAAAGTTTGGTTGTCTACTAAAGGTGATTCAGCCAAATGGTTGGCAATGAATTACCCTTTTATTGATTTATATAAGAGGAACTCAAGGTCAAACATAGCTAAAATCATGAGCCACTTAGCTATACACTGGTTTTGGTATGGCTTAGAATGCATATGATTGAGTGGTTCAATGTTGGTTATGACATAAGTCTTATGGTTAAGAAGGTAGTGGTAGAGTTTGGAAGCCACAAAGACCAGTGCAAGGAAAAGGTTTTTGGTATGGGTATACCAAGTCTCATACTCTATACGTGTATGACTTATGTAGTAGATAACTTGCTCTTTATGCTACTCATCATGATGTGTAAACATTACCCCTAAAGAATGGTTGGTGGTGAAAATATAAAATTATAAAGGTTGATCCTCTTTGGGAGGAATAAGGATGGGTGGAGAAATAAGGTACTCTTTAAGTGAGTCAAAGTCCTTTTGATAGTCCTTATCCTACTTAAAAGATACATATTTTTTTAGAAGGTGGTGAAAAGGTTGGCATCTATTAGATAGCTAAGAGATAAAGTAACGAATGGATTGGAGCTTCCCCTACAAACAATAGAGTTACTTGAGGTGGGTGGGAGGAGACATGTAAAGGATTTCTATGATTTTGGTAGGATCAACTTTGATTCCTTGAAGAAAGATGGTAAGTCCAAGGAGCTTCTTGAAAAACCCTAAAAATGTATTTCTTGGGGTTAAGGTGAACATGGTAAAGGATGAGGCATTCAAAAATAACCTTGAGAATAGATAAATGATCTTTACAAAATTTATATTCCCCAAGAAGGTCATCCACATAATCCTCTATGGTTTTATGGATAAGATCATGGAAGATATAGGTCATGACAAATTGGTAGGTTGCACCAACATTTTTTAGACCAAAAGGCATGACCCTATAACAAAAGGTCCCCCCATGGGGTGATAAAATAAATTTTATGTTAATCTTCAAAGGCAATCAAGATTTGATTATAGCCCAAAAAACCATACATAAGAGAGTGCATCTCATGACTAACTTTGAGATCAAAAAATTGGTCAATTCTTGGCAAAGGGAATTCATTCATTAGGCAAGCAAGGTTAAGATTGTATAAATCCATGCAAATACAAATTCCCCCCATTATTTTGGTGATAGGAATGACATTCAATACCCATTATGTATAGTCAATGGGTTGGATTAAATTTAATAATAAGAGGCATTAAAGTTCTTCTTTGATAAGAAGGGCTATGTGAGGGTGCATTCGATGAAGCTTCTATTTAACAGGCTTGGCATCACAAGTGATATTATGGGTAGCGATGCAAGGTTTAATTCATGGCATGTCACTATAAGAACATGCAAATGCTATGCTACGATCTCATAGGAAGGAAGCAAAATCTTGAAGCTTTAATGAATCTAGCGATTGATTGATTTTGACAATGCATGGGTTATCTTGAGTACCCAAGTTGACATCCATGGTGGATTCATTCAACATGATTGAAGTCTCTAGAGGAAGGGATTTTTGGATAGAGGAATATTTTACATCAAGATAGGTGAGAAGGGATCATCATCTTCACACCAAATGGTATTAATGGTAGGGAAGTCATCTTCTACCATCTTAGGGTGAGTCAAAGGAATGGTTATAGTCTTTCCATCTTTTTGGTAAGTCAGGGGTCCAAGTCTAATCATGTTGACAAAAAAAAAATTTAGGGAGAATGATATAAAAATACTCAGGTTCTGATGGTGAAGGGCTTGGTGAGGATGGAACTTCCTTGTCAATGATGGTAACAGGGAGCAAATTGGTTAGATCTTCAAGTGGAGTAAATCTGATACCAAATCTCTTATGAGGCTTTTGGGTTCTACATGAAAATAACTCATGTTGTCTATGTTCATAATTTCCTAGGCCAAATCCTTTCCAATCACACCTATGTACGTATGTTGTGGCAAATTCTAGTTTATCCAGATAGGATAAATTAGAGATGAATGGTCAAGGAGTATAGGAGGTATAAGAGGCAACAAGAAGTTGATCAAGTACCCCATAGATAAGATTTGTTTTGAGATTGGGATGCCTAAAAAGAATAATGGTATTGACATTAAGATTGTAATTGGAATTTTGGTCAAGGTTCTCATATTCTTGGAGAGCATAGAAGGTATCTAAGGTCAAGAGATGATACTCCCCAAGCGAGAGACGTTGGAATGTTGATTCCAAGGGATCCTTTATGGGGATTTGGGTAGAAGAAATGGATGATCTGGTCAAGGTTTAGTTAGTGGAAGAGGTAGAGTCATATTTGACTGGTGAAGGTTTAGTTGATGGAAGGAGGAGAACATCATTCAAATGGTACATCATATTGCATGATGTGAAAAGATGTAGGTTAGCCTATATGGTAACTACTTGACTACTATGTTCAAATTTAATGCATCGATGTAGGGTAGATGACACACAATTCATGGAATGGATCTAAGGGCATCCAAGTAGAACATTGTATTGGAACTCACTTTCTACTATGTAGAAGAGCTTAAGAAGTGTGTGAGGTCCTAAATGAATATGGAGGATGACAATTCCTAAATTTGTTGCCATAGTGTCATTGAAGGATTAGATCACCACCATGGTTTCTGACATAATGTTCTCTAGTAATTTTAGTTAGTCATATGCATGGGAGGAGATAATGTTGATGTGAGATCCTCCATCAATCATAACCCTTTTGATGTGGGTTTGGTTGATGTATGTGGTAATGAAAAGGGGAGGGTCCAGATCATGGGGATGAAAGGAGGAAATTTTCAAATCCTTAAAGGTAACAAGGGTGAAAAGTTGGAGGGCTCCAACAAAGGTTGATAGAGGTTATGGATCTTCTGGTTGAACATCTATAGACTATAAATTCTTTATCATCACTTAGTGATGATGGGGTGAGGTATTCATTAGTTCATATAAACTCATCTTCACTAATGTTTGGTGAAGTTGCTTTAGAACTACTCTTTGGATTGAGTCAAAAGGGTTGGATTGGGAGGCACCCAATATGAACACCATGGTCTTTGGTGAAAGTGAAGGTGATTGGGTTTCGTTAGTTGATTGGGTAGTAGAGGAAGGGTATGTCCATAAAATGGACATGTTTGCCTTCCATTTATCTTTTTATTGGGCTTATGATCGTGTGACCACATGGATGGTATGGACTTAGGAAAAAGTTGGGTTAGAGGATTGCTTTAGTTCCTCCTCACTTTTAGATGAGAATGTGGGAGTAGGTAGGTTTGGGGTGGTGGCTTATGGCTCTTAGAGTGGTTCTAGGCTTATGGGAGGCTCATTTGACAAAAATTCATCCTCATCACATAGTTGGTGGACTAGGGCATGGAGAGCTTTACAATTTCCTATATCATGCCCTAGTATCCCATGGTATGAGTAAATTAGATTGTCATTAAACTAGGATGGCTTAGGACTATAGGGGCCAAATGGTTTGATGGGAGGCAAATCCAAACAAGAATCTTGCAATAATATTTGTATGATGGTTGAGTAAGACTTAGACAAAGGTTGCAAGGATGTTGGAGTTTTGGCTTTGACTTTTGGGGTGGAAGTCTTCTTAGGAGTAGGTTTAATGATGGTTTGGGTGGTGGACTATTCTTGGCAAGGGTTTTTGGAGTAGATTTCTAGGGGGTTAATGGTTTGAGGGTGGAAGATGTAGAGGTATTGGTTTTTTGATCAAATAAAAATGCAATTTGTATAACTTGAGCTTGATTTGTGACATCCAAACCATAGGTCTCCCCTACTTGCTTGCACAACCCACTAGGCATGTTTTTGCTACTTCCCAATCAGTTGAAGCCTTCTTGAATTAGCCCCAGCTACCCTAAACTCATCTCCCAAGAAAAAACCTATCCCCTTGGATAACAGCACCATAAGTTGGACTATAACATTGGACCCTAGGGTATCCACTTTCCAATGCTATTGTCCAAGTCACTCTTAACCTTAAATGGTCAAATTTCCTCAAATCCTTATATGTTTCCCTATCAGCCTAACATAAAATCATCTAACCTAGGATCATTAGTTTCCCTATAAAATCCTATTCAAGGATCATTTATAAGGGTTGGAAATCATTCAAAATGCATAAGCTAGAAACACACTAATCACACTCAAACAATTCTTCCTATTCTCTGCATACAGCCAACCACTACTATTTTTAGCCTACTCAAGCTCCTACACAAGTCATGAGTCATCTCAAGCTTGCCTAGATTTTCATAATACTTTAATTTCATACATAATATTTCATAATACACATTCAATTTGGGATAACTACACTGGCCTTGATCCCTCATCGGAGTATTGGTATGTAGGCAGTATGCCCACACATGGGGTGTGATTGTACGTTCAGTGCATAATACACACTAACCCCTTTTTCCAATTGATTCAAGATTACTTATCAAGCCTAAGGAGGAACTAGGACCCTAAAGAATAGAATCAATTGCACGTGTAGCTTCACAGATGATCAAGACCTGAGATTCTAGACATAAAACCTCCTAAAGTATCATAATAGAACCAAAAAGCTCAAAAGAAGCAAATTAGAGGGACTGTAACACCAAAAATAGGACATAGAGTTGGACCTCTAAGTGTCTAGTTTTTGGCACTACTATGTAGGAAAAAAAGACACTTATAAGTCCTATTTTTGATAGTCTACCCAATCAGCTCAACAATTTGTAGTTCTAGAATCCTTTGTCTCAGTCCAAAAATCAGCTAAGTTCACTCTCTATCCCCATGTTTACTATTTTTAGTAATTAATTGATCAAATCCAAATTTATAAAATTATTAGGTTAATTTAGGCATATTTTCTATATTAATCTAGACCTCTTTACTAATTAGGAAATTAAACCCTTAGTTTCCCAAAAATAGTAAAACATTTTGGTGAACCCAACTTACTTCAAATTTATGCTTTAAAACCCTAAAAACCCTAGGGCCATTTATTTTTTATTTTTTGTAGTATTTTCATGATTTTTATGAATTTAAAAATTAAAAAACTATAAATTTAGTGCAATATTTTCAATAATTCACTCAAACCCTAGTTTCCACATACTAGTTCCTATTTATACGAAAAAACTTCCAAATCACTAGGAAAAATATTCTGCTAGTTTTAGAAATATTTTCAAATTTTTCCTAAAATTTTCAAGTTCAAATCTACAAATTCTTAATAAATTTTTCAAATTATTCCATTAATTTTGGAAAAAAATCTTTCAAACCCTAGATGCACCAACTAATTCCTAGTTATTTTCTAGAATACTCTTATTTTCTACAAATTTTGATTGAAAATTAAAATTAGAAAATCAGTTCAAATTTCAAAAATTGATACTAATTTTAGAAAAAATATTTATCTCAAAATGCTAGTTGAATCTACTAGTTCCTATTTACGCAAGTAATCTCCCATAATTTTTTTGAATTTTATCTTGTATACTTAGCTCAAAAAATCAAATTCAAATTCAAAAATTCATAGTATTATGCAAATAAAATTCTTGAAAAATCCCTAGTTGCATACACTAGGTCCCATTGATTCCTGAGCTATCACATTACATATAAGCTTCAAACTTGCATAAAATAGCAATGGATTTTACTTATTTGCACATGTTTCTTACATTTCTTGCACAAAATTAGGAAATCGTCATTGGTCCTATCATCTACATGAATGATGAAGTCTATCATATGTTAGTACAACATTTCATCCTTTGCATTTCATGTTTATGTTTCATTAAATGGGATGATATTACAAAATTCATTACTAAACATGCACAAGATTCCAAAATTCTTTTTACAAATTCTCTTTCGCTCATATGGAAAGTTGTTCAAAATTATCTTCCTAAATGCATTTAAAATGTCATGTTGCATATCAAAAATTTATATGCCTTTATGCAAAAATTCATGTTCTCTATCTTTTACTCTCTCTTTATCATAGGGAAAAATATACAAGTTTATCATGCTAAACACATTAAAAATGTCATCATACAAGTCAAAGATATTTATGCATTCATTCACAAATCCATGCTCTCAACCCTTTGCTTGCTATCTCTCATATGGAAATTTCTCTATAATCATATTGCTATATAATTTATAACTACACTTACATGCATTTTAGCCTACATGCATAGTTTCTACCTAGATGTATATGCCTCTTTGGCTACTCTTGTTTCAATGTCATATTTCATGTAGAAGAAATAAATCCCTTCTCCTTCTCTCCCTCAAGAGGGTGAGTCATTTTTCCCTCTAATGAGGTCCATGTTATCACTCCTCCAAAATGTAAGGTATCCTCTACCATTGTTCCTAATGCATACATTCAACCTATAGATTTTTTAAACTATTTTCAACATATGTGCTTACATGTTTAATCGCAAGCAACTATGGTTTGCACTTGTGAGACTCTAAGGGATCAAATCTTTAGTATAAACAAGTTCATTTCAGATTTACAAATGTATAATCAGCTATTACATGAAAAGATCACAACATTGGAAAATTAGATCATGATTCAAAAGCATCCCAGTGTCAATCATGTATATGCACTTTCACTTAGTCAATTGGTTGCAAGCAATGTTGCATATCAAAATAAAAAATCACAACATAGTAACTCTACAACTAGTGATTCCAAAAGCATTCAAAGATCAAATAAGAGTTTAAGTGAGGTACTAAGGGAACTGATTAAAACTAAGTTGATCAAACTACCTCCTCTACATCTAGTGAGAAGATCCAAATATTATTATGTATATCATAGAATGCATAGGCATCACACCGATTCATGTTTGGCATTGAAACAACATATACAATAGATAAGTGTTAAAAAGGACCCTATACAAGGTAAATCAGTCAAGCAATCCATAGTGATATAAGAACACATTCATAAAGGGTCAAATTCAAAAATAGTACCAAAGTGGTTACAAAAGCAAAAATTAGAACCATAAAAGGATAAAAAATCAAAATCAAAATAATAAATAGGTTCACAAGCATAGGTAAATCATGAAAAAGATGAAAATATACCTCTTCAAAATGAGGCTCAACTTTCAAAACATTATGGGTTTGGTCAAAAATATCTACAATAGTTTTATTTTCAATGTCAAGGGTTGGTCAAGCATGCTCAAGGCATCATTACTTCCATTCAAGAAGTTGATAATATTTGTCACCAAGGTTTGGGATTTATTGAACATCCTATGACAAAGTAATCATAGACATAATTTAGCAAATCAAAATATTCACATACAACAAAAGTCAACACTAGCTTCCATTCGTTCAAAATCAAGATGATAATGATGAGTGGAACAATATAGGTTATTATGATTTTAAAGATACCAATAATGAATCTAAATATTTAGAGTCATATTCATATCCATTCCTTCATGCTTCATAATCATGTATGATTCCACTCTTTGATACTGAACACCATGATAAGGAGTCTCACCCAAGACTCATCGATTAGTATCACTCCTTCACAGTATTTCCTATACATAGTCTCTTTTGCTTGATTGTACATAGCTTATTACAAAAATACAAAAATAATAAAAAATAAAAAAATAAAAAAACATGTCAATTGTATTCATCATCTATGTTCTTACATTGTTAAGCACTATGTTAGACTTACATTACATTGTTTTATGCTACTTATTTGTTGATTTATCTATACTACCATGCTTTACTTGATCTTCTTTGAGTGTGTGAAGTACATATATATCCTTGATTGTCTCACTCCACCCATCGAGGGGGAATCCCACATCTACATTCCAACTACATATCGATACATCTACCCACTGGGGGCAAAAACTACATCACTACACCACCCAAGTTATGTCATTCTAACACTCCACACACTAGACATCTTGTGTAATATGTACCTTACTTGCTTACATAGATATTACATCGAAATCTAATAGAATTTATCACACTTTTATATTTCATAGCATATACATTAGTCTTGTATCACATATCTTGTATACTCTTCTTGCTTTCCATAGTTAGATGCTTGTTTATATTTCTAATACTTTGCATGCTTCCATTTTTTGCTTTAACTAGCTAGATGTGTTACATTTTATAGTTCTTATATGCTTCATGATTGTGTTTTAGGACATTTTCCAATGTCCTTTGCTTCTATTTATATTGTGTGTGCCTTTGGACATTTCCCAATGTCCCTTATGTGTGCCTTCCTATGTACTTGTGGCCCCTATGCCAATATTTGATTTTTGTGTGTGTATGTGGCATTTGAACATGCCTTGTATGCCTTATGTGTCTATTGGGCCCCTTAGCCACCCTTTCATGTTTATTGATTCTTGATTTACATGCTTGTTTGCTTAATTGCTTCTCTTTATGTGTAATGCC
This sequence comes from Torreya grandis, assembly GCA_037957365.1. NCBI lineage: Eukaryota > Viridiplantae > Streptophyta > Pinopsida > Cupressales > Taxaceae > Torreya > Torreya grandis. The sequence continues at coordinate 1,593,146 of JARHVA010002453.1, forward strand.
ATGATTCCCATCATGCATTTCCCTTGCTTCTTGGATGCCATGATGGACATCATGTTCCATCCCTCTATTCTACTAAAAAATAACATCTCACATTTAAACTCTCTCTTATACACATGCTATTACATTTTTATATCTATCTAGGCATACCCCTATAGATCTAACAATCTCTCTTTACAAACTTTTGCTATATCTTGAGATCATGAATATCAATGCTATATCAAATGTTTTCATAGATTAACACATTTACAGGGCTTCTTCTTCTGAGGGTAGTCATTATAGAGTCTTCATTACTACCCTCAAAAGAGGGGGAAATAAATAAGGGTTTTATCACAAAGATTAGATCTTTTATCGATTAAAAAAAACATAGTTTCAGACCAGTTTAGTCCAGATTCCAAAATTCAGTACAGGTAGGCTAAATTAGGCAGATAGTACAGAACATAATCCAATTTTTAGTTTTGGCTCTAGATAATAGTGCTAAAAATGGGACTATAGCACTGGACCCCAAAGTGTCAAGTTTTTGGTGCTAGTGTCCAGATAGTAGAATTTCTAGTTTTTCAAGAATCAGGTTGAGGGGTGAGTTTAGTCATGATTTTTCCATAACAGTACAGTCTAGAATCTAGTAGTTTTTATCACTTTTTCACTTAGAGAATCTAGATATAGGGGGAATCATGTGTGGCATGAGGGTTTCCACTTACATTTTAGACATGGCAGTTGATACAACTTTTAGTTCAAAATTAATGTTCCAAACACCATTTATTAGGGGCAATATGCACGACACATGGGCCTTCTCTTTTTTGAGTTAAGTATATTTTCTTACGTGTTCCTAGTATTTGCATGCCTTACTATATCTACAAGTGGTTGGAATCACTTTCAAGTAAACTTTCATATAAGTTTTCTTCTTGAGTATGCAAGTTCCTAAGTTGATACTAGTTTTAGAGGGGATTTTTATATGAGTTCCAATCTCCATCTTTTGAAGTGGCCAACATTGGCCTAGTTTCTAGTTACATTCAACTACCCATGCCAACATTGTTATATTACAACATGTTCATGGGCTTTATGATCCATCTCATATCACATTTAGCTTATACCTATATCTTTCTATTAAGCTTCACATCACATGGAAATGATGGATCTAAAGGTCTAGCTAACCTTTGTATTCTTGAGCAACCTATTCAGAGGGATTGGACACATAGTCTAAACATTGATTAGCACACACATGATTCATTAACTTTGCATAGTTAGTGATGATGGAGCTAAAAGGCCTACCTTTGCATTATTGATCCACCTTCTATGGAATTGAGCACTCAACTCACCATCGATATAACTCTTGGTTCAGTGTTCATCCAACATCACTCAACATAACCCAATAGTATAACAAGTTTTGTATTGGTTTGCATACCTAGTGAGGTGTATTCATTACTTTCACTTCTTTTCTCTCTCATTACCCAAATTTGTATGTTTTTATTTTAGATATAGCATATCTAGTAAGAATTGATCTACTTTCACTTTCCTTGTTTGCAAATTCACATAATACAATGTGCTCTAACAATGCACAAATCCAACATCACACATCTTCTTGGGCTTAGCCTCATAGGTAAGTTTAGGTACGCTTCTATTTTTATCCTTTATCTTAGTATTTCACTTAGTTTCATACTTAGAATAAAGGGGAGCAAATGTAATCACATAAAAATGTAATTTGTATAACTTGAGCATGACTTATGACATCCAAACCATAGGTCTTTCTTGTTTGATTGCATAACCCACTAGGCATGTTTTCACTACTTTTTAATCACCTAAATCCTTCCTAAATTAGCCTTAACTACCCCAAACTCCTCTCCCAAGTATAGACTTGTCCCTTAAGGTCCCTATACCCTTGGATAATAGCACCATAAGTTAGACTATAGCACTGGACCCTAGGGTGTCCACTTTTTAGTGATATTTTCCAAGTCACTCTTAGCCTCAAATGGTTAGATTTCCCTAGATCCTTATCTTTTTCCCTATTAGACTAACATGAAGTCATCTAACCTAGGATCATTAGTTTCCCTATAAAATCCTATTCGATGGTCATTTATAAGGTTTGGCAGTCATTCAAAAGGCATGAGCTATAAATACACTAAGCACACTCAAGATAATCTTCTTATTCTCTGCATACAACCAACAACTACTATTTCTATCCTACTCAAGCTCTCAAACAAGTCACAAGTCATCTCAAGCTTGCCCAGATTCATATAATACTTGCATTACATACACAAGATTACACAATACACATTCAATTTTGGGGAACTACATTAGCCTTGATCCCTCCTCAAAGTATTGGTATGTAGGCACCATGCCCACACATGGGGTGTGATCATATGTTTAGTGCATAATATACACTAACCCCTTTTTCAATTTTATTCAAGACCACTTGTCAAACCTAAGGAGGAACTAGGACCATAAAGTACATAATTAGTTACACATAGAGCTTTGTGGATGATCAAGACCTAATATTCTAGAAATAAAGCCTCTCAATTTATCAAAATACAATAGAAGAAATAGATCAAAGGGACTATAGTACCAAAAATAGGACTATAGTGTTGGGCCTCCAAGTGTCTAATTTCCAGTGCTACTGTCCAAGTAGAAAATAGACTTCTAGGTCCTATTTTTGATAGTCTACCCAATCAACTCAGTAATTTGTAGTTCTAGAATCCTTCATCTCAGTCTATAAATTAGATAAGTTTACTCTCTATCCCCTTGTTTGCTATTTTTAGTAATTAATTGATCAAATCTAGATTTAGTAAATCATTAGGTTAATTTAGGCACACATATCTGCATATTTTCTAGATTAATCTAGACCTCTTTACTTATTAGGAAATCAAACCCTTAGTTTCCTAAAAATAGTAAAATAGGTATGGAGGTAGAATAATTGGAAATAGAAGACTTGGTAGTGGATGGTTTAAAGGTAGAAGGCTTAAAAACATAAGGCTTGGCAGTGGATGGTTTTGAGGTAGGATGTGTGAAATGGATAGGTAAAGGTGTAGTTAAAAGAGGAGGTTGGGTTTGGGTTATGTTTGGGAGACTTGTTTTCCTAATATAAGGATGATATCTTAGGATGAAATAAGGATGTGGTATTAGAATGGAAGACAAGGTAGAAATGGGTGACAAGGTTTTGGTTTTTGGGATCTTAAGTGGCTACACTATTTTGGTTGGCTTGACTTAGGGTTTCTTTGGTGGGATATATGGTGTTAAATCCAAATTTAATAGAGGGTAATCAAGGTTCTAAGTAGGGATCATGCCTAGGTTTTTAATGGGCTTTGTTGGGATGGTGGAAGGTACTTGGGTTACTTTGGGTAGAGTTGGTTTGGTTGGTTCAACTATGTTTTAAGAGGTATAGGTTTTTAATGGTTTGGTTGGGATGATGGTGGGATCACTAGTGGAAGTGTAATTTTGGGTTGACAATGGTGTGTTTTATGACTCTTACTTGGTTGGCTAAGTAAGCCCGAGATGGTGCCAAAATCTAGCTCCATCCATGTTAGGTTCGAATAGGTAATCCAAGTTTTTAACCAGTCAAGAGAAAGTCTTAAACATGGATTTGGTTCCTTTGATATTGGTCTCAAAGGATAAACCCATGGGTTTAGATATGGGAAAATTTTCCTTGTCTTTTTCCTAAATCAAAGGCTCCAAGGCTTGGGAAGGTGGTTCTTCCATGGGAGGAATAGGTAGAGTGACCTCTTTCTTAGGAATGATTTCCAAAGGAAGAGTGGATTACTTTATGATGAAAGAGAAAGGTGTGGAGGTCATGGTTTCCTCCTCTAGTATGTCCTCCAAAGGAGAGGTTGGTATCTCTATTACCTCAATAAATGGAGAAAGGGGAATAGAAGGTGACTCCACTATCTCAATAAGTGGAGGAGGGAGAGTAGTTGCTTACTTTGTTTCAGTTTCCAAAGGAGTAGAAGGTGACTCCAATACCTCAATAAGTGAAGGGGAAGAATAAGTGGTTTGGGTAATGGTTTCCTCAATAATTAACTCACTAAGGATGATACTAATAATATGTACCTCTTGGTTATGAGAGGAATTTGATTTATTTTTTTGTTGTTCATGAAAGGGCATGGTTGGGAAATGGTTGTCTAAATATGTCAAGTGACTAATTTGGGGTTGTATTAGGGTTATCTAAAATAATTTCCCCCTTGTCAATCAACCCTTGGATAATGTTTTTAAAATTATTTCATCTACTAACATCATGTCCAATGACACGATGGAAGGGACACAATTCATTTTCCTTATACCAATCAAGTGTAGGATGAGAGGAAACAAATTATTATGGGGGTTTGATTAGAGGAAGTTATATAATATTTGATTTCAATAAATTTTCCAAAATGAAATCATACAACTCCCCTAGTGGAGTATATTGCTTTTGGTTGTTACATTTTTGGTTTTGAGTATTCTAGGTGGAAGAATTAGAAGAGTTGGGTTGGTTAACACTCAAAGGAGGGGCAGTTTTAAGGACAACTGCATTCAAAATTCCCTTGGTTATGGCTTTGGTGTTGGAGTGGTTGGTAGTTTTGGAGGATGAAGTTTCATTTGATTTAAAATTAGATTTCTTGTTTCTCAATTTTAGCTTCCCCTCATCAATGGCTCTAATCTCCAATTTTTGTGTCATGGTGAAAGCCTCATCAAAAGTTTTGAAAATATAAACTTGTAAGGTGGAGGAAATGTATTTAACACAAGCCTAAGAGAAAATATCAATCATCTCAGGTTGGGGCAATGAGAAAGAGAGAAGGAGGGGTAGTTTTAAGGACAACTGCATTCACAGTTCCCTTGGTTGTGGTGTTGGTGTTGGAGTGGATAGTTTTGGAGGATGACGTTTCATTTGATTTGAAATTAGAGTTATTTTTTCTCAATTTTAGCTTCCCCTCTGTGATGTCCCTTACTTAGGGGCTCCTTTTTCTAAGCAAAGCTCTTATACCACTGTGATGTCCCTTACTTAGGGGCTCCTTTTTCTAAGCAAAAGCTCTGATACCACTGTGATGTCCCTTACTTAGGGGCTCCTTTTTCTAAGAAAAAGCTTTGATACCACTATGATATCCCCTTCAAATAGGGAATATAGAAACACAAACAGTTCTAAACCAAGATACAATTTGTAGAATAAATTCAGAAGATAAACAATAATATAGTCTCTCAATAGCAAATCAAAGATCTTATCACTTATTCAGATAATTAAAATTACAGGCTTCTCTCATACAAATAAAATAATATGAAATATTTTATCTTAAAACCCTAGCTTTTGCAAATCTAGAAATTAAGCTTGAATCTGTGAATTCTGTCTCAGCCTGCTGTGATGAACACACAGTCACCGGCGTCGGTCGATATACTACCGACGTTGGTCTCTGATAGTCCTACTCTGCCGATGTCGGTCCTCAATCGGCCGATGTCGATCACTAGGGATCTCTGTCTACCAAAGTCGGTATCTGCATGGATCTATATGGACTTTGTACGGCTGCCAATTAAACACCACCTGTCTATTTTCAACCCTTGATCTGAAAATATATGGCCCTAATATAGAATATCTCTATCTGTATAATTTATTGAATCAAAAACTAAATAAAGAAATACCTGAAATACTGTGATAACTTCTGTGTGAAGTTATCTCTCAAATTTGTATACCTCTGTGATAACTTCTGTATGAAGCTCTCTCAATTTGGTGATAGATCAGCTGATATTTCACAGCCTCTAAATCGCACACACTGAAGAGTTGACATTCTCCAATGCAGATGGAATCCTAGAACCCTTGGCTCAGTCTTCACAAAAGAATTCTTTCAATATCAAAATCAATAATCAATAATGGCCTCCATGAGAAACCCTTATACCCTCAAAAATATATGCTTGCCCTAATTAGGGTTTTCTTAAATTAGAATTAGGGTTTCTAATTAAAAATAGGATAAATAATTAATATTTGATTAAATCAATCAAATATTAATATCTCCCTTAATATATGTCAGATCCTCAAACCGACTGAAGCTGGTGAATCAGGGAGTGATTCTACACATGACCATACCAAAATAAGGGCACTCCACTGTATGTCAAATATCCCTAAATAATAGGAGCTTAGGCCAAATGTGTCTAAAATAACCTGAATGAAAGCCAACTATAGGAATTCTACAAATTAAAGCTAAGCCAATCTCCATCATGACCCTCTATCCATCCTATTAGCCTACGAAGGTTGCATAATAAGCTAATCATCAAGTCTGTCAATGTCCACGAAAAAGGGGACATGATAATCCGCCCCTCCAAAAATTGCTTGTCCCCAAGCAATCTCGAAACAATGAACCACTCGATCCACCTGGATCCCAAATGTAGTTATGCTCTACACAGCTGTAAATCAATGCAAGTCCCTGCAATATCATCAAAAGTAGATCAAAGAGGAACTCATAATCAAACTGGATAATGCAACTCAACCAAACTCTAAAAGCACAACTGCCATAGTCAAGAATGCATGAGAAACAAACTCTCGAAGTATGATAACCCAAATAAAATGGACAACTCCAACTGCCAATTCCATCTACAAAAGATGGTGTCAATCCATCCCATAACTGATCCCTCTGTAAAGGTGGCACAACAAACGGTACCACACTGTCATATGTGTGAGAAGAATCAATCTAGAGACTCGACTCCATTGGTATCTCCAACTCATTAGAATTAGGTACTCCCAAATCTTGAACATGCGTGTCAATCTCAACAACATGCTCCTCAGAAACAACTACAAGAATGTACTCACCACCAACCACCTCAATATATAAATGAACTGGGTCTAGGGCAGGTGAAGACTGCAAATGCTCTAACTCTATGGTCATCTCAGCCAAATGAAATTGTGACTCTTCATAAGCCAACTGCGTACTCTCAAGAATCTCAAAAGTCACCTCGAGCTACTGAGTAAGCTTACTCACCTTATCTTCCTTGACCAATAATGTATCATATGCTATGCTGCCCCACTCCATAAGATAATCTATGTCAGCTACCAAGTGCATATAATCTTGTCTCAAAATCTGGATAGCCTCCCATAAAGAGTGGATCTCTATCAAGGACAAATAACTACCTCCCTGCTCAATGCTAGTAGGAGAACCCCATCCATAAACTACTAACAACTGACGAGCAGCATCGAAATGCTTGTAAGCGATAGCAATGTCTCACTCACTAACTCTCAGCTGACTAGACACATGGTGGCACTGGCTAGATTGCCTCCTACAATCCTCCTCTGATGCATGGTCCAATCGAGTAGACTCAAAATCAATGATCTCTAGATTACTACCATCCATACTCTATGAATCAACTCCAAATCTCATATCAACATACGGATTATCAACAACTGTAGCATCATTGTCTAACTCTTCCATACCAAAAGGAACTGTCGGTGAAACTAAGTCCTCAAGACTATCCACTGCATTCTCCTGAGTGTCATATGCAATAATCAGATCTTGGGACTCTTTTACAATCTCTATCATAACTGAGAGATCATCAACCCTCAGTGCACTAACATCTTAGCACACCTCTACACTCTGAGTGCAAGCATCAGACTCATCCTCATCTTCACTATCTCCTATCTCATAATAATTAGGGGACATGCTATTGCCCGGTCTACGTGATCTATAGTGCTCTCTCCTCAGCTTAACAAAGTGATCAAAAGACAACATCTCCTGACCTCGAGGTGGTAATAAGTCCCACTCCTCAGTCACTGTCATATACCATGTGGATTTGTCTTTAAATGAAGGGTATGAAAGAGCTTCATTCAACCTCTTCAAACTTAGTTTCAACTTCTTCATATCATAGTCCCACTGACTCTGAGTACTTGAAGACATCATGGATACTTCGCTAATTAAACCTACCCAAACTACCCAACAAGATGACAAGACATTGGCTCTGATACCACTGTGATGTCCCTTACTTAGGGGCTCCTTTTTCTAAGCAAAGCTTTGATACCACTGTGATGTCCCTTACTTAGGGGCTCCTTTTTCTAAGCAAAAGCTCTGATACCACTGTGATGTCCCTTACTTAGGGGCTCCTTTTTTTAAGCAAAAGCTCAGATACCACTGTGATATCCCCTTCAAACAAGGAATATAGAAACACAAATAGTTCTGAACCAAGATACAATTTGTAGAATAAATTAAGAAGATAAACAATAATATAGTCTCTCAATAGCAAATCAAATATCTTATCACTTGTTCAGATAATTACAATTACAGGCTTCTCTCATACAAATAAAATAATATGAAATATTCTGTCTTAAAACCCTAGCTTTTGTAAATTTGGAAATTAAGCTTGAATCTGTGAATTCTGTCTTAGCCTACTGTGATGAACACACAGTCATTGGCGTCAGTCGATATACTATCGATGTCGGTCTCTGACGATCCTACTCTACTGACATCAGTCCTCAGTTGGTCGATGTCGATCACTAGGGATCTCTGTCTGCCAAAGTCGGTATCTACGTGGATCTGTACAGACCTGTACGGACTTTGTACGACTGCCAATTAAACACCACTTGTCTATTTTCAACCCCTGATCTGAAAATATATGGCCCTAATATAGAAGATCTCTATTTGTATAATTTATTGAATCAAAAACTAAATAAAGAAATACCTGAAATACTGTGATAAGTTTTGTGTGAAGTTATCTCTCAAATCTGTATACCTTTGTGATAACTTTTGTATGAAGTTATCTCTCAATTTGGTAATAGATCAGCTGATATTTCACAGCCTCTGAATCGCACACACTAAAGAGTTGACATTCTCCAATGCAGATGGAATCTTGGAACCCTTAGCTCAGTCTTCACAGAAGAATTCTTTCAATATCAAAATCAATAATCAATAATGGCCTCCATGAGAAACCCTTATACCCTCAAAAAGATATGCTTGCCCTAATTAGGGTTTTCTTAAATTAGAATTAGGGTTTCTAATTAAAAATAGGCTAAATAATTAATATTTGATTAAATCAATCAAATATTAATATCTCCCTTAATATATGTCAGATCCTCAAATCGACTGAAGCTGGTGAATCAAGGAGTGATTCTACACATGACCATACCAAAATAAGGGTGCTCCACTGTATGTCAAATATCCCTAAATAATAGGAGCTCAAGCTAAATGTGTCTGAAATAACTTGAATGAAAGCCAACTATAGGAATTTTGTAAATCAAAGCCAAGCCAATCTCCATCATGACCCTCTATCCATCCTATTAGCCTACAAAGGTCGCATAATAGGCTAATCATCAAGTCTGTCAATGTCCATGAAAAAGGGGACATGACACCCTCATCAATGGATTTAATCTCCAATTTTTGTGCCATGGTGAAAGTCTCATCAAAAGTTTTGAAAGTCTAAACCTGTAAAGTGGAGGAAATGTGTTTGACACAAGCCTGAGAGAAAATTTCAATCAGCTTGGGTTGGGGCAATGAAAAAGAGATTTAATTTATCAAACATCTCCAACATGCCACAAAATCAATAATCGACTCATCCTCAAATTATCGAATGGAGTAGAGGTCAGTAATGGAAACTTTCTTAGATATATTTATGGAAAAGTGATCTAAGAGGGTTTGAGATAATTGGGAAAAATAAAATAGGGAGGACCTGGTAATAAAACTGTACTAATCTAATGCTATACCAAATAGGGACATGGGAAAGGTGCGAAAAAAAGCATCATCATAAGAAATCAAATAGCAAGAGTGTGTAAATGCTCTAAAATTTTTATCAAGATCTTCTTTGCTCTAAAATTTTGAAAATTTAGGAAGTTCCCATTGAGGAGGATAACATTGGATTGGGACATATGGATGAATTAGTTCATTAAAAATGTAATAATATGATAAGAAGTTATGGGCACCAAAAATAAATGACTCTAAATCGGTCATCTTATCCATTAACATCTTAAACAGATCAATTTCTGATTGTGTACCCTAATATTTGTAAGGTAAATTTTTTTAGGGTTAGGTAGGTGAAACATAAGGGTAGTTGGTGGAAGGTTTGGAGGTTTCCACATACTGGTATGTGAAAAAGGGTAATTGAGAGGATGCCATAAATGGGTAAGTGGATATAGGAAGTTGGGTAGAGGATGGAGCCATATACCCCTATGGGTTTAGATTATAGCTTGGGTTAGGTGCAATAGGCATTTGTTGAAGAATTGACATGGGTTGGGTTGGAGGTATGGTTGGGTTGATAGGTTGACGATGGGTGATAACCTTGGTACTAATGGTTGGAAGGGTAAAAGGTATGGCAACCACCAAGCTTTGGAATGGAGTGGAGTTTGGTGGGTTGGAAATAAGAGGAAGGGTGAAAACACTAATAGAGGATATTTTAATGGTAAGTGGAGTATGGGTGGCTAAATTTTGGGTTGTCCCTATGTTAGAAGAGTTGTTAGTTAGGGTGGATGGTGTTTGGATGTTGCGTGGTTGTATGGGTTAGCTTTGGATGGTGTTATTGGAGGGATTGTTGTTAGAATAAAATGCTTAGGTGACTAAGGCTTGGGTGGAAATGGTGGTAGTATAGGTGTTACCCATAATGTGGGATGGCATACCATAGGGTATATCAATAGGTGGAACCAAAGCAGGGGTACGATGGGATATGGTGTTTAGGTAATGTTGGAGAGATATAAGGTTGTTACCTAGAAAGTTGGTAAAATTTGTATCACATTAGGTAACCATTAAAGGGATACTAGGAATTATAGAAGGATGGGGATGACCCTCTACAGCGAAGATGTACTCCATGGATGAAGAAGAAGAAGAGGAAGATAGGTGGTTGGGAGGTGGATCCTAATTCTCTTAGTTTTTTAGTTATTGTCTAGTGAGAACCATGAAAGGAAGAGAAAAAAGAAGATACAAGTGATCTCAAAACTTAAAAGGGAAGAAATAAAAATAAAAATATATCAAGGAAAATAATTCATACACTAAAGTGCATTATTTTCCTAGGATACTTTATTATCTCTCTTTATGCTTATGCCTCAATTTTAAAGAAGCTATGAAAGACCAACTTAGGATTGTAGAAAAGGTACTAGAAGAAGATGTCTAAGGATGGTTTTAAGTATTTGAAGGCTCTCAAGATCTATACTATAACTTGGTACATGGATTGATATTGGAGTATACCCCTCACTTCACACACTACAGCGATAAGGGTGTTGGGTGCTTAGCCAAAATATATCGAGTTGCTAGAGATAATACTCAGCTAGTGTACTGAGTTGGTTTTCCCCTTGGTGATGAAATCCAAGTAGGATAGCTAAGTAAATGTAACCACTAGGTGATGAAATCCTATTTGGGCCTTATGTCAATGTTTTGATGTTTAATTGAATGTGTATTTTGGTCATGTGTGTGTGGAGATAAGTGAGACTATGATTAATTAACTTGATTAAATTAAGCTATGCAAGCTAATCAATACAACCAAACAATGGATGCAAAGTTAATTTTAATCCAAAATAAGATTATGGTGTTTTTTCAAATGAATATAAAATAACTAAGATTCACCTAGATGATGATGCAAAATCTAGGCCTATAATGAATACTTTTGATTTTCAAAAATGAAAGCAAAAATGTCAATTTTACTTTTTTTTCCTAAGAAAGCAAAAGAAACTAGAACTTGCATTTAGAAAAGGAATAAAGGGGATAAAGAACATTTAATTTTTAGAAAAGAATGCAATGGATGACTCTTATCCAAAGAAACAAAATTTCTTATAACTATGAACCCAAGAAAAAGCTCAAGGGTCCCAATGGGCATGCTAGAATGTTTCACTAAAATTTTGGTTTTATTTTCTTATTGAAAGAAAGATGTAAAACTTGAAATAAGGGTGAGGTTAGTAAAACCTGATGTGTTATGCATGCATGAATCCAAATTATTGTTGATACTCCCATTTTTGGGGGGAAGATGACCTGAAGATAAGAAAGCACTAAAAGATAATGGTTGATTAATGAGATAATAGGCTGGATTGCCTAGCAAGCTAGATCTAAGAAACACAAACTTCTTTGAAGGCTGTGAATCCAGCTTTTGACAAGTTAATGTTAAGAAATTTTTTGATACAAAAGATTACATAACATAAATGAAAGTACTCTTTTCAATAAATAATGCATTTTAATTAAATAGCATTAAAAGAAATGCTAAACTATCAAGGTATGGTTCAAGTATGGTTAGGTTATTGCTCTTAACTCTGTATGATGATAGGGATGAAGAAATAGGGTTTTTGGTTGAGTTTGTAAGGTGATTTAAGATTTTTTTTGGGTGAAATAATATTACACAATGAATATCAGAGATCTAAGTATGACCATCGGTGGTTAAGTGATCGTCAGTGGTTGTTAACCATCAACAATTAAAGGAGTCCATCGGTGGTTAGATAAGACTATTGGTGGTGACTATGGGATTTGGTCTAGGAAAAATGATCTATTATGGAGAGTTATAGAGAGGTTATAGGTGTGGTTCTTAGGTTTAATGTTGGTCATGAGATAGGAAATAATTCCCAAAGGTATCTGGTTCAGGGATTAGGCATTCAGGTAAGTGAGAATGATTTATGGATGGAGGGGTTAAATGTTTGGAGTTACATAACTCCAACACAAATAAGTGAAGTGAGAGATAAATAAATGGAAAACATATAAGCAACAAAACAAATAGAGCTAATTATTGGATTTTTATGAAAGAAAACATAGAACGTAGCTCTTGAATTCATCTGGGAGTCAGAACCTCTTACACTTGCTTGATTGATCTTGATGATGATTGATGATGATATTGATGATTGATGATGATCTTGATGATTTATGATGATCTTGATGATCAATGATGATCTTAATGATGATCGATGATAATTTCAACCTTATCTTCCTCTGTTAATATAAGGGAAAGGGAGGTTCTAATCAAAGGGTTTAACAAATTGTTCATCACATAGTCTAATTTATGCAATTGATCATGTGAACATTGGAATAAATTTAGACAGTTAGTAATCAATGAGTGAATTATATTTGAACTATAGTTAACTCTTTTTATCATGCAAGAGTTCAAATAATCATTGACGATTAGGTCAACCATCGACAATCAAAGGTCAACCATCGGTGGTTGGGGAAACATAGTCAAAATAGCTAGGATTAGTCATTTTCACTTATGTTTGGTGTTTAAGAAGTTAAAAATGGTCCAAGTTAATAAGAGGGGGTCATGGGGTTCTTTAGTGACTAGAAACACATTGCATGATTTTTGAGTGTCTACATTAAGCATTTGACCTCAAATACCTTCAATGCTCATAATCATGTCATAACACATACTACCAATTGGCCTTTATCATAATAACACTCTTACATACCTACTTGTCATCATATATTCATAATAACCTTTGATGACAATATTAACAAATTCAAGTTGACCTAAACCTTGACATCAACCAATAAAAGAGACATTAGTTTCCTTCAAATTATCTCTTGCCTTCAAATGCATCTTGTCACATGGATTCCCTGTCACATCAAACACACAAGCTCATACCTCAAAGACCACTCACCATACATCTTCACCAGATGCACCTTAACATCAATGATAACACTTATCAACAAAATCTCCCTTTGTCATTGATGGGAAACATACTACAACTTGATCATTCTCATTTCCCATATTCTAGTCAATCTCCCTTCTTGAACTTCCCCCCTTTGACATTAATGATAAAGGTTCATATATACTACAAATTTTAGAACCACTCATTCTTCCTCTTTGGAAACTATTGTCAAAAACTACAAGAGAACTTAGAGCTACCAAGCTTCCTCTTAAACCAAGCATAATCTTCAAATGAACTCTGAACCTCAAAATTACTTACTAAGATACCAAACTCTTGATATCAATTGAAGAAATAGTATATCCCCCTTTGTCTCTTCTATGCTTGTCAACAACTACACTTGGAGCTTATGAACAACCTAAATAGCTCTCCCTCAAATCAAGAATCTACCATGATTCTAATAACTAAAGAGGGCCTTCATGAATCTTAATAGAGTCACCCCTTTTCATAGGGCACTAAAACAACACAAACTTAGGATATTCTCAGATCTTTATGCTCTCACAAGACTTAATATCCTTTAGGATCCTTTTAGGCTTGATTGGTACCTTAGGTTTGACCTCTTTATCAACCATCTGATCAATAATATGAGCTGATAATAGACATTCTTGACTTGATTTCACATCTAAAGTATGCTCTACCATAGCAAACAATCTTCTCAATCTTGTAGACGAATCATGACTCACCTTTACTATCTTTATTTTCCACACATTCATTTGCCTTCTTTATTGCACTCTATGGGATTTAAACCTCTTGTTTTGACTTGCTGACCTTTTAAATCTATTAGGATAGAATCTTGTAATGTGTCCCACATTATGAAAACTATATAAAACAACCTCATTCATACCTCTTAACTGATAATTCCTTTCATAATCCCATGCATATTTATTTTTAGAGGGTTTTATACACTCTATTTATGACAAAACTTATTGCATGCAAAACAATAACCATTGAATGAATTAGCATACCTCATACCATTAGGTTGTTTGATTGGTCTCTTCATGTTAACCTTCTTGTCTTCATTAGCTTTCTCCTTGGCTTGAGTTACCTCTTTTTGTTCTTATTTGAAACCAAGACCTATCTTATCATTTGAAAACTTTTGACTACTCAAGATGTTACCTAGAGCATCATTACTCTTTTCAAACTTTATAAATCTCTTCAACTTGCTAGATTCTTGATCTAATTCAGCTATCAAGGATTCTATTTTACTTCCATACCTAGTGCATTCTTCCTCCTTAGCCTTTAGGCTAGAAGTGAATATCTCTATCAAAGTTTCAACCTGATTGATGATCTCATCATGTTCCTTGGATGTGTTACTCAGTCTCTCTTCAAACTAACCAATATTCTCTTCATATTCCTTAACTAATGATCTTATTTTATGAGTTTTACCTCTTTAGAACTTCAACTCCTCTAGATTACTCACCAATTTTACCTTAAGGTTCACCTTAGCCTCTTCTTCATTTGATTATTCATCATCCATAATGCCTTTCTCTTTAGAGTAACCCTCATTGTCTATTTCTATAGACATGAATAAGGTTTCATTGTTGTCATGTTCATGTTCATTATTATCATCATCACTATCTGATGTACTTGTGTCACTCATATGAGATGAGTTATTATCTTCTTTGGTATAGAAACTTCTCTTGTTCTTGAATGACCCTTTCCTAACTTCATACTTCCTAAAATCTTTCTTGATTTTGTCACAATTCTAGACCTTCTTGCCATCACCATGATTTTTCATCATGCTCAGTCTTATCCTTTTTAAGACACATAGATTCAAAGTGACCAATCTTACCACAGTTGAAACATTTTAAATTCAACTTACCCTTGTACTTACCAAATCTAAACCTTAATTTCTTAGCAAACATGGCTATCAGTTCATCATCATCAACATCTGAGCATACCTCATTCTTGACCTTCATGGCTTTTGACTTATTCTCAGCTTTGAATGTTGATTCCTTTTTAGAATGTGTTCCTTCATTTGTTCTCATCTCATAGGTATTCAAGATTCCATGAAGCCCATCCATATCTAGCTTATCCAAATCTTGCATCTCTTTTACTATAGGCACCTTAGAATCAAACTTAATATTTAGTGATCTCAATACCTTTTGAACAACTATAGACTCTTTCACTTTTTATCCTAATCCTATAATGACATTGACCACTTCATCAACCCTTAATAGGTAGGATGCAATGGTTTCATCTTCAGACTTTCAAACCATCTTTGGTGGGTCTACAACTTGGCCATCTTCACCTTGATGTCTCATACATAGATAGTCTTCAATTTTTTCCATATCTCTTTGGTTGACACATTATGCATCATCTTTACAAACTTTTCCTTTGATAGGCCACAAATAATGGCATTCATTGCCTTAGAATTGATCTCACTTTCCTTCTTACTTATTGCATCAGTTGGTGGTGTAAGAGGTGGAGTGTATCCATCCAAAACTAAATTACATATGTCATGTCCCATTAACATTAGATATTTCCTCATTATGATGCTCCAAAATTCATAATTATTCCCATTTAATAATGAAGCCTTAATGGTGGAGAAACCTCCTTGAACATGACTACTAGCCATCCTTGCTTCTAGGATCTCCTTTAGGCTATAAGACCTACTTCAAAGGACATCCTCTAATGCCAATTTTTTGAAGAAAAATGACTGATATGGGGGTTAATTAGTCTTCAAAACATTTCTTATCAATTATACTTAATCAATCATGAACTATTCAAATAATCATATAGATCTAGCAAGCATAAGTGTTTATCTACGTAAGTATGAAACATAAGAACACAACTCATATATGGGAAACCCTTAAGGGGAAGAAAATATATAATATATACAAATGGAATAAATTCCTATAATACAAAAACTAAATTTAATGAAGCACCAACTCCAAATGGAGCACCAACCCCAATTAGCCAAGCACCCACTTGACTAGGCTTTAGTAAGCACCCACTTGAAAGGAGACACCAACCCCCCTAGATGAATCAGCATCAACTCAGCCACATTATTTCTTTGATAACCTTCATAATACCTCTTTTCTCAACTAAAAAATGATGACCACCTCTTCAGCTCTTCACACTCTTATCCCTCTCAAACTGCCTTCTAGGCCTCTTCACTCAATTAGTTTTCTTCATAATTGATTAGGTCATATGACCTTGATATTCATATCTAGAAACATTTTTATAACTCCATTAAAAATCCTATATACTCATATTATGGTCTACAATACCTCCTTCTTCTCAATAATGTGTTATTTCATTCGCTTGCTCTTTGCTTACCTAAATAGGCGTAAAACTACATTATATATATACAAACCTCTTGCTCATATAAACACACTTGCACACTTGTATTGACCTTAAAATATGTCTTATAACATGTTTAATACATTAATAAATCATTACAATAGGTTTATCACAACTTAAAATACCAAAACCTATTTTAGGCCTTAAGGAGACCTAATTCAATTAGGCCTTCATTTGTACACCATACCCTTTAACCTCCTTGAAACACTCTCAAAATCCACACATGGTAGGAAAACTTAATATGTAACTCAAATATACCCACATTAATATAATTTTATGTCTTTGACACTTTTTATCTCCAACCACCACTTGAAGCAAACCATTAGTATTGTTTGCATTAGACCTTTAGACACACAGAAAGGTCTATCTTAATCAACTGAAGATAACACATTATTTATCCACTCAATAATGACAAATAATCACATAAATAGAATTTAAAATACCTAAAAAACTTCACCAAGTGCATTATACTTAATCACATAGGGAAAAAAGACTCAAAAATACTCTTGTAACTTGCTCACTTAGAACTACCAACTAGCCTCAAAAACCAGTCAAGATGAACTTGAATTTCAACACCTACACATGGATTTATCATGACTAAAAACACATTCTCATGATCCTTTGGAATCCTTATAACAACCTCACATAAAAAAATCACAATCTCTAATATCAAATATTGGTCTTGTCAACCAATCTTCTGACCTTATTTTACACATTCTTGCATGAACCAAACAAGCCATTTTGAATTAAAATTTTCAAATTATTACACTAACTTCCAAGATTTAAAAAAAAATTAAACACCACCATAATACTAATTAAATTCTTCAATTTTGGGCATAGATCCTCCAACTCATCACTATAACTCATTTACTCAAAACTACCAGTTTTCCTCAAAGACTAGTCAATATGACTCAGATCTCCAACACCTATATACACATATTCAATGAGTTATGATGTATGTAGATGATCCTATGAGATAATTATTCCATCCTAATATAAAATTATAATATGTTCAAATGGCAAATATTGGTCTTTTAGACCAATCTCATGACCTTATATCTCACTGTCTTATTTGAACTAGACAGTCAACTTATGGGCAACTTTTTCACTATATTCACTGACCTTAAAAATTTATACCAAACATGAGTAGGACATAACAGTCCCAAAAAAACAAATCCATTCACTTTTTTCTATCATGATAACACATTCCTAATCATCTTCTCACTATTTCTCATATTTTTCATTATTTACACCATTAGGCCTATTAGCGACTGGCTAACTTGGATGACTAGTTTAGCATATATAATATATATAGAAACATTCATGTACATAAAATAAATGTATCAATATTCATCCACCATCCATTTACATACTTTACTTGGTCAACTCTGACTGCTACAACAAATCTCTAAGAAATTAATGCTTTCCTATAAGGTCTACTCACACACCTAGAAACTCAATCAAACATGAGGTGCTTAGGAGATTTAAATATAACATAAAATATCTTACCTAAGCATACCAATCCATTATGAGCACTTTTTATCAACATCTTCAACATTGTGTCCTTATTAGGGTTCTAAGAGGGTTTAAACTTGCTTCCATTCTTAATAATCATTCATAAAGCATAACCCCTCAATCCAAAAACAAATTCCTAGAATTTTTATATAGGACCCTTCCCCATCTACCATGAATGTCTTAGGTTCCCATGAAAAGTTTTTATGAGCTAATGAGCACAAGAAAATCCTTTTCAGGTTGAGAACCCTCCATTCTACACACTCAAGAGACCTCCAAACACATTTTCATGATTTTTCCTACAAACCATGACCTCAAAATTGGTCATCATACTTTAAATAACATGAAAAACTTATAAAAATACTCACTTATCCATAATTTTCTTGGAAATAGAACCTTATACCCCATTAGGCCATACTCTCTCTATATATCATGGTCTTCATTCTATGTAAGACCTGGAAACACACCTTCATGAAAATATCAATGCACTCTCCACCTTACTCACATAATCAATAAACCTCTCTCACTCTTAAACACTACCATACATCGTTCACATGCCCTGAAAATAGTTCATGATACTTCATTAGGCTAGGTAGGGTTTAGGTGTGGTTTAGGTGAAGACTTGGTCTAAAGGTCCTACCCCTATAGGCTCATCTTGAGACTCTCATGAGTGTCCCAATGCCTCACACACATGCTCAAAAAACCTCATACAACCACTTATACATGTGTGCACTTATCTCATCAATCCATCATGTGCATACCTTCTCACAAGGTCTCTTCAAGCCATGACTAGGTTTAGGCTACTTAAGCATTTGATCTCAAAGATATTCAATGCTCATAAGCTTGTCACAACACACACTTCCAACTAGAATTTATCACAAAAACACTCTTCCATACCTACTTATCATCATACCTTCATAAAAACCTTTCATGACAATACTGATAACTTCAAGCTAACCTAAACCTTGACATCAACCAATAGAAGAGACATTAGTTACCTTTTAATTCTCTCTTGCCTTCAAATTATTTATTGCCTTAAAATGAATCTTATTACATGGCTTCCTTCTCAAATCAAACACATAAGTTCATACCTTAAAGACCACTCACCATGCATCTTCACCAAATGCATCTTGACATCAATGATAACACTTCTTAACAAGTAGGTATAGGATGATTAATATCAAGATATAAAAATTATAAATCTATGATGTAAAGTTTATAAAGATGTAACCTGGAAATCAAAACTATATAGGATGCCCCAAAATGGGCAAATGTATCAAATAAAAAACCTATGTATCTGTGTATATGCCCCTAGTGTGTAGATAGAAGAAAATATGGATCTATAATCTATGTAGTGGACTTGGGTCCTGTAATTATATGTCAACACTCAACAAGAACAAGTGAAGTATGTATGTATGATAAAAACTAATTATACTAATATAGATAGCATATGTAGTACCCAGAAAATATAATTGTAAACATGGCAATGCATACAATCTATAGTTTGTATTTTATTAGTAAATATTTAAATGTTTTTGCATTTTTAAACATAATATTTTTTTTATTTTTTCAGTAAATATTTGAATTTTTTTATGTTTTGACATATTATATTGTTTTTATATTTTCTCGATATAAGTTATGTACAAAAGGGGAGGAACATATTAACTGATGAGTTTCATGGGAGATTCACTATCAATGTGGCATGTGTTAAATAAAGAAATGGAAATCATGTGTGCTATATGAAAAGTTAATCAAGGCCCCATAACCTATTTTATTGAGTTTTCTATAGTTGGCACTACCTATAGAGTGATGCTTGGAATTCATGAAGCTGACTAGGGTGTCTTGTGAATTTTAGGGGTCTTAGGGACCCATATGGTAGAAGATGTTGTAACTAGCATGAGTGTTCTATGTTGAGAACCCTAAGAACTCAATAAAACTAATTGTAGAAGCAAAGTGATAGAAGGAGGCCCTCTAGAATATTTAACATATCTCTGACATCAAGGTCTCTCTAATGATGGTCTCTATGCAAGAGTATGCATGCATGGTAATATTGTAGGAAGACCTCACCTACACTGGTGGCTCCACTAAACTCTATGGTGTACTGATGGGAACTATGCTTAAAATTGTAACTGGTAACTATGATGTGACTTCTTATGGGACAAGTAAAGAATACCCATATGAAAGACCCTCAATTTTGATCACTTGCTTAACATGCATATACTTGAGCCATCTGTATATGGTGGATGGAATCTCCCATAGTTGTTGTATCTATGGCCTACCAATAACATGTTAAATGTGTTTACACTAAGTATTACTAAGAATATAGTCACCACATGTGTTAGTCCAACCTATATTGGAATTACAATCTCCCCAATGGAGATCTAAACATGGCCACTAAAACTATGAATAATTGTGTTGATCATAGAAATGTCTTGCTTTGAATAACCTAAATGATGTATAAGTCTAATAGTACACATGTTAATAATTGACCCATTGTTAACCATAACACTCTGAATAGAATGATGATCAATGTAGGCTTGTACAAAGAGTGCATATAAATCTGAATCATCATTAACAATCTCTTATTCTGAGAAAGTGATGAGTGGTCTAGTTGGTAGTATAGTATGATACACACCAATGATATTAATTAAGGAGTGTGCATCCTCTATAGTAGTGTGATATGATGCCAATGGTGGGAGTGCCTGATATATATAGTGAACACCTAATGTGCCCCCTACCTCATTAGTTGTATGTTTTGGAAATGGATCCAAAAATATTTTCAATGCCTTAGCTTTCATTTGTTGAACTTTGGGTTCCTATATGGGTGTGCCCACATCAATGACGTTGGCCTCTAATAAATCTTTCATCTTATGTTAGTTGATTCATCTATTTGTAGTATGGTCTGGTACCCTATGATAATCATAGAATACATTAGAATCATATTTATTTAGAAGAGGACGTCTTGTATCAACCTATTTGATGATAGGGAGAGATATGAAATTGCATTCCAAGAGGTACTGTAAAACACGTGTTGATGACTCTGAAAGATTGGTGAAAATTCTTTGTGAAGGAGATGATAAAACCAAGTGAGGAGGTGGATCTTAAGCTATGTTAACTATGGCATTTTGATCACTCTTGTTTTTAGTGTCCCTTACTTTGTATGGAAGCTTATTAGAACTCTTAGTAGTTGATTCTGATCCACTTGTATATTTTAATTTGACCATAGAGAGAACCTTGACTTCCCTTTATTTCATTGTGTGGCATAAATTTGTAAAGGTTGGAAACTTCTTGAATAAGATAGATTCATGTAATGTTGGTAGTAAAATATATTTGAATATGTCTTGGAGCTCATGATTTGTCATGGGACTAGTCAACTTTGCCAATATAGTTTTATATCATAAGATATATTCTGCAACATGCTCATTGGATTTTTGCTTCGGTCATGGTACTTGAGCATATGAGATTTTTTCACTGATGTTAATTTAAAAGTGTGCTAAAAACACATCTGTCAATGGATTGAATGTGTTGATAGACTAATTTAGAAGATCATAGAACCATTATAAGGCATAGTCCTTTAGACTATGTGGGAACAACTTAGTAAGGAGCCAATCATTGGACATGCAGTCTAAAAAATGCTACATGGAAAGCTTGTATATGGTGATTGGGTTCATCCTTAAAATCATACAAATTAAGCTTACGTGCCACTAATCTGGATGGCAAAGGAGTTTCCACTATGTGATGTGCCAAAGGTGTATGTAAAAGAACATAAGAATCCAAAGCACGTGATGGCCTAGTAGCTCCCTACTCAAGTTGTAACACCTTAGCCTATAGATAATGAATCTCATGCATAAGGGGTTGTACATTTTGAGAGGAATAACTAGACATATGAGGTGTGGTTATTATTGAAGGTTGCTGATTTAAAATAGGTCATTACACAAGCCTAGTTTCCCCAAAAGTAGGTGTAATAATATTGTTATCTATGGGAGTAGAAGATTGATCATTATTTGATTTTTGAATTTTTTCATGGAAAATATTGATAAGGTCATCTTTTATATCTAAATTTTTGGAAAATGAAATATTGTAATTATCTCTTATCAATTTCATCAAATCAATTGGGGAGTAGGAAAACAAATAGTTGTATATAAAAAACCTTTAAAGAAATTTAATCTATGAAAGATTGAAAGAATTAAATACAATAACAAATTTGAGAATTTATAACTAATATCTAAGCATATAAAACAAAAAGATACAAACCCAAAGAGTATATATGGTTAGGGTTTGAGTAGTATTCAAAATAAGTTAGGTTCACCAAATGATTTAACTTTTTTAGGGTTATGGCCTTTAAGCCCCAAGTTCTTACAGGGTTTAAGTATGGTAAATTAAGGTAGAAATATGTAACAAATACAATAATTGATTTCTAAAAAAATTTACTTGGTTCGACCTTTCTTAAGATAGAAATAAATAATGTAAAAAAGTACTTAGCTAAAAATTCATTGAGATGGGAGATCTAGAAACTACAAACTATGATAGGAATTGTTTTGAGTGTCACAAATAGGATCCAAGTGTAAAAAACCTTCCTAGATAATAAAACCATGATTAGATAGTAGTACCATATGATGTTAGTGTCCCTACCTTGGTGTTAGTGTCTTCTATGTAGAATGTTTTGAGCTTTTGGGTGCACCTGTGTCTAGGTTTGCCAAACCTGTTCCTATATGCACAAGTTTTTGTTAGGTTGTAAGGATAAAAGCTTCACTGATGCAAATAGGGGAGGAGGGTGCTGAGTGTCACAATCATCGGCATCGGTCAGGCTAACCCATGTCGGTCAGGTGGAGAAAGGAAGGCAACTGACATCGATAGTATTCAGCTGATGTCGGTCACCCCAAGGCAGACAGGGAACGACGTCAGTCGCCTGTGCAGTTACAGAACTGCTAGTTCACAGACAGTTAGTTAATGAACCGATTGTTTACATATAAGAAGGCTAATTTTAGTCTTGAGTTGTAGATCTAATTATTGTAATTAGGTGTCTAATTATTGTTTTCATGAGATCTATATAATAGACTCATGGGCTATATTGTAATTAGTGCTAGAGAGTAAGAGAGCAAATATTAGCTCCTTCAGAGTGAAGAGAGCATGGTGTGTTCCTCCTAGTGCCACAATACCAAGTGTGGGTGTTGGTTTGGAGAATCAAAAGGATTCTTTATGTATGTATGATCTTGGTCAGCAAGTGTGCAAGGCCACATTTAGAGATCTACATGGTAAGTAAGATCATTAATCTACAGGTGTATGTGTGTGCGAGGTCCAAGGTTGCAGGTGTGTAGAACTAGGTTGATCAATAGGTGGCAGCAGAATTAAGGTGATAGCAACACAATAGGGAGCAATATCAGGCAAGATCTACTTGGAGTACGGTGTGTACTCAGTTGGAGCAAAGAGGAAGGCAAGGTAGTTCCTTCCAAAGTAAGATCATTTGAGTTGCAGGTTGTTGCAAGTTTAAGGGAGATCTACTTGGAGTACGATTATGTACTTGGAGTGCATGTAGCACTTGTGGAGTGTATGGAGCACTTGTGTACTGGCAGTAGTGATACTAACTGGTTAGAGGTGAACACCAACTTTGTGTTTGAGTTGTGTGTTGGGACTGTAATTGAGAGAGTGAGCTCTTGAAGGTGAATTACTGAACACTTGGTGTGGGAAGCCTGTAAGGTGGGAAGAGTGTGGCGTCTCTTCATTTGTAATTCTTTTCTGGAAGAGTATTAATACAATTGGGTATTATCTCTCATAGTTTGTGTTATTTTTGAATTCTAGTTACTTATTGCTTCTGGTTATTTCCACATGTTTAGTTGCTTGGTAATCAATGGTGCTTCCTTCGATCCCTAATAGTTGGTATCAGAGCTAAGGTTGTAGGGAGTAGGTTTGTGTTTGATTATAGGTCACTCTCAAGGGTTTTTGATTGAGTGAGAGTATAGCAATTGCAGAAGAAAGTACACTAACAATGGAGGAATTGAAAAGCATGAATGGTCAATTACAATGTTATGTAAAGAAAGAGCAGGTAAAAAAAGATTGTTGGTTGGTAGCAGATCAGCATGAAGAAGTAGATGTTGTAGGTGTTGTTGCACAGGATGCTTTGGATAAAGTAGAATCTTGTTTTATAAATTT
The DNA here is from genome assembly GCA_037957365.1 of Torreya grandis. Classification (NCBI taxonomy): domain Eukaryota; kingdom Viridiplantae; phylum Streptophyta; class Pinopsida; order Cupressales; family Taxaceae; genus Torreya; species Torreya grandis. The sequence goes on from JARHVA010002453.1 coordinate 1,617,642, forward strand.
TGTTCCCTCTTTCCATGTAGTCTAAAATAGAGTATTTTTCCATGTTAAGGTCTTTGGAGACTTTGGAAAGATTTATTTAGGGGCTGGTGTGCCTTGCCAAAGAATTGGCAAAGGGGAAGTGAAGCTGAAATTATAGGTGACCAACACATGGGTGTTGAAGGAAGTCATGCAGGTCCTGATTCTGAAGATAAGGCTAATTGCTTTAGGAAAGTTGGGTGATGAGAGATGCATAAAAACTCTCAGAGTGGATGCACTTGAATTAGCTGGTGGTAAGAAAGTAGGTATCCTTTATCTATCTACTTATATTACTGATTCTTCTTCTATTGTGAAGACGTGGCTTCATAAGCTTGGTCACATGAGCAAGAAGGAGATGCATGTTCTTAAGTGAAAGACAGATGTGTTTGACAGACTTAAGAATTGGAAAGCCTTGGTGTTTCTAGAGGAGATGATGGACAGAGATCAGTAGAGAAGGTTGGACATCTCTGAGCAGGGTAGTTTGGACAGGGTTTTGACTTATGGAGAGCTCGTGGGTAAAAATTCATCACTCATAGGTGAACACAGTTACCAACATCAGTCAAGGGGAATTGACGTCTAATAGACAGGTGCCGATGTCAGTTATGTGCAGACCAGAGTTGGTGGTGTCAGGTAGGGTGGCTATCGGCGTCGGTCAGGGTACCGACATCGGTGACTAGGTAAGACCGACATCGGTCAGAAAACTAGCATCGATAGAAAGGACAGTTGCATGGAACCAACGTCGGTGGGATGCAGATTGTGTGGTGATCAAGGTCAATCACTGGAACAGATTTTGGGCAGACAACAAGCTGTCAAGGAGTCTCAAATGCCCATATGGAGGACTAAAAGAGTAAGTAAGCCTCAAATTCATTGTTCCTCTTCTTTATACTCATTGCTCACTACAGAGCAGGAAGGATCCAGGAAACAGTGGGAGCATGGCATGAACAAGATGCAGAACCAAATGGGAGATTTGGTAGGGTTGCCAGCCAGAAGAAAGCACTGAAAGATGAATGGATACCTTAGTTAAAGAATAGAGAGAATGGATATGTGAGATGGAAGGCCAAGTCATATGATCTTAAGGAAGCTGCAAGACAGTGGTACAGGCTTTGACAAGTGGATGACAAAGTAGGGCTTTAGTCAATGTCAGTGTAACCATTGTGTTTGTCTTACCAGGTGGATGATGGTCATGACATTATCCTATTACTGTATGTGCATGGTATGCTAGCTAGTAGGTTCATACATACAGGGTTTTGTTGAGCTAAGGGTAAGGTTAGTTCAGTGGCATGTCATGAGAAATTTGGAGCAGCAAAATTCTTTGGCATGAGAGACATGGAAGATCATAGGTTGATTTTGCCTCCAGTGGGAGCTGATGTGAATCAAGTGTTAGCGAGGTTTAATACGTAGGATGCAAAATCAGAGCACACCAAGGGCTAGATAGTTTAGTGTCCAAAATCACATGAGGTCTGGTATAGACTTGAGTTTTCCCCAGTAGTGGGAGCTGTCAGAAAGTTTGGAGCCGATATAGGAAAGAAGCACTGGAGGGCAGTTCAGTGGATTCTCAACTATCTAAGAGGGACCAACAGCAGGTCGACATGCTATGCAGGGTCAAGTTCTTTTCTACATGGGTTTGTAGATGTGGATGTGGTAGGTTACTCAGATGACAGGAGGTGGACCATAGGTTTTGTGGTGGTTGGTCTTCAAGGTTGAGCTTGAAGAGGGATACAAGCTAAGAAACAGATTAGATGGTGTACAGGTATAGGTATAGTGTAGATATTTATCTCCAAGTGGGAGATTGTTAGGTTGTGGAGCTAAAAGCTTCACTAATGCAAATAGGGGAGGAGGGTGATGAGTGTCACAGTCATCGGTGTCAGTTAGGCCAACTGACGTCAGTCAGGTGGAGAAAGGAAGGCAATTGACATCGATAGTATTCGGCTAATGTCGGTCACCCCCAGGCAGATAAGGACTAATGTCAATCACCTGTGCAGTTCCAGACCTGCTAGTTCATAGACAGTTAGTTAACAAACTGGTTGTTTCCATGCAAGAAGGCTAATTTTAGTCTTGAGTTGCGAATCTAATTATTGTAATTAGGTGTCTAATTATTGTTTAAATGAGATCTATATAATAGACTCATCGGCTGTATTATAATTATTACTAGAGAGTAAGAGAGAAAATATTAGCTCCTTTAGAGTGAAGAGAGCATGGTGTGTTCCTCTTAGTGCCATAGTACCAAGTGTGGGTGCTGGTTTGGAGAATCAGAAGGATTCTTCATGTATGTAAGATCTTGGTTAGCAAGTGTGCAAGGCCACATTTGGAGATCTGCATGGTAAGTAAGATCATTGATCTATAGGTGTATGTGTGTGCGAGGTCCAAGGTTTGCAGGTGGCAGCAGAATCAAGGTGATAGCAAAACAATAGGGAGCAAGATCAGGTAGGATCTACTTGGAGTACGGTGTGTACTCAGTTGGAGCAAAGAGGAAGGCAAGGTAGTTCCTTCCAAACTAAGATCATTTGAGTTGCAGGTTGTTGCAAGTTTAGGGGAGATCTACTTGGAGTATGATTGTGTACATGGAGTGCGTGTAGCACTTGTGGAGTGCGTGGAGCACTTGTGTACTGGCAGTGATTGGTTGGAGGTGAACACCAACTTTGTGTTTGAGATGTGTGTTGGGACCATAATTGAGAGAGTGAGCTCTTGAAGGTGAATTACTGAACACTTGGTGTGGGAACCCTGTAAGGTGGGAAGAGTGTGGCGTCTCTTCATTTGTAATTATTTTCTGGAAGAGTATTAATACAATTGGGTATTGTCTCTCATATTCTGTGTTATTTTTGAATTCTAGTTACTTATTGCTTCTAGTTATTTCTGCATGTTTAGTTGCTTGGTAATCAATGGTGCTTCCTTGGATCCCTAATAGTTGGTATCAGAGCTAAGGTTGCAGGGAGCAAGTTTGTGTTTGATTATAGGTCACTCTTAGGGGTTTCTGATTGAGTGGTAGTATAGTAATGGTAGAAGAAAGTACACTAAGAATGGAGGAATTGAAAAGCATGAATGGTTAATTATGATGTTATGGAAAGAAAGAGTAGGTAAAGAAAGATTGTTGGTTGGTAGCAGATCAGCATGAAGAAGCAGATGTTGCAGGTGTTGTTGCACAAGATGCTCTGGATAAAGTAGAATCTTGTTTTATAGATTATGTTGCCTCTTTCCATGTAGTCCGAAATAGAGTATTTTTCCATGTTAAGGTCTTTGGAGACTTTGGAAAGATTTATTTACGGGTTGGTGTGCCTTGCCAAAGAATTGGCAAAGGGGAAGTGAAGCTAAAATTGCAGGTGGCCAACACATGGGTGTTGAAGGAAGTCATGCAAGTCTCAGTTCTGAAGATAAGGCTAATTGCTTCAAGAAAGTTGGGTGATGAGAGATGCACAGAAACTCTCACAATGGATGCACTTGAATTAGCTGGTGGTAGGAAAGTAGGTATCCTTTATCTATCTACTTATATTACTGATTCTTCTTCTATTGCGAAGACGTGGCTTTGTAGGCTTGGTCACATGAGCAAGAAGGAGATCCATGTTCTTAAGCGGAAGATAAATGTGTTTGACAGACTTAAGAATTGGAAAGCCTTGGTGTTTCTAGAGGAGATCATGGATAGAGATTAGTAGAGAAGGTTGGACATCTCTGAGCAGGGCAGTTTGGACAGGGTTTTGATCCATAGAGAGCTCGAGGGTAAAAAGTCATCACTCACAGGTGAACACAATTACCGACATCGATCAAGGGGAACTGACATCGAACAGATAGGTATCGATGTCAATCATGTATAGACTAGAGCCAGTGGTGTCAGGTAGGGTGGCTACCGACATCGATCAAGGTACCGATGTCGGTGACTAGGTAAGACTAATGTCAGTCAAAAAATCAGTGTTGGCAGAAAGGACAGTCACATGCAACTGACGTCAGTCAGATGCAGATTGTGTGGTGACCGAGGTCGGTCACTGGAATAGATTTTGGGCGGACAGCAAGCTATCAAGGAGTCTCAAACGCCCATATGGAGGACTAAAAGGGTAAGGCTCAAATTTGTTATTCCTCTTCTTTATACTTGTTGCTCATTGTAGAGTAGGAAGGATCTAGGAAACAGTGGGAGCATGGCATGAACAGGATGCAGAACCAAATGAGAGATTTGGTAGGGTTTCCAGCCAAAAGAAAGCACTGAAAGATGAATGGATACCTTAGTTAAAAAATAAAGAGAATGGATACATGAGATGAAAGGCCAGGTCATATGGTCTTGAGAAAGCTGCAAGACAGTGGTACAAGTTTTGACAGGTGGATGACAAAGCAGGGCTTTAGTCAATGTCAGTGTAACCATTGTGTTTTTCGTACCAGGTGGATGATGGTCTCGACATTATCCTATTACTGTATGTGGATGGTATGCTAGCTAGCAGGTTCGTACATATAGGGTTTTGCTAAGCTAAGGGTAAGGTTAGTTCAGTGGCATGTCATGAGGAATTTGGAGTAATGAAATTCTTTGGCATGAGAGACATGGAAGATCACAGGTTGATTTTGTCTCCAGTGGGAGCTGATGTGAATCAGGTGTTGGCAAGGTTCAATACGCAAGATGTAAAACTGGAGAACACCAAGGGCTAGACAGTTCAGTGTCTGAAATCACATGAGGTATGGTATAGACTTGAGTTTTCCCCAACAGTGGGAGCTGTCAGAAAGTTTGGAGTTGATCTGGGAAAGAAGTACTGGAGGGCAGTTCAGTGGATTCTCAGCTATCTAAGAGGGACCAGCAGCAGGTCGACATGTTATGCAGGGTCAAGTTCTTTTCTACATGGGTTTGTAGATGCGAATGCAGCAGGTTACTTGGATGACAGGAGGTACACCATAAGTTTTGTGGTGGTTGGTATTCAAGGTTGAGCTTGAAGAGGGATACAAGCCAAGAAATAAATTAGACAGTGTACAGGTATAGGGATAGTATAGCTAATTATCTCCAAGTGGGAGATTGTTAGGTTGTGGAACTAAAAGCTTCACTGATGCAAATAGGGGAAGAGGGTGCTGAGTGTCATAGTCACCAGCATCAGTTAGGCCAATTGACGTCGGTCAGGTGGAGAAAGGAAGGCAACTAACATCGGCAATATTTGGCTGACGTCGGTCACCCCCAGGCAGACAGGGACTGACATCAGTAACCTGTACAGTTCTAAAACTGCTAGTTCATGGATAGTTAGTTAATGAACCAGTTGTTTGCATGTAAGAAGGCTAATTTTAGTCTTGAGTTGTGGATCTAATTATTGTAATTAGGTGTTTAATTATTTTTTGCATGAGATCTCTATAATAGACTCATGGGTTGTATTGTAATTAGTGCAAGAGAGTAAGAGAGCAAATATTAGCTCCTTCAGAGTGAAGAGAGCATGGTGTGTTCTTCCTAGTGCCACAGTACCAAGTGTGGGTGCTGGTTTGGAGAATCAGAAGAATTTTTATGTATGTAGGATCTTGGTCAGCAGGTGTGCAAGGCCATGTTTGGAGATCTGCATGGTAAGTAAGATCATTGATCTGCAGGTGTATGTGTGTGCGAGGTCTAAGGTTTGCAGGTGTGTAAAACCAGGTTGATCTGTAGGTGGCAGTAGAATCAAGGTGATAGCAACACAATAGGGAGCAAGATCAGGTAGGATCTACTTGGAGTACGGTGTGTACTCAGTTGGAGTAAAGAGGAAGGCAAGGTAGTTCCTTCCAAAGTAAGATCATTTGAGTTACAGGTTGTTACAAGTTTAGAGGAGATCTACTTGGAGTATGATTGTGTACTTGGAGTGCATGTAGCACTTGTGGAGTGTGTGGAGCACTTGTGTACTGGCAGTAGTGATACTGACTGGTTGGAGGTGAACACCAACTCTGTGTTTGAGATGTGTGTTGGGACCGTAATTGAGAGAGTGAGCTCTTGAAGGTGAATTACTGAACACTTAGTGTGGGAAGCCTGTAAGGTGGGAAGAGTGTGGCATCTCTTCATTTGTAATTCTTTTCTAGATTATTAATACGATTGGGTATTGTCTCTCATATTCTGTGTTATTTTTGAATTCTAGTTACTTATTGCTTCTGGTTATTTCCACATGTTTAGTTGCTTGGTAATCAATGGTGCTTCCTTGGATCCCTAACAGTTTTGGTTACATATAGGTGATCTATTTTGAATATTTTTATATGCAAACTCTAAAAATCCATGTTTTTATGGCATTTAATTAGCACAAGCAGCAAAGTGTGTTGTTCTTTGGGTAGGCTAGACATCCTCAACACCCACTATGATGAGAGTTGCCTTCATACTAATACTTGAAAGAGAGATCAAACCCGATGTAGTTTTCCCCACCTAAGTGTTGGTGAAAGTGCAAGTGAAGCTAATATGAATGTTAAATTGAGTGCTTTGAATGTTCTTGAGACAGTAAATCTAAGTATTATTGGCTTAGGAATGTTATAGATGGTTGTATGTAGAATTAAGGCAAAATAGGGATTGATAACCTTGATTATGCACAACTTATTCTTAGTTTATTTGTGTAATTTGCATATGATTTCTATCTAGTGGATAAAGGGCTAAAATTCATGTATATATACTACTTTAGTGCTTATGTGGGTCTTAAAAAGGACCTAGGATGAGCTGAGGTGGTTGCTCATTTTAAAAGATATCTATAAGTAATAAAAGGCAAGAAAAAGATAATAGCACCCAAAATGGGACACTAGCACAATAGGTGGATAAAGTGAAAGTTTGGGACTACTTTAGGGGTATTTAAGATGCATGTGGCCCACACAAAGGTTAGATAAGTGTCTAAATAGGCCCTAAGATAGATCTAGGGCTAAGGTAGGGATGGGTGGTCTCAAGTAACACTCTTACCACTCAAGTGTCATTTTTGGATGATTACACCTAGTAACCCCTTTCAGGATCAAAATTACATTATTGTAACTTGATGTCCATAGGTTACCATTCCAATTACTAAATCCCTCCCTTCTGATTCAAGTAATCCTTTTTGAACTCATTATTATGCTATTACAACTTGATGTCCAAAAATTCCAATCCAAGGGCCTTTGATCTCCACCATGGGGCCTAAGACTAAGTGTGTGGGGGACAACTGGGTTTGTTGTGTAGATTGAATGCCAATAGAGTATTCATATGGAACAATAAAACACACATTCAATGGAGTAAAAGTCTTACTTTTAGGAAATGCAACTTCTATTCATAAATCAAAGAATAGGTGATACAAAATATAATGTCTACAGTGTGTGTATACAAAGTAGATGCATAAAGAAAGTTAACTATGTTATGACAGTGTAAAAATGGCATCAATCTGGCTATCTTATTAACTATATGCTAGATGCATATGTTACATATTTAACATGCATAATACATGAACATTGACAAATGTTATATGTATACCAAGGAGGATTTTGATAGGCACACTAATCTCCTATTAGATGTGGTAGTTGGCCACGACCTAAATAGTTAATATCCAATCTATCTTCAATGATTCTCAATCCCATGACCTTTGGTTGGTAACTAAGGGCTAGTAAGGCCACATTTTGAATCATGTGGTCAGGGTAGGCTAATACATGGTTGTGTTGATGTGGAACCTAAATGAGCCATCAATTTTATGAGTATATGTTCTTGAAGTGCACGAGACTGAATAGTGTGGAGTGTGTATTCTATGATCTGAGGTGAATGTTGCATGAAAATATGTGAGCAGACATGAGACTTATGTGTAAGGTTGAGACCAAACTTTGGGAAAAGGAGTATGCATGCTTGCATGGTGGGTGTGAGTTTTACATAGGAGAATAAATGAGGAGTGTGTTTAATTATGTAGAAGTTATACATGGATAATTCACCCTTTTTTAAAGAGAAATGATTTTCATTACGTCGATGTGTAGCTAAGGAAACTAAACTTGAAGTTGTTGAAAAGTATGCCACTTAGCTTGATCAGCTTATTATCCAACCATGACCACTCAAAAAAGTTGATGTGTGCCATGGTGGGTGTATATATATGTCACTTTGATGATTTGTACTTCTTTATAGGGTGTAAGTGTTTATGATCCAAATCAAAATGATGATGTGTCACTACTGGCTTAAGAAGTGGTAGAATGTAAGGTTTGAGAAGTTCTACATTGAATACTAAGTGTATGTCCAATAATGAAGGTAGATCAATAATAAAGGTGTTCTCACTATCTTCACTTAGAATGGTGTAAGGACCATAGTGGATATTATTGATCTTTGAGTGTAGACCTTTGAATCATTCCTTATGAAGGTACAACCAAACTTTATTGTCAACTCAAAACACATGAGGTGTGTGATGTACATCATGGTGCTCCTTGTTCTTTGCTTGAGAGTGAGAGAGGATGTATTGAACCTACTAATGAATATAATGGATGTGTCACAAAAAATTCTTGGCTTTGTCCCCTTCCCATTCTTATGTGCATGACTCAGTGTTGGTTGGTGCATGGTAGGAGATGTTTATAGGTGTCAAATATTGAAACCTAAGATATGCTTTCAATGGATTGTGACCCACAGAGCTATGGAGGGATATGTTGAAGGCATGTTGAATATACAAGAGATTGTCATCCCAAGTGTAAGAATGTGTGTGGTTGTACATTCAAAAAATATGAACAAGTGTATGATTAACCACTTTGAATTACCCATCTTTCTATGGATTTAAAGTTGTCGATTGATCCAATTGCATAGCCATCAAGTCCTATAATGCTTTCCAAAAATCACTTACAAAGGGTGGATCTTGATTAGATATGATGGATGTTGGAAACCTAAAATGAACCCAAACATGGTTGAATAAATCATGTATAGTTTCAACTATGTCAATGTCTTTCTTACTAGTTACCATGATAGCCATCTTAGAAAATCTGTCCACAATAATGAACACAATGTCATGCTGGCATCTTATCACAGGTAACCTAATCATAAAATCCATGCTGATAGATTCCCATGGTCTAGATGGAACCAATAGAGGTGTATAAATTCCTACATTCTTATTTATGGGTTTAGAACTACAACAAAGAATGCATTAATTAATGTGTCATGTTAACAAGTGTTGTCATTGATGTCAAAGATTGATGCCAAGTGTGCATTGATGTCAAAGATAATGCCAAAGTGGTGATGTTATGATGATGATAAGTTTGTGATTGATGTTGTGAAAGGTAGGATTTGGATGCATATCAGCTAAGGTAAGTATTGTTTGAGGCTTATCATATTATATCTAGAATGTTGGTGTGGTTTCATGTCAAGGAGATAGGACAAGCATGTAAATAGTGTGTTGGCATAGGCTTGGTGGCCTAGTATATAAGCTTAGATGTTTAGTATATGCTTGGATATGAATTTGATGGATTTTATAGATGATAATATCATGTTTCAAAGGTTTTATGGGGTAATAATATTGATTAAAATTCTTATGGGAATGCATGGTGTTCATCCAGTTCTTCAGTATGTTCATCTAGGCATAGTTGGTTCTATTGCAGAAAAATCTAAGTAGGTAATTTTTTGACATCACCATTTCCATGTATGGATGAATCAGGGGGAGTTGGTCATATGTGTATGATCACATTAGTCTCAATTTTTTATGGTCTAAGTTTTAGGTCATGCAGTTGAGCAGAGCAAAAGATATAACTGTACAAAGTTGTCTTCCCAAATAGTTTGCATCGTTTTCCCATACTTAACCAAATTTGCAAAGGAGATATAATGGTGCACATTTAATTTCATCATAGATCAACGGTGAGAAATAAATATAAGCTTAATGTATAAGTTCAACAAGATTTGAGTAAGTAGTTTTTTGGTGTTATATTTCACATACATGAAGGTTCTAAGATTAATTTGTTACATGGATGGATTCTCCTATGTGAGGTGATCATGTGGTTCAATTTTTAGGATATACGATTAAGTGAAACAAAATTTATTAAGGTTAAAAGATGGCCCTCTAGGAATATTATAGTGGTTCCCATATTTAGCTAAATTTGCATGTATTTAAAGACTAGGACCGGATAAGGGTCTAACAGTGAGTGGGTGTTCGTACATATGTAGATTAATGATGCATATTGAGTTAAACAAGTCAAAGTGATAGTTGTTTAACATGGTTATATTTTAGGCTAATCTCAAAGAGAAGGTGTATGTTGTGTGGATAAGCTAAGAGGAAGATCAAATAGAGGACTATCTGGATGACCTTTTGGTCATGTCTCTATTGTGATTACAAAGTTGTTTTAGGTTTGTGATTAAGGATGAGTAAAGAAGCTTAGAAAGATCCAAAAGGGTGATTTGGATCAATTTCCTATGTGAAATAGGGTTAAGAGAGTGTTTAAGATTGAAGAGAGGTGTTATACATTATGACTCCATCAGATTGAAGTGCAATTAGAATTTTGGAGATGTTGATTTCATAGGTGTTGTGTGGGTGCTCAACATCTAAAGCAAGTAGGTGCTTGTCCAAACGTAGAGGTGGGTGCTCCTTGTGAAGTAGGTGCTTCACTAAAAACATCTTTTTTTGTAATCATCTTATAGTACAAGTAGATTATGTGTTTTTAGTATTGAGATTCAATTTTATTCTGCATGATGGTTTTCCATAAGAACTATGTGTTGTGTGTTTGATCGTATGTATGCATTAAATGAATTATCTCTCTTGTTAATGTTACTTGATCAAGTTGATATATGTTGATTGATTAATAGTCTAAAAGATTGAAAATTTCAAATTCAAATATATGCCATCACTGATTCACCCCCCCTCTTAGTGATTGTACCTCCAATAATTGGTATCAGAGCAAGACCTTTTTTACAAATTTAATCACTTGAAGGTGATTCAAGGTATAATATGGCAAGTCATAGGATGCAAGGTTTCTCTACAAAGTAAGCAATGTTGTTCAATGGGTCAGAGTATGATTTATGGCTTGTAAAGATGAGGACATACATCATGTTTCTAGGGTTTGATATCTATAAATCTATCATGGATGGGTATATTGCACCACCTACTCCTCCAACTAGTGTTGTTGACAAGAAGTTAAGTGAGAATAACTCAAAAGTTATGAATATAATCATTTGTGGTCTATCTAAGGTTGAGTTCACCAAAGTGATCCATTACAAGTCTGCTAAGGAATTTTGGGTCAAATTATAGGCTATCTACCAAGGATACTCAATGGTAAAATTGGCCAAGTTGCAAACCTATCGAAGGCAATTTGAGAGTCTCAAGATGAAGGAAGAAGACACTATGGAATCCTATCTTCTAAAGGTTGATGAGGTAGTAAACATGATCAGAGGTCTTGGAGAGATAATTGATGAAGCTACTATAGTTCAAAAGGTATTGAGGACCCTTACACTCAATTTTGATTCAAAGGTTTCTATTGTAAAAGAAATTCATGATCTCACATAAATGAAGATGGATGAATTGCATGGGATTCTTGATACATATGAGATGAGACTTGATGAGGATAGACCTCCTAAGAGAGAAGTTGCTTTCAAGGTGATCAAGGAGATAAAAGCCAAAAAGAGAAAGTTAAGTCTTGAATATTTTGATCTTAATAAACATAAACTTGAATCCCTGATTGGAATAAATTTGAATGTAGGATTAGATAAGTATGAAGGAAGAATTCATTTCAAATGTTTTTCATGTGGTAAAGTTGGTCACTTTGTAGCAAAATGTCCTGATAGATACAAGCCTAAACATAAAGAAGATTCTAAGGAATCACATGAGCTTGAACATAAGAAATATGAGGGTCCTAGCAAGTAAAAAAATTTATTCAATAAGAAAAATATAAAGAAGGAATCATACAAAGGAAGAAAGAGACTTTACCATGAAGAAGATAGTAACTCATCTATAGAAAAAGAAGTGACCACATCTGATAGTCATGATTCTTTGCATAATGAGGATAAATAGACATTGTTCATGGATTTTAATGATGATAAACGTGGATGTTCCTTAGCAGAGATTTGTTTGGCAGAGACAACTTAGAGGAAGAAGATGAGAAAGTCATTTTTGAATAAAAATATTTGGATATTGTGGAAGAAATGAAGTTGTTACAAAAGAAGAACAAAAAACAAGATGTCTTGATCAAATCCTATGAGGAGCGAATTGGACTGTTTGAAGGAAGGTTCACTAATGAATTCAAGGAGCATGATGAGATCACATAAGAACTTGAAACTCAAGTTTGTACTCTTGATGAGTAACAGTAATAATGTGGAATGTATCATATATCAAATAGAGATAGAGTCTTTGCTAATAAAACTAAGTCAAGCTATGAGCAAAGATACAGATGATGAAAAAGACAAGGATAGTGGGACTAAATTGAGGAATGATCTTAAAGATCTAAAAAATGAGAAGGAAAAGAACAAGAATATGATGTCACAAATCAAGGATTATGAAGAGAAATTTAGTGTGTTTGAGGCAAGACTGATTGAAGACACCAAGGAAAATGAAGATATAGTCAAGAATCTCAGTTGTCAATTGGAAACCCTATCCACAAGCCTAAAAGCTAAAGAATATGAGTGTTCAAGGTATGTATTTTAAAATGAGTCATTGAAATTTGAATCAGAGAAGACTTCAAGACAAGTGAATTTATTTATGAAGTTCGAAAAGAGATCAAATGATCTTGATAATATTCTAAGTAATCAAAAGTATGATAGTGATAGATTTGGTCTTGGATACAAAGAAGAACAAAAACATGTAACTCAAGACAAGACTGATATGAACAAAGACAATTATACTTTGAAGATAAATCATTAGTCAAGGAATGAAATCATTAGGAGAATGAAGATAAATCAGATCAGACAACCAAATGATATAAGGTATGCAAATTTCAATGGTCATTGTTACTCTTGAAATCAGTTTGGTCATAGGTCAAAAGATTGTAAAAGATCCTCAAAGAATGAATTTTTGTGGAATTATGAGTAAGACAATGGAAATCATGTAGACCAACATCACTCAATATAGTCAATTGTTTCACAAGGAAATAATGACATCATTTGCTACAAGTGTCAAGGGTTTGGCCATATTACAAAGTTTTGTAATATCTTCATCAAGAGACCTAATGATCAGATTCTTGAAACTTCAATGAATCATCATATATATCAAGCACAGGTATGTATAGTCTGAGAAATCTCATTTATTTAAAATGTCATGAGAGAGGTGAGAGAGGTCACATAGCAAGGTTTTACAAGAATAATCAGTGTTCTACTTAAAAAACTACCAATCCTGACACAAAGACAAAGAGCCATAGTGACTGGAGGCCTAAGAAGGTAAATGAAAAATAGGATTAAGGTGGAATATTTTCCATGATAGAATAGGGAACAAGTTATAGGATCAAGGAACAAGCCTTATCTACCCAAATGGATAAGGAAATCAAGCTGGGTCCTGAGATAAAAGAAATGAAGAAAGTTGAGAACTCATTCAAGATCAATCTAAAGATGAGGAATGACTACAAGCCAAGTAAAGACATGGACATATGGGAGTCTCCTAAGATTAGGCATATTTAGTCCCTCTATGACAAGTTTATGTCTCTACCTATGCTTCTTAAGAGACATCTTTCATATGTGAAAGCAAGTGTGTGTGCTCTAGGTTATGATCATTGGGCCAATCAGTACAAAGTGTGAAGAAGTTGGCTAAAATTATGTATTCAAAGAAGACTGATATGATGAATTGATCAAACCAAGTCATGTGTTTTGACAATATTTGACTCTTCATACATAATCAAGTGGAGCATGATGTTAGGGGGATATTTCTAAGCTCTATAAGTAGTTTTTCAAGTCTAAGGATCAGAGTTTTCCAAGTTTAGTTTGTTGCATGTCAAAGGGGGAGAAATCATTTCATATGAGGTATGTAACTACCCTAAGCACATAAAAGTTTATTTGAAATATTCAGAATGTTAAGAGGAGATTGGTGTCTATTTATTCCACTTTGTCATTAATGGCAAAAGGGGAGAAGGAAAACAAAAGGTTACCATCGATGATAAAGGGGGAGATTATTGGCAAGTGTTGTCATTGATGTCATGTGTATATTGATGTCAAAGATAATGACAAAGTGGTGATGTCATCATGATGATAAGTTTGAGCTTGAAGTTGTGCAAGGATGGATTTGGATGCATATGAGCTAAGGTAAGTATTGTTTAAGGCTTATCATATCATATCTAACATGTTGATGTGGTCTCATGTCAAGGAGAGAAGACAGGCATGTCAACAATGTGTTGGCATAGGCTTGGGGGCCTAATATGTAAGCTTGGATATTTATAATATGCTTGGATAAGAATTTGATGGATGTTATAGATGATAAGATCATGTGACAGAGGTTCTATGGGGTGTCAAGAGTGCATAAAATGCTTACGGAAATACATGGTGTTCATTTGGTTCTTCATTATGTTCATATAGGCATAGTTGGTTTTATGGTAGAAAAATCTAAGTAGTTTAATGACATCACCATTGCCATGTATGGATGATTCAAGGGGCCTTGGTCATATGGGTGTGATCACATTAGTCCTAAGTTGTTATGGTCCAAGTTTTAAGTCATGCGGTTGAGTAGATTAAAAGATATAACTGTCTAAAGTTGCCTTCCCAGATAGTTTGCAATGTTTTCCCATATGTAGCCAAATTCTAAAAGGATATCTAATGATGCACATTTAATTGCATCACAAATCAATGACATGAAATGAATCTAAGCTTAATGTCTAAGTTTAAGAAGAGTTGAGTAAGCATTTTTTGGGCATTATATTTCACACGTGTGAAGGTTCCAGGAGCAGTTCATTAACATGGATGGATTTTCCTATGTGAGTTGATCATGTGGTTCAATTTTTAGGACATGTGATTAAGTGCATAAAAATCTATTAAGGTTTAAAGTTGACCTTCTAGGCAGATTGAAGTGGTTCACATACTTAGTCGAATTTTCATGTAGTTAAAGATCAAGACCAGATAAGGATCTAACAGTAAGTGGGTATTCATAAAGATGAAGATTAATGATGCATATTGAGTTAAAGAGGTCAAATTGACAACTAGTTAACATGGATAAAGTTTAGGATACTCTCGAAAAGATCGATGGAGTGTGCTTGTTCCAAACTGTCAGGAAACAATGAGATGATGTCAAGTGTTCAATGTTAACAGTGAGGAAAGGTAAAGATCAGGATAATCCATGAATATCAATGGTATGTATTTGGTAAAAATTACTAGGGAGAAAAATAAAGAGGTCAAAATGACATATGTTTAGCATAGTTAAAGACTAGGATACTCAACAAAGATTGACGGTACATATGTGGTCAAGATTGCCAGAAAGCATGATATGAGGTCAATATGTTCAAGGTTTAATGTTTGGACAATGAAGCACTATGATTTAAAGTTTAAGATAATTTTAAGGGAGATCAATGATGCATATTAATTCAAGTGATGCAAATACATGAGATGTTGGCAAAGTGTTTGAAGTCTAACTGTGATCATTGGAATTCAAATATTTGAATTTAACAAAGGAAAGACCAATGCTTGGTTTTTGAGCCATAACTTTTGAAGTTGTAGAAGACTTCAAGTCACATATGTAAATATTCATTTTAAGGTTTAAATGTTTGTACAATCAAATTTATTGAGCTCTAAGGTTGATTATGTGTTCATTCATGTTCTACAAGTAACCGGAGAAGGGTAATTGAGTTGTTCTTGATGGTGTTTCAATGTTTCAAGTTGAGATAACCATCAATGAGTGTTTTAGACTCTATGAATACCATTTTTGTGGATTATGAAGGTTTGATCAATCATATTTAGTATGATCAAAGGATTAGAAGGTGACTGGGTGTTCGTTCATGATGATTGTGTGCACAGAATGTTGTTTGAGTGAAATGAGCTTTAGCAAAAGTGTGTTGTGATGGTTGTTATCACTTAAAGAATACCTATAGATTATGTAGCATGGGTCCATGTATTTAAAATTGATATTATGTTCTTAATTTGCTTGGATAAGTGTCAAAGAGATGAACAGGTCTTCATAGGACCTAAAAGGTGGCTTAGGCTTATTTGAAAGAGGGTTGTGGTTAAAGGTGACCCATGTAAATGCCTTAAGAGTTAAGTCATGTGCTATGGCCAAAAAGGAAGATTGTGCTCATAATAATCAATAAGACTCAATAAAAGGTGGAACCAATGTGATGGTTTCTAGGCTTGTGATATAGAGTTGTGAATACTTGTGAAATATGTGTTGAGAGACTAGTAGAGACATGTGTGAGTAGAGAATGTGTTGAGAGTGCAAAATATAGAGAAAAGAGGTAGGTCATAGTGAGGACTATGTGTATGACCATTTGGTCATATCTCTTTTGTGATTATAGATTTGGTATAGGTTTATGACTGATGTTTCAATAAAATTGTGTCTATTTTAAGTCTAAAGAAAAATAGAGAAGAAGGATAGGGATAAGTGATTAGAATGAACCCTGATTGGTTTGTGTATCGTATCTAGATATTTTGAGAACTCCTCTTTGACTGGGTAGGACTACCTGTAAGTAAGAAAGCACTACCATAAAAATGTCTATTAGTAGATATATGAGTGGGTTGCTAAGCTATGTGCCTATTCCAAGAAGCATCAAACTTCCTTAGAGATGATAGTCTACTTTTGAGAAATAAAAGACTAATAAATAACAAAGAGAGAGGAAAAGGAAGAGTAAAAGAGAGATTATGTTATCATTGTTTGTAACCTGAGTGTAATAGAGAGTAACAGAGTGTAGATGGTATATTCAATTTGTATTTTAGAATTTATTTGGGCAAGTTTTAGAAGGGTTACTAAAAATATGCAATTACTGACATCATTTAGGCTATCGAGGTTGGTGAGAAAGTGTGACCGATATCAGTTGGGTGACCAATGTCATTAGGGGAAATAATTACCTAAGAGCTTACAGAAGGCTTTTCTGGGTTTTGGAAATGATTTTGATCAGGTTTGTTGAAGTGTGGAGCTAAAAGCTTCACCAGATGAGCGGATGTTGAAGTTGTTGGATTTACATAGTCACCGACGATGGCAAGGAGTCGACCAGTAGCTGTCGGCATCGGTTATGTATCAGCCGACGTCGGTCATGTGCAGATAGGCAGGAACCAATGTCGATTACCTGTGCATCTAGAAAGTCAATTTTCGTGGATGGAATAAATTTTTTGCATGATTAGTTTAGCTGTTAGTTATAAGTCCGTGTTTCTATTTTTGGCAGGACTGAATTAAACCCTTGATTAGGAGGTGTATCTAATGGTTGTGAATGCATTGCTCATGATCCCTAATCTTATATAATAGGGATAGATTTTCATAGCTTGTGTGTAAGAAAGAACAATACAAGACATTTATTATATATGTGTATCAATCCAGGTTGTTGAAATTGATTGAGAGAACTCTTGAGGGAAAGAGATCTGTACATCTGACAGGTGTGAGAAGAAAGTGTGATTTTCTTCATTGTATTTCCTTCTAGAAGAGTTTAATACAATTTTTTAGGGTGGTTTCTTGTATCTCTTATTCTTTTCTATTTCTGATTCTAGTTACTTATTATTCTGGTTTAATTCTGTGTTTAGTTGTTTACATAAAAGTAATCAAGTTTGTTGGTTGATCCCCAACAAGTGGTATTAGAGCTCAGGTTGACTAACAAGTGTTTCAGATCTGGTTAGTGTTTGTTGATTACAGGTCACTCACAGGGGTTTCTATTTGAGTGAGAGAAAGCAATGGTAGAAGAAAGTAAACTGAGAATGGAGAAGTTCAATGGCAAGAATTACCAATTATGGAGAATGCAGATAGAAGATTATCTGTATCAGAAAGATCTATATTTATCGTTGGGTGGGGTTGATAGAAAGCCCACAGATATGGAAGATGAAGAATGGGAAGTTCTTGATAGAAAGGCTCTTGGATCTATAAGGCTCTTTTAATTTTATGCTCTTTGCCTAAAAGTTGGAATAGTTTAGTAATGGCAGTTAGTAATACTACATCTGCTACAAATATCTTGAAAGTAGATGATGTTGTTAGTGTAATCCTGAATGAAGAGACTCGCAGGAAAAGCACAGGGGAATCATTAGGTAATGCTTTAAGTATTGAAAGCAGGGGAAGGCAAAGAGAGAAGGGCAAGCAAGGGAGATCAAGGTCTAAGTCAAAGATGAGCAATAGATCCAAATCTAGAAATGGAAAAAGAAAGATAACCTGCTGGAATTGTGGAAAGAGAGGACATGCAAAGAAAGATTGATGGTTGAAGGTTAATGAAGAGAATCAACATGAAGGTAATGAAGAAGCAAAAGTTTCGGGTATTGTTAAATAAGATGCTCTTTCACTTTTTTTGCATAATAAAATAGAATCTTGGGTTTTAGATTCTGGGGCCTCTTTCCATGCTACCCCAAATAGAGAATTTTTCAATGATTATGTCCAGGGAGATTTTGGAAAAGTTTATTTAGGGGATGATGAGCCTTGTAAAATTGTTGGCAAAGGAAAAGTGCAGCTGAAATTGTAGAATGGCAACACATGGGTGTTGAAAGATGTCATGCATGTCCCAGCCCTGAAGCAAAATCTGATTTCTGTAGGAAAGTTGGGTGATGAGGGTTGCACAGTAACTCTCACAGCTGAATCTTGGAAGGTTACCAAGGGAGCACTTGTATTAGTCAGAGGTAAGAGAGTAGGTACTCTCTATTTATGTAATTATATTACTAATTATTCTCCTTCTATATTATCTACTTCAGATGTAGATGCAAAGTTGTGGCACTGTAGGCTCGGCCACATGAGTGAGAAGGAAATGACTATTCTTAAGTCAAAAGGTAAGCTTTCAGATTTGAAAAGCATAGAACTAGATTTCTGTGAGCACTATATTTTTGGGAAACAGAAGAGAGTGAGTTTTCTCAAGACTGGGTCAACAAATAAGAAGCACAAGTTGGAGCTTGTTCACACAAATGTGTGGGGACCAGCTCAGGTTGCTTCTATTGAAGGATCACAGTACTATGTTTCTTTCATTGATGATGCTACAAGAAAGTTATGGGTTTATTGCATAAGGAATAAATCTGATGTTTTTGACACTTTTAAGATTTGGAAAGCTTTAGTTGAGAATGAAACAGGTAGGAGATTAAAGTGCCTTAGATCTGATAATGGTGGTGAGTTCTGCAGCTATAAGTTCAACTGGTATTGATATATGAATGGAATACGCAGGCAAAGGATGGTTCTAAGGACACCTTAGCAAAATGGAGTTGCTGAAAGGATGAACAGAACAATATTGGAGCATGCACGGAGTATGAGATTGCATGCTGGTTTGCCCTTACAGTTTTGGGCAGAAGCTGTAGATATTGTAGTTTCCCTGATTAACAAAGGACCCTCTACAGCTCTGGATGGTGGAATTCTAAAAGAGGTGTGGACAGGTAAAAAGGTAGATCTTTCATTTTTAAGAGTTTTTGGTTTTGAAGCTTTTGTGCATGTTGATAAAGAAAATAGAAAGAAGCCGGATGCTAAGTCTATGAGGTGCATATTTATTGGTTATGGATCTGGAGATTTTGGATTCTAATTTTGGAATCTAGGAACTAACAAAATAATTAGGAGTCGTGATGTTGTTTTCAATGAAAAAGTGATGTATAGTGATCATCTCAAGAAGCTAAAGAATTTTGAGCAAGGCCATGAAGAATTGGATGAGGTGACAGTCCAAAATGAGCTCACGAGAAAGAATAATCACAAACAAAAAAACACAGAGACCGACATTGGTCAAGAAGGAACCAACGTCAGCAATACAGAAACCGATGTCAGTCAAAAAATGACTGACGTCGATCAAGAAGGAACCGACGTCGATCATGTGGAACCAACATCAGTCAATTATAGGCCTGGAGGTGCCCGAGGTCGGTCACTGTCAGAGAATTTGGGCAGACAGCGTGTTGAGAATGAGTCTCAAATGCCCATCAGAGGGTCAGAAAGGGTAAGTAAACCTCCAATTTGATATTCCCCTTCATTATTCTATTTATTGCTCACTAATGGTGGAGAACCAGAGAGTTTTGATGAAGTAATACAGGTGGAATCCAAGAATCAGTGGGAGCTAGGCATGAATGAGGAAATTGATTCCTTGAAAGAGAACCAAACATGGGATTTGGTTGAGTTGCCAGCGAGAAAGAGATCACTGAAAAATAGATGGATCTACAGATTGAAGGAAGGAGAGAATGGACAGATGAGATATAAGGCCAGGTTGGTAGTGAAAGGATTTGCATAGAAACTAGGTATTGATTTTGGTGAAATTTTTTCTCCTGTAGTAAAAATGACTTCTATTCAGACTGTATTATCTTTAGTTGCTATTGAGGATTTGCATCTTGAGCAGCTTGATGTTAAGACAGTGTTTCTTCATGGAGATTTGGATGAATAAATATATATGGATCAGCCAGAGGGCTTTGAGGTCAAAGGTAAGGAGAAGCTTGTGTGCAGATTGAAGAAAAGCTTGTATGGTCTCAAGCAAGCTCCTAGACAATGGTATTTGAAATTTGACAGGTTTATGACTGAGCATGGCTACATTAGGTGTCAATCTGACCATTGTGTTTATTTTAAGAGATTAAATAATGGTAGATATATTATCATGTTGTTGTATGTAGATGATATGCTAGTTGCAGGTTCACACATGCAGGATATTAATGAGCTTAAGGTAAAATTAGCTCACACATTTGCCATGAAGGATTTGGGAGCAGCAAAGAAAATCTTTGGCATGAGTATTAAGAGAGACAGGAAAAATCATAGGTTGATTTTGTCTCAAGAGGATTATGAGAACAAGGTGTTGAAAAGGTTCAATATGCAGGATGTAAAACTGGTAAGTACACCTATGGCTGGACACTTCAAGTTGAGTAAAGAACAGTGTCCTAATTCACATGATGAGGTAGAGTACATGAGTAGAGTTCCATATGCTTCCGCAGTTGGGAGCTTAATGTATGCAATGGTATGTACTAGACCGGATATTACCCAAGTAGTGGGAGTTGTCAGTAAGTATATGGCCAATCCAGGGAAGGAACACTGGAAAGCAATCCAGTGGATTCTTAGATATCTGAGAGGGACCAACAGTAGGCATTTATGCTATGGAGGGTCAAACACTTCTCTACATGGTTATGTAGATTCGAATAGGGCAGGTGATTTGGATGGCAAGAGAAGCACCACAGGATATGTGTTCACTATTGGTGGAATGGCAGTTAGCTGGATTTCAAAGTTGCAGAAGGTTATTGCCTTGTCTACTATAGAGGCAAAATACATTGCAGTCACAGAGGCTAGCAAGGAGATGATATGGATGACACGGTTCATGAAAGAGTTGGGAAAGGAGCAAGAGAGTTGCAAATTATACAGTGATAGTCAGAGTGCAATTCATTTGGCTAAGAATTCAGCCTTTCATTTAAGAACCAAACATATATAGCTTAGGTACCACTTCATTAGATAGGTATTGGAGGATGGTGAGTTGAAGCTGGAGAAGATCCATACAGATAAAAACCTTGTTGATATGTTAACAAAGCTGGTAACAAAGGAGAAGTTGAATCTTCATTCAACTTTTGTTGGTCTTCAAGATTGAGTTTGAAGATGGAGAAGCTAGAAGATGTTGTTGTACAAGTACTGGTGTAGCTATTTATCTCCAAGTGGGAGACTGTTGAGGTGTGGAGCTAAAAGCTTCACTAGATGAGCAAATGCTAAAGTTTTTGGATTTACACAGTCGCCAACAATGGCAAGTAGTCGACTAGTAGCTGTCAGCGTCGATTATGTATCGATCGACGTCGGTCATGTGCAGATAGGCAAGAACTGACGTTGGTTACCTGTGCATCCAGAAAGTCTATTTTCATGGATGGAACAGATTGTTTGCATGATTAGTTTAGCTGTTAGTTGTAAGTTTGCATTTCTATTTTTGGCAGGACTAATTTGAACCCTTGATTAGGATGTTTATCTAATGGTTGTGAATGCATTGCTCATGATCCCTAATCTTATATAATAGGGATAGATCTTCATAGCTTGTGTGTAAGAAAGAACAGTACAAGACATTTATTGTATATGTGTATCAATCCAGGTTGTTGGAATTGATTGAGAGAACTCTTGAGGGAAAGAGATCTATACATCTGAGAGGTGTGAGATGAAAGTGTGATTTTCTTCATTGTATTTCCTTCTGGAAGAGTTTAATACAAGTTTTTAGGGTGGTTTCTTGTATCTCTTATTCTTTGTTGTTTCTGATTCTAGTTACTTATTAATCTAGTTTAATTCCGTGTTTAGTTGTTTACATAAAAGTAATCAAGTTTGTTGGTTGATCCCCAACAAGGTTTTGAAGGTTGGGGAGAGTTGTGTGAGAGAGAGAGAGTATTGTTTAGATGGATCTAGTTAGAGGTTTGGTGTGTTGGAACAAGGGGAAACAAGCGAGGAAGATATATAACTCCTTCACGAGGGTTCGATTAGGAATGTGTAAAATAATAAGTAGTAGATATAAAGTGATTATAAAGTAACTACTTAAAGACTTACAGAGTAAGTGATGTACTTAGTTATAGAGGTGATTAAATGATAAGTGTCAAATGGATGGCTCCTATAAGGCTTGCCAACCAATGCCTTGAATAAAGAAAACAAGCATGTGTTGTTGGTTTTCAAGAGCTTAGTTCTTGATCTAGATTGACTTATTTAAGGTAACAATAAGACAAGATGTGGAAATTTGGATGTCAAAACCCTGTATGCAAATAAAAATGAGTTTTCTTGATTTCTACTACCTTCAACATTAGTTTGGAGTTTGGCTTAAGTAACCAACATTGGCAGTCCCACCGATGTTGGCCATGGGTTGACCAATGTCGATGGCATGAGAATAGGTAAAAGGACTATTTTTAGCTTATTTTCTATTATTTCTTGTGCCAAGTGTGGTATCCATTAGGAAATGGTAAAAATGGGAGGTTAAGAAGGATGTAGTTGGGTAGGAATTTAATTTTAGGGTGAGAACAAGCCATGGGTAATTAAGATAAGGGGACTAAGTCTTAAGGTGACTCAGAGAGTAAGAATTAGTCTTAAGATGAGGTGGCTAGGTAAGGTGGCATGAGTGGTTTTTAATTAACTTAATTAAATATTTTAAATTAATTAAATGTGTGATAGGTAAAAACATGGGTTAGGGAGGCTAATTATTATTATTGAAAAGGGGCTTAAAGGGGGTTTTGATACATGGAGTTACGCATGTGTGTGACATAGTTTTGGTGTCTACATTTTCCTTTTTTTGTCTTGTAATTTGCACTAACAAGTTGCAAAAAAAATAAGAGTTAGATGTTCTAGGTATTGGATGAGGTATCTCCCCTCAAAACAAGAATCGATGGAGGAGAAACCAGAATCAGGTACCAATTGTATAAGAAGTGAATTGGGTGAGTGGAGGAGAACATGGTATCGATGCTTCTATGTATACTACTATGAGCTATAGTTGATAAAATCAAGAAAAAGTAAGGTGAAGGAGGACTCAGATAGGAATAACTATATCATAGCTTGTAAGTGATAGCTGATAAGGTCAAAATAATCAAATTTGTAGCTCTAATGGTCTATGTGTGCCAGGTATTCAAGCTAGGAAGTACCCTTAGGAAACACAAAAGGTTTTGGGTGATAGGAAGAGCTTGGTCACCATCCAAAACACCTAATATATATATATATATATATATATCTGTGTGTGTGTGTGTGTACAATATCCAACTATAGCAGGATAGCGTAAGCGATCAAGACAAGCAATGCAAGGTTGGTGTAAAAGGGTCAATGATCAAGGAGATATTCATGGTATCTAGTCAAAGTCATCATGGGTGGAGATTTAAGTGATCTCCAAGGGTGGTTGTCATGGTTGGGGAGATATGTGTGATCTTTAGGTTGGTTTTCATGGTCAAGGAGATATACGTGATTTCTAAGTTGGTTGTTGTGGTCAGGGAGATATAAATGATCTCAAAATTGCCCCAAATAGAGGTAAAGTCTAAAGGATTATGGTTATTAGTGGAAACTCTAATAAAAGGGTGTCAATGTTGGTTATGTCACCGATGTCAATAATAAATAGTGTTGATATGGGCAGCATTGGTCAAGGATGTCGACAACAGTGGGAAATAGTGTTGATGTTGGTAGCTTAGGTCAAGGATGTTGACATTAGTGGGTGACCAAACTCGATAAAAAGGGGTTTGGTGGCCCACTAGAACTCATTTGAAACATTTGATTGGAGAGAAAAAGAGCTTTGAGTATTGGTGAGATGGTAGAGCTAGGAGGGGACCCAGCTGGAGACACACCACCACAAGTGCTAGTTATCCTAGCTTAGAGGAAATAAAGAGATAAGGTAGGATCCCCTTCAAGTTGATTTTGAATTTAAATTTGTTAGTTTTCTATTTTAGGCTAATTTTGAAGTTGGGGGGAAAGAATGCTATTAGAGGGGTAAAAAATGAGGTGAGGGTAGGTTTAGATGAAGTTGGGAGAGGTTTGGGGGTAGGTTTTTGGTTAAAATGTAAAGTTGGGAGATGGATCATTCAACCCTAGGTTCAAACTAGTCACTGACATTAGTAGGGTCCACTAATGTTGATCGACACGGTACTAATATTGATAGGGGTCTACAGATGTTAGTTAACATAAAGCACAGATGTCAGCATATAAAATTGATGTCGATGACTTTGAAGAATCTAAAATAGGAGAAAAGGTCAATTTTGATCCCTAATTTAAGTAATCAGTAAACCTAATGGCTAAGCTAGCCTTAAAAGACCCTGTGTCAACTAAGTGCTACTTACATAGCCTAGTTAAGGGCCTCAGACAAATGTAGTTCTCCCATTATGTAGGGAAGAAAATCTAAGGTATGATTAGAAGTGTGTTAGGGGAAATGGTTAATAAATGATAGGTTGAAATAGGTCAAGGGACCTAAGGCTTAAAAGAGAGGTCATATGGTCAAAGGTTAGGGATATAAGCCATGAGGCCTAGAGTTGTGATAGGTAGTTGGGTCTAGGGTGGAGAGAGAGGCAGTGAAGCCTAGGGTGGATATGGGAGAGTAGGTTAAATAGTTAGGTGGGTATATGGCTGAGCTAACCTTAAAAGACTGCATATCGACTAAGTGTTGCCTATATTTCTCAGTTAAGGGCCTAAAACCAAAGTAGTTTTCCCAAAAAGAAGGGAAAAAGGTAGTGGTAGGTTATATTAAAAAGTATGTGACTTGAGGTGTGTGTGTATGGTTATAGGCTAGGCAGGAGTTGATGTTACAAGATCACCTACCTATGTTGTTGACATAAATGAGGAGGGATGTCACCCCAGATGAGTGGGAGCAAATGGAAACCATAGTTTTAGGGGGAGTGTGATGATATTGTAGAGTTGCACAAGATGTGAGTTTGATGATAATGTTGATCGAGATGTGGGATCACAACACCAACACCTTCCATTTGTTGACTAAAGAGTTGATAGTGACCTAGGAGGATGTGTATAAGATTTTATGGTTGTCTTTCTAGGGTGAGGATCTCTTCTCATGTTCAAGAGAGGAGCATGATATTCACATGGTGGCATTATTTGAAGAGCATGTTAGCGAGGTGACCTATCACTCAATGAACTTTTCCCATGAGCCATTGTACATTGCTAATGAGGAGCAACATCAGTTAAGCATCCTGATGATGATAGAGATTACAACGTATACACAACTTGATGAAAATGGTGGGATATTTCTTATTGCATTGACAAGTGTTTTGGCATAGATAGTTGAGCAATAAACCATATTCACATGGGGACCAACTTTTCTAGCATAGTTATATAGAGAGATATGGAGGTTGAGACTGTGATAATGATATAGTTTGTGTGTTAAGAATTTACTCCATTATTGGGCATATGAGCATATTGTGGTGACATGACCATTAGGGTTACCTACCACAATTGTAGCCATTTTTAGGGTTAGTTTTAGATGGTGGAGAGATGGTATGGCCCAAACCCAAGTAGATGACATAGTGTGAGATATTGATCATTATAGGCACATGATAGAGGGATTGATCCCTATAGATATTGTGTGGAGACCTTACTTGACATACCCTACATTCATAGGACAAGTAAAGTAGCTTGATAGATTACAGAGCACATTATGGGTTAGAGGGAGATCAGTCGATGAGCTAGAGATGGTATTCATGGCACAGGTCAAGAGATAGTTTGGATTCCTATAGGATGTACCTCCTACCTTCCCTAAATATAGGAGGGATGATATAGAGGTACTCCTACCCTTACCACAGGTGACAAATGGGCTAGATTTTGAGGAGATACCAGTAGGGTCAAGTATAGTAGATCATGGATGCATAATGGCATATCTTACATGGTAGATAGGTTTACATCTCATAATTTAGGTCAAGAGGCCACCACCATATTTATTGGGAGTGATGAGAGAGAGATGCAGTCATATAGGCCCAAGATGTAATAATATAGGCATAAGATGCAATAGTACAGGCTTGAGATGCGGTAGTGTAGGCTCAAGATGTAACTCAAGCATAGGTATTAGTTTTACAAGGCTAGGTGGTGACATTGCAAGGCCAAGTTGGGGTATTATAGGGCTAGGTCAGGGAATTATAGGGTCAGGTTACTGCACTAACAATAGAGAGAGATAGTTTTAGAGTAGTAGGTCAAGCTACTCCTCCTCCACCATAGGGACCAGTACAAGTCAAGCCTTCAGTAGGTGTGATGGGACCAATAAAGATTGTATCTTTAGCGAGGTATAACACTACCCTTGATGATATTTCTTATTATGAGAGGGCCATCAGGGAGTTCCCATAGATTCAGAGGTATTCCAAGTTTAAAGAGTAGGAGAGATCAGTGACACGTACGATAGCTTCTAGCTCACATAGACGTAAATAGATAGAGAGTGGTGATGACATTGCTTCTTCACAACCATGTGTATATCCTTGAGGACTTTGAATGCTCGATTTTGTTATTGTTATATATGTTTTATGCACATTGGCCTATGAACCGAAGATGAGAGATGTATATTTTGAGGGAGAGATGATATTGTGATGATCTATTGATGTATATTTATGTTGATTGTATATATATATATATATGAGATGTGTTATTGTGATTTTGAGATGTGTTTATTGTGATAGTGATGATGATGTTGATGTAGATGGTTATTTTAATGTTATGTTAATTTTATGTTAATGCTGAGCATGTTAGTTGAGTTAGACTAGCATGTCCCAGATATGTGATGGTATATGCATAGTTGTTTTGTTAGCTTCATCTTAGAATTTTTCCATATTTATGATGGTGTATGCTTAAAATGGATAGGTTTTTTATATTATTGTTTGTATGAAGCTTTCATCTTAGTAGAGAGATCAACATGTGATTTGGATGGGAAATAAAGAAGTAGAATGCTCGTGTACTAGCAAAGACCATATTCATAACATAAATAGGCTAAGGAATATGGTCCTCTTTCATGCATTGCATCATTTGACCATTTTTTTTGTTAGAGAAGCATCGTGTTCACCTTGTGTTAAGTGAGTTCAAAGTCCCTTAAAAGAGTATGAGGAGAAAAGGGTAAAATGAGTGAAAATGTTTGGGTAGTGTAACCTTTGAAATGGGGATGATATGCCCTTACTGTGTGTGACTTGAGAGCTACTATAGGCAAGTCCATGACTTAAAGCTTTTTTTTTTCAATTTCTAAGCTAATCAATGTGGGAAGCATACAATGGGATTTTATTTGTGTTGAGGTCATATAAAATTGATCAATATGAGAAGCTTATTATTTTTATTTCCCTTTGATAACAAAGCTTGGCCTAGCCATCTTTCAAGGGAGTGGTGTAAGCATTTGTGTTTGAGTTTAAATAGTTGTCATTCAAGGGAGCATTCTATTGATAGTAGAAAAGAGAAGTTACGTAGCTGTCCTTCAAGGGAGCAGTCTACGTTGAGAATCATTAACTTGAGAGATTATAATTTGTCTACATATCCCTTTTTTATATATTTTTTACTTTTAGTCATGGACAAGACTATAGAGGCTTAGGAGTTTTCCACTTTAAGGGAAAAACCATAACACTTCATAAGTTAACTAAGTTTGTAAGAGTAAGGGTTAAGAGGAAGGGAGATGAATGTAATAGGGGTGCTCAAGGAATGAGCTCAAGTTAAACATGAGGTGAAGCATTACTTGGTTAATAAAAGAATGGCCATAGGTGTAAGGCATTTACAGGCTCAAGTTATAGCTTTCCTTTGAAATAATACAAGTGATAAGTTCCTGAGCTATATTGTGAGTTAAGATGTAGGGTCCAAGCCAATTAGGAGCAAACTTACCTCGTTTGCTTTTCTCTATGTTTGTCACATGTTGATTTTATTTTAAGATGAGATCTCTAATATTGAAATCTTTCTCTTTGAGGTTTTTGTTGTAAGCACATTTGATACACTCTTGATAGATTTGGAGGTGGTTGAGGGCTATGAGATGGTGCTCATCAAGCAACTCGAGTTGAGTTAAACGTTCTTGGAAAAAGTCATCATTAGTCAGAATGTCTTTTAGAAAAATGCAAAGAGAAGCAATCTGAACCTCAAGAGGCAAAATAGCCTCCATCCCATACACCAATAAAAAAGGTGTAGCACCTGTAGGGGTTTGAATACTAGTGTGGTATGCCCATAAAGAAAAGGGAATGTGTGTGTGTCAATCCTTGCCCATATCGTTGACTACCTTCATGAGAATTTTGGTCAATGTTTTGTTAGAAGGTTCTGCCTATCCATTTGTTTGTGGATAGTATGGTGACGAGAAGCATAATTTGATTTCAAATGTATCATAAATACTTTGGACAGTCTTGTTTTTGAAAGATTTGCCATTATCTATTATAATTTTATGTGGGACACCAAAATGACAGATGATGTGATGGTTGATAAAGTCAATAATTTTGTCAGCTTTAGTGGAAATGAGAGGAATGGCCTCAACCCACTTGGTGAAATATTCAGTGGCAGTAATGATAAAATGGTGACAGAGGGATGAATGAAAGTTAATCTCACCGACTAGATCCAAGCCCCATTAGGAGAAGGGTCAGAAGTCTTTGATGACTTGTAATACATGACTTGGAATGTGAAAGAGGTTAACATGTTGTTGACATTTGATGTAACACCAAACATAATCACCAAAGTCTTGATGGAGTGTTGGCCAATAATATCTGAGTCAAAGGATATGCTTGGCAACTATGTGACCATTGAAATTTCCACCACAAATCCTATCATGAACTTCCTTAATAGTGAAGGGAGTCTCAGTACTAGTGAGGCATCTAAGGAGGAAACCATCAAAACCTTACTTGTACAGAAGTACCCCTAGCATAGTGTAATGAGCGGCACCTTTTATGAAGGTACATCTCCCATTATTAGAGAGACCAGAAGGGGTAATAGAAAAAGAAAGATAATCTGTGAGTTGCTTGTACCATAAGTCGTGTGGGTTATATGTTACATTTTTGATAAAAAAGGATGTTAGTTGATACATATGAGGGTAATGTTAAGTGATGCATGGTAACATAGATTTTTGAGGAAGAGGATGCAAAGGGTATGTGTGAAGTAAGTGAAGCCATTGTGTCAACAAACTTGTTTATAGATCAAGGAATAGTTTGTAAGAGATAGGAGCCAAATGATACTAATAGCGTATCTACACGATGTTGATACCACTATAGAATTAGAATTTTTGCATAGGTAGGAACCATTAACCTAATTAACCACTAGCTGATAATCATTGAAAATGGTTATTGATTTGATACCCAAGAAGATAGCTATTTGAAGCCCCAAGATCAAAGCCTCATATTTGGCCATATTGTTAGTACATTCAAAATCTAGATAAATGATAAAGGCATAGGCTCACCATCTAGAGGAATAAGAATGACCCTCGCACCCCCACCATATTGACATTTAGACCTGTCAAAGAACATCATCATTTGTTAAGAGATGTCATTAGTGGAGAGCGTTATGATGGATTCATCAGGGAATTCAAGGTTTGAAGGTTGGTTTTCAGGTTAAGGGGTGGAAACTAACTAGTTAGCGATCATTTTCCCCTTGATAGACTTTCATTGAATAAACTCAGTCAAATTCAACAAGGATCATAAGCTATCAAGCTACACATTGGTTGTGATATGGCTTAGAATGCATGTATTTGAGGGGATCAGTATGGGTGACCACATAGGTTTTGTGATTTAGGAGATAATGGCAAAGTTTGGAGGCTAAAAAGACCAATGTGAGGTAAAGCTTTTTGGTATGGGTATATCGAGTCTCATAATCAATAAGTGTGTGGCTTATGTATTAAATCACCTGTTCTCGATGGTGATCATCTCGATGTGCAATCATAGCACCCAGAGAATGGTTTGTTTAGAGATGTAAAGGTAGAAAAGCTTATTTTTCTTAGGTGGAATAAGAACTGATGGGGAAAGGAGATATTGTTTGAGTGTGTCAAAATCTTCTTGAAAATCTATATTGCAATAGAAGGAGACATCTTTTTTGAGGAGATGGTGAAAGGGTTGGCAATGATTTGATAACTGGGAGATGAAGCAGTAGATTGACTAAAGTTTACCTTATAGGCTACAGAGTTGTTTGATATTAGTAGGTGGAGGCATCTCTAGTATTGCTCTAACCTTAACAAGGTCAACTTCAATACCACGAAGATAAATGATAAAGCCTAAGAGCTTGTCAGAAAGGACACTAAAGACACATATCTTTGGGTTTAGTAAAACATTATATTAGAGGAGATGAGTAAATATGATTTTGAGAATCTTCAAGTGATCTTGGTGAAATTTAGACTTTCCAACGAAGTCATCCACATAATCTATCATATTTTTATGTAAGAGATCATGGAAGATGTAAGTCATAGCACGTTGGTAGGTGGCACCAACGTTCTTCAGACCAAGAGGCATGACCTGATAATAGAAAGTCCCCCATGGGGTAATGAAGGTTATCTTGTGTTGATTCTTAGGAGAAACCAGGATTTGATTATATCTAGAGAACCCATCCATAATCAATAGCATCTCATGGCTGGCTATTAGATCAACAAGTTGGTTGATACTTGGCAATGGGAAGTCATCTTTTAGACAAGCGAGGTTTAAGTCATGATAGTCAGTGCAAATGTAGATTCCTCCAGTCACTTTTGTGATAGGAATAATATTGGAAATACATTATGGGTAGTTGATGGGTTGGATAAAGTTAACAGAAAGGAGGCATTGGAGCTCTTCTTTAACAAGGAGAGAAATATGAGGATATATTTTACAAAGCTTTTGCTTAATAGGTTTAGCATCTCAATTGGTGACAATGTTATGGGTGATCATAAAGGAGTCAATACTAGGCATGTCATTATAAGACCAAGTGAAGGCTTTGATATGGTTATTAATAAATGTGGCATAATTAGCTTGCTCATAGGAATCCAAAGATTGGCCAATCTTGAGGATGTGGGGGTTATCATGAGAGGACCAATTGATGTCAATGGTTGTTTCATTTAACATAGCTTGTGTTTCAAATAGGAGTGATCATTGGATATAGGAATCATTTGCACCCATGTATATGAGAATAGCATCATCATCTTGACATTGGATATTGTTAATAGTGGGAGAGTCTTCATCAATTATTTTATGATGAATGAGAGGAAGGGACCTTGTTTCCTTACCCCGGTGATAGGTGAGAGGCCCCAAATGGATGGCATTTATTAAAAAAAAAAAGGAGGTATAGATACCTCTAATTCGGTAGGTGATGGTGGAGAAGAAGGTGGAGAAGGAGAGATTGGATCTTCAATAATTGGTACATGAGAAGTTTTTGTGAGTTTAGTTGGTTCATCATAATCCACTCCATTCCTCTTTTTAGAATTTTTAATGGTTTTACTAGTGGGATATTCAATAGGCGTATGGATACCCTGCTTGTAATGACCCAAACCAAATCCTTTCCATGCACACCTATAAAGATAGGTGTGAGTGAAACTAGGCTTGCTCAAGAAAGAGAATTCATAGATAAATGGTTATGGTGAAGAGGATGGATTTCTAACAGTGAGAGCCTAATCAATTCCCCTATATGTGAAATTAGTTCAAAGGTTAGGGGGGCCATAAGGGATAACCATCCCAATATGGAGATCATAATTTGGGTACATATGAAGCTTTTCATACTCTTGTTGAGTATGGAACATGTTTAGCATCAACAAATGATATTCTTCAAGTGACAAACATTTAAAAGTTTCCTCCATGGGATCTTTGTCAGGAATTTGTGTTGTCAGTATCTGTGTAACCAGGGTACTGGAACTTGTGGAAGTTTCAAAAGTATCATGCAAAGAAGATGATTTCATTAATGAATGAGAACATCATTTGGACTATAAGTCATGTTACATGTCTTAAACGAAGGTCGGTTGGTGGGTATAACATGCGCTTTCCCATTGTGCTCAAACTTGACACAACAGTGCAAAGTCGAGGGTACACATGCTATAATATGTATCCAAGGTCATCCAAGTAGTATGTTATATTGGAACTCTCCTTCTACCAGATAGAAGAGCTAAAGAATTGTGCAAGGAGCTACACAAATATGTAAGATAATAGTGCCCACCATAGTAGTTGTGGTATTGTTAAAGGAGTGGAGCATCACGTCATTTTGAGACATGCAATTATTGGGAAGAGCTAGTTATTTGTAGGCATGGGTGGAAATAATATTAGTACTAGATCCCCCATTGATCATGACTCTTTTGACATGATTTTGATCAATATATGTGGTAATAAAAAGGGCAAAGTCTTGATCTTTAGGGTGTTGAAGTGAAATTTTTGAATTACTGAAGGAAATCAAGGAGATAGAATTAAGAGAGCTGACCAAAGTTGTAAGAAGTTGGGGATCATTAGGTTGTACCTCAATCACTTTCAAGGCACTAATCAAAGTTTGACGGTGTTGGGGTGAGTTTTGGTTTAACTCATACAAGGACATTTTCACATGAGTTGAAGATGTTGGTTTTGGGACACCCAAGATGGAAATCTTGGGATTTAGAGGAGTGTCTTTGGAAAAGGGATGAGCCTAAGGAGCAGTAACTTTTTCCTTACCTTTATCCTTTTGATTTTGTGACTGCATGGCACATTAACTATGTTGATCTAAAATATAGGTGAAGGAGGTGGAAAAGGGGGTACAAAAACATCTTTCGATTTGAATTTAGGTGGAATAGTATGAGGCATTATGGATGCCAGAGGTGGAATAATAGGAATGTTAATGAGAGTATCAATAAAGAGAGTGTCGACATCAAAGTTTTGTTGAATGACTACTATGAGAGATTTATAACTCTTAGTGTCATGTCCAGGTAAATGATGATATAGACACACTTGTGTATCATTAAACTAAGATGGTTTTGGTCTAAGAGGATAATAAGGCTTAATAAGAGGAAGAGTTATTAAAAAAGATTGCAACAACTGACCTAGGAAAAAGCTCTGAGAGCTTGTGAGTGGGCTCGCACTTGTTGTGGTAATAGGAGTGGACACCTTATTTTGTTTAAGAGTCATAGGGGTGATTTTACATGGTGCCTTGTTTGGTGGTAGTGGAGTTATGTGTTTTTATCATACTTTCTTGGTGTTAGGTATCATGGTGTTAGAAGGTAGTAGTGGAGGTAACTTAGCCTTTTGTTTCACTTAGATCGGCAATACTCTAACTAAATTAGAGGGGTCCGATCCCAAAATTGATGATAAAGTTGAGGTTTGAAGAGGGAAGGATCAACAAGATCTAAGAAGCTTAACATTTTTCTGTAGTTTAGGCTGTGAAACTCCAACTTGTGGTTGGAGAGTTAGATCTAATTTCACCTATGGATAAATTAGATTAGAGATGGGGCATACACCTAAAGACCTGATCTACTTTAATGTGGTAGATGCCTATGAGGGTGAGGCTTCTAACATATATGGATGAGATTCTTGTGATTTTGGTGAAGAAGCTCTAGCTGTGTCAAAGACCTTGTGGTAAAGGGTGGTGAGAGGGTTGCTGGTAAAGTTTTAAACTCATTGTGTTGGATAAAGAGTTTTAAGTCGGTGCCAAAATGTTGCATGATCTAGCTTTATGGAGTCAAGAAATTCTAGACTTTTCACCAGCCATGATAAGGGTTTAGATGAAGTTAACATAGGCCTTATGGTTGCTTCTTTAGAAGGCTGAGGTGATTGAGAAAGAGGGATATTATTGGTCTCTGCTACTTTGGGCCAAAGATGAGAAAGAACCACAACAGGGTCTTCTTCAATAGAGATAGGAGAAGAGACATGGTCTTCCATGGGTGGAGGAGAGGTAGATGAAGAGGGTTCCTCAAGGGGGTAGATCATACGTATAATTCCTCCCTCAACATGTGGGTGAGAAATAGGTAAAGTATGATCCTCCATAGGTAAAAGAAATGGTAAGAGTGGTACAATTAGAGTAGGCACAATAGGTCTCTCGTCTAGTGTAGGAGTAAATAACACTAACTCTTTTAGGTGTAAAATTGGAGTGGATAGGGTATTACTCTCTATTGGTGGAGGAGAGGTAGGCAAAGAGAGTTCCTCAAGAGGGTATAACATAGGAATGATGTTCCCCTCAACATGTGGTTGCGGAATGGGTAAGGTGTAGTATTCAAGTGGTAAGAGGATAGGTAACATTGGTGCAAAAGAAACTAGCAATATAGGCTCTTTTGATGGCAAAAGGAGTGGTAAAGGAGGCTCTTCCTCACATTGGAATGGAACAGGTGAAATAAGCTCTTCTATTTGAGGAGGAAGAATGGGTAAAACAAGTGCCACTGACTATGGGGGAGGAGTTGATAAAATGGGTGCCTCTTGTTATGGGAGAGGTTGACTAGAGGTAAAGAAAAGAACATATTAACCATATGGATAGTATGATCACATGGGTTAGTCATCGTTTGAACAATATTTTGATTGGGTGAATGGTTAGGAAAAGGTTGTTTGAACACATCCATATTTTTATTAGTGGGTGCATTAGGATTATCCAAGATGAGATCACCCCTATCAAGTATGTATTGAATAATGTTCTTGAATGTTTTACATTTATTAGAATTGTGGCCTTTAACTCAATGGTAGCCACAAAACTCATCCTCCTTGTACCAAGTTGGAATAAGATGGGAGGGGTCAAACTATATAGGAGGTTTGATTTGAGGAAGGGTTATGACACCTTGTTGTAATAGTTTTTCCAAAATGGAAGTATATGACTCCCCAATGGGAGTGTATTGTCTTTGTTCATACCATTATTGGAATTACTTAGTCAAATTTTGGGAAGTCAAGGAATTAGGTTGGTTTGTGGTTGTGGAAGAAACTGATTTAATAACCACCACGTTGGTGGAGCCTTTAGATTTTTTCTTAAAAGGATAAGTTTTAGAAGAAGAGGAGTCATTTAATTTGGAATTGGCATTCTTACTATGCAACTTGACTCTACCTTCATCTATAACCTAAATCTTGAGTTTTGGCACCATTATAAAGGCCTCATCAAATGTGCAAAACGTTTATACTTGAAGTGTGGATGAAATGTGCTTAGCACATACCCTCGAGAAGAGATCAATAAGCTCAAGTTGGGTAAGGAGAAGGAGAGTTGATTGATCAAGCCTCTCTAGTGAGCAACAAAATCTATGATAGACTCATCATCAAATTGTCTAATAGAATAAAGGTCTATAATAGAAACCTTTTTAGAAATGTTAATATAGAAATGGTCTAGGAATATTTGTGTGAATTGGGTAAATAATAAAAGGGAGTGTTGAGTTATAGAGCTATACCAATCCAGTGCAACACCCGAAAGTGATATAGGGAAAGTGCGAAGTAATAATGCATCATTGTGCCCTACTAAATAACAAGCATATCTAAATTCTCATAAATTCCATTATGGGTCCTCTTTACTCTAGAAATGAGTAAATTTGGGGAGTTCCCATTGGCTTGGATAAGGGCAAATAGGTACAGAAGGATGGATGGGTTCATTGCATATCTGATCATAAGATAACACATTCTTTGAACCTAAAATGGATGTCTCTAGATTAGACATCTTGTCCATTAGCATCTTAATGAGGTCTAGAGGGTGATTAGTTTGGGAGATACCCCCTAAGTTATAGGGAACTTGATAGGAAGCAGAGGGAGCATATGATATATCTTGATGAGCGTGTGTTGGAATAAAATAAGGATAATGAGTCATAGGTTAGGGGGCAAAAAGAAAAGGGGCTTGTCCCATTGGGTTAGAGATTATGCTTTGGTTAGATATTATTATAGGTTGGGTTATTGGCATGGTTAGACTAGATGAAGGGTGAGTCATAACTTAGGTAAGTATAGGTGTGAGAGTAGATGGGATAGGTACCACCAAATTCTAAAATGGGGTGAGACTTGACTAAACTGCTTGTGGTTGTGAAAGTAGGGAAGTCACACCATGGTTTAGGTGGGATTGGGCAGTTGGCGGTTCTAAACTTTGGACATTGTTTAAGGTTGGGTTACTTATCGAGGCGGTGCTTTGAGTAACCATGGGGAAAATAGTGGAGACAGCTAAAATTGAAGCTATCTCCATTAGAGAGTTTGGCATACCATAGAGCGGGTCACCTAAAGAATTGTGGGTTTGGCTCATGGCAAGGTAATGCTGAAGGGATGCCACATTATGATCAATAAATTTAGAAAAATCTTGATCTCCTTCAGGCACAATAAGAATTTGGTTGGGGCTAGCAGTATGCTCTATCTCTGAAGTATGCTCCATGATAGAATCAGCAACAAGAGGAGAAGGTGGAATTTGTTGTCAACTTTCATAATCGGCAATAATTTTGGCTTAGGCTCACGTTAATACCATGTAAGAATAAGTATAAATAGTCTTAATACTTTGTATTAGTGACAAAATAAGGAAAAACTAGGTTCAGGTGTAGGTAAGTAGGTTATTTTAACTTGTTATTTTGAGTAAATTAAAATTACACAGTCATCGATGTCATTTGTTTGACCGATTTTAGTAGTAAAAGTTTACCAACATTGGTGGGATTAACTGATATCGATAGGCTAAAGTCTGCCAATGTCACTGTAATTAATCGATGTTGATCACTGTGATATCTTGGGAGATGGAAAATTCAATGTTTTAGAAACCCAAAGGCAGAATCTAGGTAACATAGAGGATGCAAGAGGTCTATGTAAAAATAAAGAACACTCAAAAAACCTGATATAACAGGTTATACAAACTAAGTATTACAAATAGTGTTGATTTTGTGAATCAATGGAAAAATGTCTTTACCAACTCCAAAATACAAAAGGCAATAGAAAAGCAGAAAAAGAATATATAACTCCTAGAGAATAAGTTTAGTCTCGTGTTGGCTTATGCCTTAATTAGATAGTGAGAAGAGAATTTGGTTAGTGAAAGTCATAGAAAGCAATCCAAAGCTAGTTTCAGGTTAGTTTTAGTGCTCAAGAGGAAATCTATGTTAGACCAGGTACGTGGCTTGTTATAGGATATTTCTCCTCACACTTCATGGACTTGAAGCCAAGCCAGACTGCTTAGACAAAATATAACTTATGCCTAGAGTTTATACTCCACCAGAGAATGGAGTGGGTTGTCCCCTTGGTGGTGAAATCCAAGTAGGTTAGTCGGGTAGGGTAAGGTGATCCATCAGGTGATGAAATCCTAATGGGCCTTGTCTCAAGTGAGTTTAGATGTTTTTTTTCATGAGTGTGATCTGATTGTGTAACATAGGTGCACTACAATTCATTCATAATGCTTGTAATTAACTAGGTGAGCTAATATGTAGCAAGCAAACAATGAAGTGCAGTAAGTTTTAAACCCAAATATGAAATGTTTAGATTTGAATGAAAATAATGATGAAATAGGAGTAGAGAGTGAAATTCACTATCCTAATGTGCTTGTAAGAAATAAATAAATAAGAGATTCTTTTAACTTGTAAGAAAAATGAAAAATTGCTTTTAGAGGCAAAGAGAAAAGAAGAGTGGCAAGGAAGAAGAAATTTTAGTTTATTGCCCTTAAACAGAAAATAAAATGTTGAATTTTTTGCTTTGAGGGATAAAAGAAGGAGAAAGTGCAAGAAATTAAATTTTCACTATAATGCACCTATATAAATGCTTAAAATAAATAATGAACCCAAGGAAAACTCCAGGGTCCCACCAGGCGTGCCAAAAATATTTTGCTAAAATTGTGTCTATTTAAGGTCTAAAGAAAAATAAAGAAGAAGGATAGGGGCAAGTGATTAGAATGAACCTGGATTGGTTTGTGTGCCATATCCAAACTTTACGAGCACTCCTCTTTAGCTGGGGAGGACTACTTGCAAGTAAGAAATCATTACCATAAAAATGTATGTTAGTAGATATATGAGTGGGCTACCAAGCTACGTACTTATGTCAGTAAGTGTCAAACTTCCATAGAGATGATAGTCCACTTTTGAGAAATAAAAGAGTAATAAATAATAAAGAGAGAGGAAAAAGGAGAGTAAAAGAGAGATTATGTTACCATTATTCACAACCTGAGTGTAGCAGAGAGTAACAAAGTGTAGGTGGTATATTTAGTTTGTACTTTGGAAGTTGTTTAGGTAGGTTTTAGAAGGGTTACTGAAAATCCATAGTTGCCAACGTTGGTCAAGCTATCGAGGTAGACAAGAAAGTGTGACCAATATCAGTTGGGCAACTAATGTCAGTAGGGGTAATAATTTCCTAGGAGCTTGTAGAAGGCTTTTTTAGGTCTGCGAAATAGTTTTAGTCAAGTCTGGAAGGTTGGGTAAAGTTGTGAGAGAGAGAGAGAGAGTATTGTTTGGATGGATTTGGTCAGAGGTTTGGTGTGTTAGAACAAAGGGAAAAAAGTGGGGAAGCTTTATAACTCCTTCATGGGGGTTCAGTCAGGAATGTGTAAAATAATAAACAGTAGATATAAAGTGATTATAAAGTAACTTAAAGACTTACAAAATAAGTAATGTAATTAGTTGTAGAGGTGATTAAACGATAAGTGTCAAATAGATGGCTCCTATAAGGCTTACCAAACCAATGTCTTGAATAGAGAAAACAAGTGTGTGATGCTGGTTCTCAAAAGCTTGGTCCCTGATCTGGGTTGACTTATGCAAGGTAACAGTAAGCCAAGATATGGAAAGTTGGATACCAAAACCCTGTATGTGAATAAAAATGAGTTTTCTTGATTTTGGTTGCCTTTAACATTAGTTTAGAGTTTGGATTAAGTAACCAATGTCGGTGGTCCCACCGATGTCAGTTGTGGGTTGACCGATGTCAGTGGTATGAGAATAGGTAAAATGACTATTTTTAAACTATTTTTTGTTCTTTCTCGTGCCAAGTCTAGTATCCATTAGGAAACAATAGAAATGGGAGGTTAAGAAGGATGTAGTTAGTTAAGAATTTATTTTTGGGGTGAAAACAAGTCATGGGTAATTAGGATAAGGGGACTAAGTCTTGAGGTGACTCAGAGAGTAAAAATTAGTCTTATGATGAGGTATCTCGGTAAGGTGGCATGAGTGGTTTTTAATTAACTTAATTAAATATTTTAAATTGATTAAATGTGTGAGGGGTAAAATCATGGGTTAGGGAGGCTAATTATTATTATTGAAAAGGGGCTTAAATGGGGTTTTGACATAGGGAGTTACGCATGTGTGTGACATAATTTTGGTGTCTACAATTGAGAATGAGTGAAGAATATTAGGGTGATCCAAAATGGTACTTTGGATGCATTGTTTATGTGTGCAAGTTTATGAGAGTGTAAAGGGAAAAGAGTAAAATTAAGATAAGTCCATCATCAAATTTAAAAGACATCAGATCACAAGTGGAGATCATATCAAGGTAGTTGAGTGGGTGTTTGGTTTCCTAAGGGGTCAGTGCTCCTTGTGGGATGGGTGTCTCACTAAACTAAGGGATGGGTGTTCCTTATTGATTGTAATTATAGCAGATAACCTCATTTCTTATTCTTGGAGAATAAGTATAGTTATTATATCTATGACCATATTCATTAAAAGTATAATAATGTCCATTGAAAGCATAACTATAGTTGTTCATGTTTATCACCCCTTTTGTTTGATAATCAATATCCTAAAACATCTCATCCACAAATTTTTTTGTAGAGATAGATTTATACTTATCTTTAGATAACAGAGCATCAATATAAGTCATAAATTTACCTTCTAATTGATCCATTCTTTGATTCAACCTTATATCAACCACAATCTACAAAATTTTGACTGTTGCTTCTATTATTCCTATTTGTTTCTTCACATTATCAATGCTTGCAAGCAACTTATGATAAATAGAATAAGTTAGGTCTAAATTTTTACTTTATTTCATGTTTTTCACTTTTTTAATCTCTTCTTTTAGACATTTAATTTCTTCCTTTAAACACTTGAGATTAGATAAAGCACATATTAGCTCACCTTGAAGAAAAATCTTAGCCTCTTTGTCTTCCATTATACCTATGATCACCTTCAATTGGTTAAACTTGTAATGAAGGTCCTAGCTCTGATACCAATTGTTGGAGGTACAATAACTGAGAGGGGGGTTGGGTGAATCAATGATGCAAGATAATTAAATCCAATTCCCATATCTTATACATTCAGCATACATCAATCTTGATCAAGCAACATAAACATGAAAACACATACATTCAAAGCATACATAAGAGCATACATCACATGAACACATCATATATATGGGAAACCCTCTTGGGGAATAAAACCCACTGAACCCTACAAGATGGATTACATTCTTATAAAACAAGATCCAACATTTAGACCAACACCAACTGATCAAGGAACACCCATCCCGTAGTTTAGTGAGACACTTATCCCACAAAGAGCACCCACCCCTAAGGAAACCAAGCACACACTTAGCTACCTTGATCTGATCTCCATCTCTAATATAATGTCTTTTACATATAATTATGGACTTCTCTAACTTGAACTCTTTTCCCTTTATGCTCTCACACACTTTCACACATAAGCAATGCATCTAAAGTAC
Organism: Torreya grandis; assembly: GCA_037957365.1. Taxonomy (NCBI): domain Eukaryota; kingdom Viridiplantae; phylum Streptophyta; class Pinopsida; order Cupressales; family Taxaceae; genus Torreya; species Torreya grandis. The sequence continues at coordinate 1,658,410 of JARHVA010002453.1, forward strand.
CCTTTTGGATCACCCTAAGCATCTTCACTCATCCTCAATCAGAAATCTATAGAAAATATTTAATCATAATAGATACATGATGAAAAGGTCATATACACAATCTTCACTATGACCTGCCTCTTTTCTCTATCTTTTGTACTCTCAACACATGTTATATTCACACAGGTCTCTACTATTCTCTTAACACATATTTCACAAGTCTATATCACAAGCCTAAAAACCATCACATTAGTTCCACCTTTTATAGATTCTTCTTGATTATTATGAGCAAAATATTCCTTATAGGCCACAACACATGCCTTCACTCTTAATTCATCTATATGGGTCACCTTTAAGCATAACCCTCTTTCCAATAGGCCCAAGTCACCTTTTAGGTCCTATAAAAACCCATGAATCTATTTGACACTTATTTGAGAAAATTAAGAGCATAAAAACACTTTAAAATACATTAACCCATGCCACATAATCTATATTTCCTCCTTAAGTGATAATAATCATCACAACACCCTTTTGCTAAAGCTCAATTCACTCAAACAACATTTTGTGCACATAGCCATCATGAACGAACACACAATTACCTTCTAAGCATTTGATCACTCTAAATATGATTTATCAAACCTTCATAATCCACAAAAATGGTCCTCATGGAGTATAAAACACTTTTTTTCATCTATCTCAACTTGAAACATTAAAATACCATCAAGAAAAACTCAGTTACCCTTCTCAATTTATTTGTAGAGCATGAACGAACACATAGTCAACTTTAGAGCTAAATAATTTTGATTGTATAAACATTTATACATTAAAATTAATATTTCCATATGTGTCTTGAAGTCATCTACAACTTTTATTTTTACTACAACATCAAATTCTACATATATCAAAAGTTATGGCTCAAAAACCAAGCACTGGTCTTTCCTTTGTTAAATCTAAATATTTGAATTCCAACAGTCACAGTTAAACTTTGAACACTTTGCCAACATATTATTTCCTCACATCACTTGAATTAATATGCATCATCAATCTCCCTTAAAATTATCTCAAACATTAACTCATAATGTTCCACTATCTAGACGTTAAGCCTCAAACATGTTAACCTCATCTCATACTTTCAGGCAATCTTGACCACATATGCATTATTGATCTCTATTGAGTATCCTAGTATTTAACTATGCTAAAAATCTATCACTTTGACCTCATCTCATTATCCCTATCTATTTTGACCAAATATGCACCATTAATCTCCACATATTAGCCTGATCTTTACCTTTGCTCACTATTAAACATCAAGCACTTGACATCATCTTGTTGCTTCTTGATAATTTGGGACAAACATGTTTCATCAATATCTTTGAGATTAGATTAAACTTAAACCATTTTTAATATCTATCACTTTGACCTCTTTGGCTTAATAAACATCATTTATCTACATCTGTATGAATACCCTCTCGTTGTTAGATCCTTATCTAGTCCTAGTCTTTAACTATGTGCAAATTTGGCTAAGTATGGGAACCACTGTAATCTACCTAGATGGCCAACTTTGAATCTTAATAAAAAATTTAATGATCAATCGCATGTCCTATAAATTAAACCACATGATCACCTCACATAGGGGAATCCATCCATATAATGAACTGCTCCTAGAACCTTCACACGTGTGAAATATAATGCCAAAAAACTAATTACTTAGATATTGAACTTAGACATTAAGCTTAGATTCATTTCGCATCATTGATCTATGATACGATTAAATGCACACTGTTAGATCTCCTTTGCAAATTTGATTATGGGAAAACATTACAAACTGGTTGGGAAGCCAATTTTGCACAGTTATATCTTTTGCTTTGCTCAACTGCATGACATGAAACCTGGACCATAGAAACATGGGATTAATTTGATCACACCCATATGACCAACTCCCATAAACTCATCCATGTGTGGTAATGGTGACATCAACAAACTACCTACTCAAATTTTTCTGCCACATAACTAACTATGCTTAGATGAACATAATGAAGAACTAGATGGATACCATGCATTCTCATAAGAATTTCAAGCACTCTTGACACCCCCATAGAACTTCTACAACATGATCTTATCATCTATAACATCCATCAACTTCCTATCCAAGCATAGACTGAAGATCTAACCTTACATACTAGGCCACCAAGCCTATGTCAACACATTGTTCACACATTTGTCTTCTTTCCTTGACATGAGACCATAACAAAATGCTAAATACAATATGATAAGCCTTAAAAAATAATTACCTTAGCTCATATTCATCCAAATCCTACCTTGCACAACATCAAACTCAAACTTATCATCATCATGACATCACCACTTTGTAATTATCTTTGTTATTACCTTTGTTGCAAGTTTAATCACTTCAAGGTGATCCAAAGTACAATATATTAAGTTAATAGATGCAGGGTTTCTCTAAAAAGAAAGCACCATAGTTTAATGGGTCAAACTATGCTTTTTGGAGTGCAAGGATGAGGACATACATCATGTCTCTAGGGTTTGATATATGGAAATCTATCGTGGATGGATATACTACACCAGCTACTCCTCCTACTAGTGTTGCTAACAAGAAGTTGAGTAAGAATAACTCAAAATCTATGAATGATATCATTTATGGTCTATCTGACATTGAGTTCACCAAAGTGATCCATTAAAAGTTTGCTAAGGAAATTTAGGTCAAATTACAAACTATCTATGAAACAGACTCAAAGGTAAAGTTGGCCAACTTACAAATATACCAAATGCAATTTAAGAGTCTCAAAATGAAGGAAGAAGAGATTGTGGCATCCTATCTTTTAAAGGTTGATGAGGTAATAAACATGATCAAAGGTCTTGGACTGATGATTGATGAAGCTATTATAGTTCAAAAGGTATTGAGGACATTAACACTCAAGTTTGATTCAAAGGTTTTTTTTATAGAATAAATTCATGATCTCACATAGATGAAGATGGATGAACTGCATGGGATTCTTGTTGCCTATGAGATGAGACTTGATGAGGACAAACCTCCTAAGAAATAAGTTGCCTTTAAGGTGATCAAGGAGACAAAATCCAAAAAGAGCAAGTTAAGTCTTGAAGATTTTGATCTTAATGAATATCAACTTGAAGCCCTAATTTAAAGAAACTAAATGTAGGAACATGTAAGTATGAAGGAATAACTCCTTTTAAATGTTTTTCATGTGGTAAAGTTGGTCACTTTACATCTAGATGTCCTGGTAGAGACAAGCCTGAACACAAAGAAGATTTTAATGAATCGCATGAGATTGAACACGAGAAATATGAGGGTCCTAGCAAGTACATAAAGTTATTTACTAAGAAAAATGGAAAGAAGGAATCATATAAAGGAAGTAAGATCCTTTGCCATGAAGAACATAGTAACTCATCTGTAGAAGAAGTGACCACATCTGACAGTGATGATTCTTTATATAATGAGGATAAAGAGACATTGTTCATGGCATTTAGTGATGATGAAGGTGAATGTTCCTTAAGTAGAGATTTCTTTGGTAGAGAAAGCTCAGAGGAAGAAGATGAGAAATTCACTCATGAATAAAAATATCTATACACTATGGAAGAAATGAAGTTGCTACAAAAGAAGAATAAAAAACAAGATGTCTTGATCAAATCCTATGAGGGGAAAATTGGACTATTTGAAGGAAGGCTAAGTAATGAAGTCAATGAGCATGATGAAATCACACAAGAACTTAAAACTCATGTTTGTACTCTTGATGAATAAGTAAAGAGTAAGAATGAGGAATGTATCAAACAAAGATAGAGTCTTTGAAAATGAAACTAAGTCAAGCTATGAACAAAAATATAGATGATGAAAAAGACAAGGAGGACAGTGGAACTGAATTGAGGAATGATCCTGAAGATCTAAAAAATGAGAAGAAAAAGAACAAGAATATGATGTCACAATCAAGGACTATGAAGAGCAATTCAATGTGTTTGAGGCAAGATTGATTGAAGACACCAAGGAGTATGAAGACATAGTCAAGCATCTCAGTTGTCAACTGGAAATCATATCCACAAGCTTGAAAGCTAATGAAGATGAGTGTTCAAGGTATGTATTTGAAAATGAGCCATTGAAAGATAAGTCAAAGAAGACTTCAAAACAAGTGAAGTCATTTATGGAGTTTGAAAATAGCTCAAGTGATCTTGATAATATTCTAAGTAATCAAAAGAATGCTAGTGATATATTTGATCTTAAATATAAAGAAGAACAAAAACATGTAACTCAAGATAAGACTGATATGAACAAGGACAATCAGACTTTGAAGATCAATCACCAGTCAAGGAATGAAGTCATTGGGAGAATGAAGATAAATCAGACCAGACAACCAAATGCTATAAGGTATACAAATTTCAATGGCCATTGTTACTCCTACAATCAATTTGGTCATAGGTCAAAAGATTGTAAAATATCCTCAAAGAATGAATTTTCATGGAATTACGAGAAAGATAATGGAAAACATGTATAACAACATCACTCAAGATAGTCAACTAGTTCACAAGGAAAGAATGACATCATTTTCTACAAGTGTCAAGGGTTTGGCCATATTACAAATTTTTATAATATCTTCATTAGGAGACCTAATGATCATATTCATGAAACTTTAAGGAATCATCATCTATCTCCAGTATAAGGTATGTACAGTCTAATAAATCTCATTTGTTTCAAATGTCATGAGAGAGGTCACATATCAAGATTCTATAAGAATAATCAATGTTCTACTTTAAAAACTATCAATCCTGACACAAAGAGAAAGAACCATAGTGAATGGAGGCCTAAGAAGGTAAATGAAAAATATGATCAATGTGGAATATTTGTGATGACAAAATATGGAACAAGGTATAGGATCAAGGAACAAGCCTTATCTTCCCAAATGTACAAGGAAATAAAGTTGGATCCTGAGATAAAAGAAAAGAAGAAAGTTAAGAACTCATTCAAGATCAATTTGAAGATGAGGAAGGACTGCAAGCCAAGTAAAGACATGGACATATGGGAGTCTCCTGAGTTTGGGGATCTTTAGTCCCTCTGTGACAAGTGGGTGTCTCTACCTATGATTCTTAAGAAACATCTTTCATATGTAGAATCAAGTGTGTGTGATCTAGGTGATGATCATTGGGCCAATCAGTACAAAGTGTGAAGAAGTTGGCTACAATTGTGTATTCAAATAAGACTGGTATGATGACTTGATCAAACCAATTCATGTGTTTTGACAATATGTTGAATCTTCATACATAAGTAAATGAAGCATGATGTTAGGGGGAGCTTTCTAAGCTCTGTGAGAAATTTTTCAGGTATAAGGATCAAAGTTATCCAAGTTTAGTTTGATGCATGTCAAAGGGGGAGAAATTATTTCATATGAGGTATGTAAGTATCTTGATCACCTAAAAGCTTATTTGAAAACATTCATAAATTTAAGAGGATATCGGTGGCTTTTTAGTCCACTTTGACATTAATGGAAAAGGGGGAGAAGGAAAATAATACATTACCATCAATGATAAAGGGGTAGATTATTGTCAAATGTTGTCATTGATGTCAAAGATTGATGTCATGTGTGCATTGATGTCAAAGATAAAGACAAAGTGGTGATGTCATTATGATGATAAATTTGAGTTTGATGTTTTTCAAGGTAGGATTTGGATGCATATGAGCTAAGCTAAGTATTGTTTGAGGCTTTTCATATTTTATCTAGCATGTTGATGTGGTCTCATGTCAAGGAGAGAAGACAATCATGTGAACAGTGTGTTGACATAGGCTTGGTGGCCTATTATGTAAGCTTAGATCTTTAGTATATGCTTGGATAATAAGTTGATGGATGTTATAGATGATAATATCATGTTGCATAGGTTCTATGGGGTGTCAAGAGTGGTTAAAATGCTTATGGGAATACATGGTGTTCATCAGGTTCTTCATTATGTTCATCTAGGCATAATTGGTTCTGTGGAAGAAAAATATGAGTAGGTAGTTTGATAATGTCACCATTTCCTTGTATATATGATTCAAGGGGATTTGGTCATATGGGTGTGATCACATTAGTCCCAAGTTTCTATGGTCCAAGTTTGAAATCATGTGGTTATGCAAAGTTGGCTTCCTAGATAGTTTGCAATGTTTTCCCATACTTAACCAAATTTGTAGAGGATATCTAAAAGTTTGAGTTTAATCACATCATAGGTCAATGGTGTAAAATTAATTTAAGCTTAATGTCTAAGTTTAAGAAGAATCAAGTACGCAATTTGTTGGCATTATATTTCACATGCATGAAGGTTCTAGGAGTAGTTCATTACATGGATGGATTCTGTTATGTGATGTGATCATGTGGTTCAATTTTGAGGACATGAAATTAAGTGAAACAAAATTTATTAAGGTTTAAAGTTATCCCTCGAAGCAGATTACATTGGTTCCCATTCTTAGCCGAATTTACATGTAGTTAAATACCAATACCATATAAGGATTTAATAGTGAGTGAGTGTTCATATAAATGCAGATCAATGATGCATATTGATTTAAATAGGCCAAATGGATAATTTTTTAACATGGTTAAAGTTTAGGCTACTCTCAAAGAGATCGATGGAGCACATCTATTCCAAACTATCAAGACACAACGAGATGATGTTAAGTGCTTAATGTTTAACAATGAGCAAAGGTAAAGACCGAGCTAATCCATGGAGATCAATGATGTGTATTTGGTAAAAAAAATTAGGAAGCATGATAAGAGGTCAAAGTGATAGATGTTTATCATAGCTAAATACTAAGCTACTCAGCAAAGATAGATGGTGCATATGTGGTTAAGATTGCTAGAAATCATGAGATGAGGTCAACATGTTCGAGGCTTAACTTCTGCATAGTAGAGCACTGCAAGTTAAAGTTTGAGCTAATTTTGAGGGATATCAATGATGTGTATTCTTTTAATCGATGTGAGGACATGAGATGTTGGAAAAGTGTTCAAAGTTTAACTATGACTATTGAAATTCAAATATTTGAATTTAACAAAGGAAAGACCAGTGTTTGGTTTCTGAGCCATAACTTTCAATATATACAAAATTTGATATTATAGTAAAAATCAAAGTTATAGAGGACTTCAAGATAAATCCATAAATATTAATTTTCAGCTATAAATATTTGTATATTCAAATTTATTGATCTCTAAAGTTGATTGTGTGTTCATTCATGCTCTTCAAGTAACCCGAGAAGGGCAATTGAGTTGTTCTTGATGGTATTTAGATGTTTTGAGATGAGATAACTATTGGAGAGTGTTTTAGACTCCATGAGGACCATATATGTGGATTATGAAGGTTTCATCAATCATATTTAGTATCATCAAAGGCTTATAAGGTGACTGTGTGTTTGTTCATGGTGGTTGTGTGCACAGAATGTTATTTGAGTGAATTGAGCTTTAGTAGAAGGGTGTTGTGATGGTTTTTATCACCTAAGGAGGGCCTATATATTGTGTGACATGGGTACATGTATTTTAAATTATTCATATGTTCTTAATTTGCTCATATAAGTGTGAAAGACGTGAGTGGGGCTTCATTGGACCTAAAAGGTGACTTAGGCCTATTTGAAAGAGGGTTGTGCTTAAAGGTGACCCACGTAGATGCCTTAAGAGTGAAGGAATATGTTTTGTCTAACAAAGGAAGATTATGCTCATAATAATCAAGAAGAATCTATAAAAGGTGGAACCAATGTAATGGTTTATAGGCTTTTGGAATAGACTTGTGTAGACTTGAGGAATATGTGTTGAGAGACAAATAGAGACTTCCGTGAGCTAAGCAAAGAGAAGGTGCATGCTATGTGGATGAGTTAATATATAGTTAATATATTAGAATGTGTGTATGACCTTTTAGTCATGTCTTTATTGTGATTACAAAGTTGATGCAAGTTTGTGGCTGAGGATGAGCAAAGAATATTAGAGAGATCCAAAAGGGTGCTTTGGATGAATTGCCTATGTGAAGTAGGGTTGAGAGAGTGTTGAGGATTGAAGAGAGGTGATATACATTATGACTCCATCATATTGAAGTGTAATAAAAATTTTGGAGCTATTTATTTTATAGGTATTGTGTGGGTACTCAACATCTAGTGCAAGTGGGTGCTTGTTCAAACTTAGGGGTGGGTGTTCCTTGTGAAGTGGGTGCTTCACTAAATGGTTATCTAGTTTGTAATCATATTATAGGAAAATTAGTCCATATGTTTCCAAGCTTGAGAGGGGTTTTATTCCCCATGAGGGTTTTCATAGGAACTATGTATTGTGTGTTTGATCTTATGTATACATTGAATGAATGAGCTCTCTTGTTAATGTTGCTTGATCAAGTTGATACATGTTGATTGATTAATAGCCCAAAAGATTTGGAATTAAAGTCAAATATCTACCATCATTAATTCACCCTCCCCCTCTCATTGATTGTACCTCCAACATGGCATTTCACATTTGTATGCATGTGTGGTTAGTAAAAGTGCAACTGCAATGTGCCTAGAGTATTTGTCATGTTGAAGTGTCCTGAGGCATTAGTGTAGTGCACCTCCCAAACAAGTCATTGACAAGGTGCACCATTAGGAAAAGAGAGATGTCTAAGCTTATATAGAATTTGGTTAGACAAGTATAATTCTTGAAGTTGTTTACCTTACACTACACTGGTGTAAGTTATTATGAAGTCCTGGTCAATTGAGTAGAGGAATACCTAGTATACAAAATTGTGGCTATGCATGTCTAACACTATGATGAACACATGAACCAATGGTTGGCTTAGTCAATCTACTACCTTGTTATCCTTCCTTTCCTTATGCTTGATCATGATATGGGACTATTGTAGGTAAGTCATCCATTTTAGGTGTCATGAATTTTCAAGCTTGTTCTGCATATACAATAATTGAAGTGGTTTGTGGTCTGAATGAATAACTATCTCTTTCCCTAGAATATAGTGTTTCCATTACTTTAATGCTTACACAATATCATACATGTATTTCTCATATGTGGAATACCTTTTCACCATGTTGTTAAATGTCTCTAAGTGGTATGCATCTAGATGTCCATGTTGCACAAGGATTGCACCAAGTGTGTAGTCAAATACATCGGTGTGAATTTCAAAAGAATGCACAATGTCAAAAATTATGAAAACATGCACTATGTAGAGGCATTGCTTGAGTTCCTCAACAATGTGTTGTTGCACATGATTCTAGTCTAACTTGGCTTTCACATGTGTTATTTTGTTGAGAGCCCAAGAAATGTGTGAGAAACCAAGGATGAACCTACAATAGAAGTTAGGAAGTCCAATAAAACTCCAAAATTCTATGAGATTTTATGGAGTAGGCCAATCTTGGATCACTTTGATTTTATCTAGGTCTACACACATGCTTGTTGTTGGGGAATCCAAGAACAAACACACCTTGTTCTGATCCCACTTGTTAGGATCTTGCTCCTCAGAAAGAGCATAATATGATTACCAAATACAAGCAATTAAACATGTGGAATTAACCAAAAGTACAAGTAACTAGAATTCACAAATAACACAGAATATGAGAGACAATACACTATCTTGTATTAATACTCGTATAGAAAAGAATACAATAAAGAAGATGCCACTTCTTCTCCCACCTTCTAGAGGCTTTCCACACCTCAAGTGTACAGTAATTCTTCTTCAAAAGTTCACTCTCCTACCAAAAACGGTCCCAACACACAACTCACACACAGAATTGGTGTTCACCTCTCCAACCAGTCAGTAATAACCCTGTCAGTACCAAGCACTCTAAAGCACTTCAAGTAGATCTCCCATGAACCTACAACCTACAATTCAACAGACCATACTTACACATGTAGATCTCCTATGAGCTTGCAACAACCTGCAACTCAATGATCTTACAATGGAAGGATCTTCCTTGCCTTCCTTTTCAGCTCATAATTACAATACATGCCAATGGGTCTATAAATAGATCCCAGACATAAACAATAACTTAGACTCTTAGTTTACTATAATTATCCACGCAGCTCAAGACTCAAAATAGCCTTTACATGCAAACACTCAGTTTAACAAACTAACTATTCATGCAACAAACAGTTCTGAAACACATAGGTGATCGATGTCGGTCCCTGTCTAACTGGTACTGACCGACGTCGAATGACTTCCTACCGACACTGGTTGCCTTCTGCATTCATCATGACCGACATCGGTTACACTGCCGATGCTGGTACTTTTGGAACTTCAGCAACCTCCTCTTCATCTGCATAGTTGAAGCTTTTAGCTCCACAACCTAACAATTTCTCACTTGGAGATAAACAACTGCAACTGTACCTGTACCTATACATCATCTAGTTTGTTCCCTTGGCTTTGTATCCCTCTTCAAGATCACTCTTGAAGACCAAACACCACAAAACCTATGGTGCACCTCCTATCATCCAAATCACCTGCCACATCCACATCTACAAACCCATGTAGAAAATAACTTGACCCTGCATAGCATGTGCACCTGCTGCTGGTCCCTCTAAGAATCCACTGAACTTCCTTCCAATGCTTCTTTCCCGGATTGGCTCCAAACTTGTGACAACTCCCACTACTTAGGAAAACTCAAGTCTAGTACATACCATGCACTTAACCTCATTATGTGAATCAAGACACTATTTTGTGAACTGTCCAACCATCAGTGTGCTAACCGGTCTCACACAATCATCCTGAAACAAAGTCAACATATGACCTTCCATGTCCCTAGAACACACTCATGCCAAAGAATCTTGATGCTCCCAGATTCCTCATGACATACTTCTGAACTAGCTTTACCTTTAGTTCAGCAACTCCCTGTATATGTAACCCTGTAACAAGCACATCATACAGTAATAGGATAATGTAGCTAATATTATCCAACCTAGTAAAGAGAAACACAATGATCAAACCTCCATTGTCCTGCAACTTATTCAAGACCATATACCCTGGCCTTCCGTCTCACATGTCCATTTTTGCTCTTCTTCATCCTGAACATTCATTTGTCTCTCAGTGCTTACTTCCAGCTGGTAACTCCACCCAAAAACTCTCATTTGGTTCTCCTCCAAGGAATCACATCCTTCATCCATGCCAAGCTCCCACTATTTCTTGGATCTACCTGCTCTGCTTCTTTAAAAACTTCCTGGTTCTTTACCATAAGTGAGCAACAAGTAGTGTAAAGAAGGGAAATGACAAATTTGAGGCTTACTTACCCTTTAAGTCCTCCATATGGGCACTTGAGAGTCCTTGACAGCTTGTTGTCCACCCAAAATTTTTCTCAGTGACCGATGCCGATCACATCTCATTCTACACACGACTGACATCGGTTCCATGCAACTACCTCATCATCGACGTTGGTTTCCCCTAATCGATGCCAGTGTTTATCTGTCCCTGAGTCACCAATGTCAGGCTGTAATAGCTGACATCGATCCCTGTCTAGATGCCGACGTTAGTTTTCCAACCGACGTCAGTCTCTGTGTTTTGCTTGTGAGAATTGACTTCTACCCGCAAGCTCCTTTTGGATCAAACCCTTGTCCAAATCACCCTTGCTCTGCTCATAATTCTTTAGCCCCTTGTGTTGAACTCTGTCCGTCACCTTCTCCTTGAAAACCAAGGCTTTCTTGTATTTGTCACTAACATCGGATCTCTCAAGAAACGTCACTTTCTTCTTCTGCATACAAAAATCTCGATTCATGCTTTTCAAATTTGAAAACATACCCTTTGACTCAAGAACATGCATCTCCTTCTTATTCATGTGACCAAGCCTATTAAGCCACATCTTTGAATCTACAGCTGAAGTAGATAACCCAAAAAGAGAATCAGTAATACAAGTAGATAGATAAAGCATACCTACTTTCTTACCTCTTTCTACAACAAGTGCACCCTTGGTAACCTTCCAAGAGTCTGCTGTGAGAGTTACTATGCAACCCTCATCACCCAAAATTCTTACAAAAATCAAATTCTACTCCAGAACTGGGACATGCATGACCTCCTTCAACACCCATGTGTTACATGTCTGCAATTTCAGCTTCACTTTCCCTTTGCCAATCATCTAACAAGGCTTACCATCCCCTAAACAAATTTCTCCAAAGTCTCCCTGGACATACTCATGAAAAAATTCCCTATTTGGGGATGCATGAAAAGAGGCACTAGAATCTAAAACCCAAGATTCTACTTTATCTAAGGAACATACCAGAGCATCCTGAGCAACAAAATCTACAACATCTGCTTCTTCTTCATGTCCTTCGTGTTGATCTTCACCCAACCAACAATCTCTCTTTAAGTGCCCTTGCTTTCCACATTTCCAGCAAGTTATTCTGCCATACCTGGACTTGGATCTCCTGCCTATCTTTGACCTTGATCTTCCACGCTCGATCTTCTCTCTTTGCCTTCCCCTGCTTTCCACACTCAAAGCATTTCCTGATGATTCACCTATGTTTTTCCTGCGTATCTCTTCATTCAAGATTACACTCACAATATCATCCACTTTTAAGATTTTTGAAGCAGATGCAGTATTAGAAACTGCCATTACCAAACTTTCCCAACTTTCAGGTAATGAACATAAGATTAAGAGAGCCTTAATTTCATCATCAAAAACAATATTGACTGAATTTAACTAGTTTACCAAACCATGGAAATCACTAAGATGACTATGTACAGATCCACCTTCCAACATTTGCAAATGAAATAATTGCTTCATAAGAAATACCTTATTTGAAGCTGAGGGTTTTTCATATAAATTTGCCAAAGATTCCATCAACTCTACCGTTGTCTTCACATGCGATAAGTTGGAAATCACAGACGATGCAAGACTCAACCTTATAGATCCTAGAGCCTTCCGATCAAGAACCTCCCATTCTTCATCCTTCATATCTTGGGGCTTGCAATCAACCCCACCCAACGGTAAGTACAAATATTTATGATACAAATAATCTTCAATCTACATCCTCCATAATTGATAGTTCTTGCCATTAAACTTCTCTATTCGTAGTCTACTTTCTTCTGCCATTGCTCTACTCCCACTCAAACAGAAACCCCTGTGAGTAACCTATAATCAACACACACTAACCAGATCTAATCCAACCTGTTAGTATCCTAACCAAAAGCTCTGATACCAGTTGTTGGGGAATCCAAGAACAAACACACCTTGTTATAATCCCACTTGTTAGGATCTTGCTCCTCAGAAAGAGGACAATATGATTACCAAATAAAAGCAATTAAACATGTGGAATTAACCAGAAGTACAAGTAACTAGAATTCACAAATAGCACAGAATATGAGAGACAATACACTATCTTGTATTAATACTCGTATAGAAAAGAATACAATAAATAAGATGCCACTTCTTCTCCCACCTTCCAGAGGCTTCCCACACCTCAAGTGTACAGTAATTCTTCTTCAAAAGTTCACTCTCCTACCAAAAAAGGTTCCAACACACAACTCACACACAGAATTGGTGTTCACCTCTCCAACTAGTCAGTAATAACCCTGCTAATACCAAGCACTCTAAAGTACTTCAAGTAGATCTCCCATGAACCTGCAACCTGCAATTCAACAGACCATACTTACATATGTAGATCTCCTATGAGCTTGCAACAACCTGCAACTCAATGATCTTACAATGGAAGGATCTTCCTTGCCTTCCTTTTCAGCTCATAATTAAAATACATGCTAATGGGTCTATAAATAGATCCCAGACTTAAACAATAACTTAGACTCTTAGTTTACTATAATTATCCACGCAGCTCAAGACTCGAAATAGCCTTTATATGCAAACACTCAGTTCAACAAACTAATTGCTCATGCAACAAACAGTTCTAGAACACACAGGCGACTGACGTCGGTCGACTTCCTGCCGACATCGGTTGCCTTCTGCATTCATCATGACCGATGTCAGTTACACTGCCAACACTAATACTTCTGGAACTTCAGCAACCTCCTCTTCATCTGCATAGTTGAAGCTTTTAGCTCCATAACCTAACACTTATGTAATCAATGATGTAACTAAGGTACTAGATCTATGCAATACCTAATGTACACTTTGCTAATTTGGATTATAACTGTGTTGATGCAAGGTGTCTAAAACATGTGAGATATGCTCCAAGTGCTCCTCCCAAGTCTTACTAAAGATGAGAATGTCATCCAAGTGGATGATGATGAAGGATTTTAGGAAAGGTCTAAGTATATCATTCATCAAGTGCATGAATGTGGTTGGCACATTGGTTAGGCAAAAGGCATGACCAACTATCATATAATCCTTTCCATGTATTGAATGTTGTTTTATAGATGTCTTCAAGATAGACTAGAATCTGATTATAACTTGACTTTAAGTCGATCTTGGTGAAGTATTGAGCACCTCAAAGTCATTCCATAAGGTTGTCAATGAATGGCATTGGGTACTGATTCTTCATCATTATCTTTTTGAATGTGTAGTATTCTATGTAGAGTCTATAAGACCCATCCTTCTTAGGTGTGAGGTCTATCAAACTCCCACAAGGTGAAGATTTAGGCTTGATCTTGCCCTTATAAAGGAGCTCTTATATCTGACACTAGTTTTTTGCATTCTCCCAAACTGATTTGTGAAACAAGGGGGATATTCAAAAGAGGGGATCTAGGTAACAAATCAATGTAGTGTTTTACTACACATTGTGTTGGAATGCTTTCAGGTTCTTCAAAGATTTCATAATATTGCTCCAGTAACTAGTTAAACTATTACTACTATGACATTATGTCACTGTTACATACAACCAATGTGTGATTTATCATCTAGTGCATAGGTATTTCAAGGCAAACCATGAACAACATGAGATTCTATGCATATGAGGTAAGTATGTGACATTTCTTAGCAAAGAGAAAGGTAACTTTGGTCATGGACACTAACTTGAATAGGTGGTATAAATTATCTTGTGCATGAATAGTCCAACATTGTGGCTTGGCTTGATATGTATATTCATGGTCATATAAATACAGTCTCCCCAACAAGATGTTTTAGACCTCTACAGGTGCAATGTCATAAGTGGAGTTATCTTCTATAGGCCTTAATTTGTACTAGAAGGTGCACTGTCACTCAACTTATATATCTTTCCCCTATTGTAGCCACCCTAGAGAATATGTCTTAAGGTGACCAATAGTGGTAAGAATAAGGTGTTACATTTTGGATTACATAATGATGTTCTTATGACTGCCACTATTGTTGATGATGTGGATAGCTTGACACTTCACCTAGAACTTGGTGTGGAAGATATGTTCATGCTCTTTAGAGATGTCAATCTAGTGGTGTTGATACTTAGACAAGAGGCATCTAGATCAATGTTATCTATTGGTGTGGGTCCTAATGTAGATTATGTGAGCAAGTAATATTGTACATGACATTCACAGTCATCATGGGTAGATGAATGATGGTTATGGTACCACTTATCACCAAACTTCTTCTTGCCTATGTCTGAAGTAGAAGGCGCACGGGCCTTCGAGTGTTGTGCAATCTTTTGAGACTACTCACTTTTATAATAAGGGTAATGATTCTATCCAAGGGGATATGACATGGAGTTATGTGAGGGTTGGGCCTTATGTATTATGTTGGATGAAGAGGTGGTATGATCCTTCCTTTTGGCCTTGGCTTCAATCTTATCAGTGTTGTGATATACTTTCCCTAAAGTGTCAGAATTTAAGAACTCTAAATTTATATGTATATAAGGTGAGAGTCTGCTAATGTACTTCAACACCCTATGTTGTTTGCTCAAGTTATCTTCTAGGTACACAAAGTAGTCATGGAATGTGTTAGTGTAGTCTTCCATTGATTGATCCTTATGTTGGCATAGTTGTTAGAACTTTATGTACTCATATTCAAAGTGTTGGACATGGTAGTATTCTTCCTTCAATGTATTGACAAAAATATTCCATCATTTGATTACAACACACTCTTATGCATGTTGTGCACTAAAGTTATCCCACTAGTGAACAACTATAATGGACATCTTCAGTATTGCAAAGGTGATCTTCTTAGCATTAATGAAGTAGTTGATTGAGAAATATGCCTTGAGTTGTGAAATCTAGGCATCTAATACTTTGGTGTCAATCTTAAATTTGAATAAAGGGATGTTTTTTACTTGTACTTTGAAGGGGGTTTGTTGCTAAAATTATTGTGGAGTATACTATTGAAAAGGATGGTAAGGTGTCAAGTTGAGTTACATCACTAACTCATTAAATTGACCTAAAATTTTAGTGTGTTATGCATTTAGTGCATTGATTATGAGCCTTTAAACTTTTAGGGTTGCCTCAGGTTGGTTTTAGGCATCAACCATCTTGATTTTTCTATAACATTCTTTCAAAATATTTGAAACATAATCGATTGTTACACCCTTTCTCTCTCATTGTGCTCATGTGCTTACAAGCATATAAAAAAGAGCGAGGCTTTGATACTAATGATCTACACCAAGAGGCTTGGGATTAAGTATATATGGGAAAATAGATTTTGGTTGTGTAGATTGAATTCATAGAGAGTATTTAGATAGAATAATCAAACACTCATTCAATAAAGTGAAAGTCTTACTTGTAGGAAATACAACTTCTATTTATAAATCAAAGAATATGGGAGACAAAATACAATGTCTACAGTGTGTGTATATAGAGTAAATATGTGAAACAATATAACTATGTTATGAATGTGTGAAAATGGCATCAATCTAGCTTTCTTGTTAACTATATACCAGATGTGCATGTTATATATTTAACATGCATAATACAAGAGTAGTGACAATTGATGTATAACTACCAAGGAAGATGATTATAGGTACACCAATAGCCTATCAGATGTAGTAGATGGAAATATTCTAAATAGTTAATGTTTAGGTTTTCTTCAATGATTCAAAATCCTATGATCCTTGGTTGGTAGCTAACTATTAGTTGGGCCACATTTTGAATCATACAGTTAGGGAAAGCAGACACATGGTTGTGTTGAGTTGGGACCCAAAAGAGTCATTGAGTCCATGAGTATATTCCCATGAAGTGTGTGATCTAGTGAAATATATGATCTAAGGAAAATGTTGCATGAAAGTCTACAAATAGGTACAAGACTTGTACGCAAGGTTATGAGCAATATATGGGCAAAGGAGTTTGCATGCTTGCATGGTGGGTGAAAGCTCCGCATAGGAGAATAAATGAGGCATATGTTTGTCTGTGAAACAACTACACATAGATCACCCTTTGCCTTCAAAATCCAAACCATTTTTTTCCACTTCAAATTAGTACTATCTTATGGAACAATTAAACAAGACACTGATAAAAATTTATATTGTAGATATTTTGTGTAAAATTGAAGTCCATAAATAAATACTATATGGGATTTTGTAACAATCCAAGGTTCCAAATAACATTGATCCTTCCTAATTATAAGAACTTATGGGACATTTATCCCTAGGTTAAAAGCTTACATTTGACCAAAATGACATGGCATCTCTTGGTCCATTACATAATGACCCCCTTTATGTCGAATAAGTCATTTCCCATCACAAGATCAAGCACATTATCATAGAAAATGGTTTGGGTTTAGGCATTTACTCAATCAAATTAGTTAAACATTTGGGTTATACTTAAGCAGATCTGTACCTAGACACCATCACTATTAAGGCATATGACAACACAAAAAGATAATCACATGGTACCATTTGCTTTTGTGTCCTTATTGGGTTTATCCTTTTATGATATAGTTTTCCATGACATTGATCTTAAACCATCATATAATCTAATTCTTGGCCATCCTTGGATCCATGAAGTACACATAATCCCTTCTACATTACATCAATATCTGAAATTCCCCCTTTCTGGAATGGAGGTTACTATTCCCAACAATTTATAACCATATCAATATTATAAACTTTTGGAATCCAAACATGGTTAGTATAACTATTTTCCTAGCACCAAGAATGCACCTAAAAAGGAAAATAATATAGATTTTGAATATCTTAAATCCAATTATATTGACCCAAGTAACCTTGCATCTAATTCTAATGCTCCACATCCTCAAATTTCTTCTCATTTCATGATTAAAGATAAGGAATCATGGCACATATAGCATCAAAGATGCTTTCTTTATTATCAATTTGCCTAAGTCTCCTAAATCCCATAACATGCCCAAGATCGAATGGCACAAAAAGATTTAAATTCATCTAAAGGGACTGCTTATTTTTGTTAAAAAGGGTTCATCAAATCAATAACAAATCAACAGTTTTGGGGATCCCTGGTTGTGTAATGATGATTTCACCTTTGTTATCAAAACACTAAATATCTCATTCCCAATATAATCATGAAACATCAAGATTAAAAAGGAAAGGTGTTGGGGGTAAAGCAAAAAGGTATTCTTTAGTCTATCTCTACAACCAAACATAAAGGTGCTTTAGTCATTAGATTCAAACTTCTTTGGGGCGACCCCACAGATCTCGAGAGTGACACAAATTTAACATCTAACGAAGATGATCTTGATAATAACATAAAATATTACTATAATATCTACAATGAGATATCCATAATGAACCTCTTTGATAAAAATATGATCATTACCTTCACCTCCACATCCAATTTCCCTCTTACCCTCTATTATGTTGAATTAATTGATTAGAACTAGCAAAATCACATTATACCATTGGATGACTTCTAAAATGAAGAAGTCATTTCAGAATTCCTAGGTTTTAGGGATGGTTTTTTTTGGAAATCATAATCAAGGATTTAAAATTACATTGGACCCTATTTCCTACTTTGGAGAGCATACAAACTTCCTTAGTCAACAAAATAAAAAAGAAAATAAAAAATTGAGGTTCACTAGTGAAAACCTCTTTGAGACTCTTTTGGCCAAGATAAAATAAAAAATAAAGATAAGTCCCTTGGTGAAAACCTATTTCATGTACCAAAGGATGGGAAAATTCACTCTCTTCCATAAAAACACAGCCACATAATTCCACACCTTATATTTGGTTTAGATACCATTCTAGAGGAAAAAATACATTTAAATGGGTTGTTCAATATATTCCTCAAATATTTATTGAATGACCATTACCTTCCATGGTTTATTATAGTTCCTCATACATGGGTGAGTTTGATGTCCCATAATCATATGGATAAGATCAATTCCCATTAGCACTGAACATATTAGAGGATGGTTCCACACTGCTTGTGGAAGACATCACCGAAGTCAACATTGTTACTGTAAATGATCTTAAATTGTCAAGCTTGGTATGTATCTCATTGTAGATGAACATGAGTTCATCGTCATCATCCTTAATAAATTGACTAACATATTCACATGGTCATATGCCAATATGCCTAGAATAGATCCATCTTTGGTCATAAACCATCTTGTTCTGCACTCAAATGCCAAGCTTATTAAATAGAAGTTGCAAAAAATGCATCTGTATATTGCCATCTTAATCAATAAGGAATTGGAGAAATTTTTGGGAGTAGGATTCATTATACCAATTGAGTATTCTAAGCAAATTTATAATATTGTCCCATTCAGTAAGAATCGTATTGGTATTCACCTATGCACAAATTTAAGGGACATCAATAGGGCATGCCCTAAAGATCATTTACCATTACCTAACATTGTTATGATCATTGACTCAACAACAAGATATGAAATTCTATCCCTCATGAAAGATTTTTAGGGTACAATTAGATTAAAATAACACAAGAAAATCAACATAAAATAACATTCAACACTCCATGGGGAATATTCTGTTATCAAATTATGCCATTCAACTTGAAAAATGTCTATGCTACATATCAATGTGCAATGAATGTCATCTTCCATGACATGAGGCATGATATTGTTAAGGATTGTGTTAACAATATTCTAGGAAAATCAAGAACATGTGCAAGACACCCAGTTGTTCTATGAAAATCTCTAGGTGACTTTATGAATATAAGGTGCACCACAATCTAAAAAAATGTGTATTTGGATTCACTTCAAGAAAAAAAATTAGGCTTCATTAATTCCCACATCGGTATTGAGTTTGATTCTTCCAATGTTAAGGCCATAACATAAATGTCTCCCCCATCCAATTTGAAATAATTACATAGCTTGTACGATAAAATTTAGTCCATTCACATATTCAATTCACAGCTTGTTGACCAATGTCATCCTTTTACTCGCCTCTTGAAGAAGGCCACCACCTTTGAATTGAATATCGATTGTCAAGAAGTATTTGATCATTTGAAAACTTATTTAAAAAATCCACCAGTGTTGGCCCACCAATGCCAAGGAAGCCACTATTACTTTACATTTCAATAAATGAGCATGCCTTGGGGCAACTTTTAGCCCAACACAATGTTTAAGGAAAATAATGTGAACTAGATTATCTAAGCAAGACAGTGGTTGCTTATGAGCATAATTATGCACCCTTTGAGAAAGCATCCCTAACTTTGGTCTTCACATCCTAGAAATGCATCATTACATGTTGAATAACAAGACCATCTTAATTGTTAAAGTTGATCCATTTAAGTACCTTTTATCTAAAGCCACTTTGATATGCCACAAGTCCAAATGGATGATGTTTCTCAAGGAGTTTATAATTAAATATGCACATCAAAAATCCATCAAAGGGATAGTACTTGTAGAATAACTTGTCAAGGCATCATTATCAGACACACGTCTTTTGAACATCCATTTCCCTAATGAGTTTATCTTTACTTTGGATGAATTGGGTCAATGAATGATGTATTTTGATGGTTTATTCACATCATCTAGCTTAGGGGAAGTTATTCTATTCATTATTCCACAAGGAGATATCATTCCCAAGGCATTTCAAATTGGTTTTCCATGCACCAATAATATTGTAGAATACAAGGTACTTATTGCAAGACTTCACCTCACAGTACAATAAAACATTTAAAATTAGGTTATTTATGGAAATTCATAATTAATTATTAATCAGGATACATATTAGTATCAAATAAAGGACAAAAAGCTCATGCCCTACAAAGGCATGGTTGACAGTATCAAACAAAAATTTAAATGCACCCAGTTTGAGCAAATACCAAGAGCTAATAATAGATTAATTGATGCCATGGAAACTATTGGATCATTGATAGAAATGTCTTCTTATTCTGTGAACATCAGTTTCTCATTGAAAACTTTCTCACACCAACTTAAAATCATCCATAATCCAAAATGGTATGTGATATTGTTGGTCCTAATTCACCTTGGTACCGAGATGTATACACTTACCTCCAAGATCATATTCCTCCCATTGACTTATCAAACATACAACAAAAATCATTAATTCATAACACATCCTGTTACACTTTACTCAATAGTATGCTTTATAGCAAAGGCTATGAGGGGACCCTACTTTATTGTTTAAATTTGAGTTAGTAGTCAAAGACATGCATGAAGGGATTTATGGGGCCCATACTAATAGAATAGTCCTTACCAATAAACTCCTTCAAATAGGATACTATTGGCCCATAATGGAATTAGATGCATGTGCCTATGTCAAGAAGTGTCTTGCTTGTCAAAAACAAGGTGATTTAATCCATACTCCTTCAAAAACACTTTAGCATATTGCTTCTCCTTGGCCATTTTCAAAGTGGGGACTCGATCTCATAGGGAAGATAAACCCCACATCATCATATGGCCATAATCGTATCTTGAATACCATTGAATATTTTACTAAGTGGGTTGAGGCAATCCCTCTCACTTACGTAATTGGTAAGTAAATACCCAAATTCATTATGAATCACCGCATTTTTCATTTTGACATTCCCTCTACCATCGTATGTGATAATGGAAAGTCATTCAAGAAAAAGGAGGTGAAATCCCTATGTGCACAATTTCATATCAAACATAAATGGTCAACTCCCTATTACCCTCAAGGTAATGGCAAAGCTAAGGCATTTAATAAAATAATTATCAAAATTATGAAGAATATTATCAAGGATGTTGGCCATGATTGGTATTTGTAATTCTTCCTAACCTTGTGGGATTACCATACCAATATCCATACGCCTACATGTGCAACACCATATTCCCTAGTTTTTGTCTCTGAAGCTATTATCCTTGTTGAGATTGAGTTGCCTTCCCTAAGTGTTTCATTGCAAGGTATCATAGATGAAGAAGAGTGTAAAGTATCTTGGCTACAAGAGCTGGACTTTTTTGATGAGAAATGGATAGCTACATTGAACCATCTCAAAGCATATCAGAATTGGCTACACCATTGTTATAACAAACACATCATTTCCATAGACTTTGAATTTGGTGATCTTATGCTGAAAGATAATATAGAAAAAACACCAACACAAACCATGAAAATAAAGACATGTTTGAGCCTTATTGATTGGGACTATTAATTATCATAACAAACTATGGTTCTGGAATATACAGGTTGGATACAATATATGGGAATGATCTAGATGAGCCCATCAACATTATGCATCTCAATCACTTTCATGTTTGATTTGTTTGAACTTGTCTATTAGTGCCCTTGTTTGGGGGCACCCCTTCCATGTTATTTCTCATTCCCCTTCATTCTATTTTCCATTCCTAAGGATATCCTTGTCTTATTTCTCATGTCCTATTATCTTCCTAATGTTGATTATGATAGACAAACACTATAGGTGGCTTCGGAATACAGTTTAATAGGTAACTTAGATTTGGTCATCATTAGCACCTCTTTGTAGATAAAATATCAAAACATCTTTACTACATGGTTTTCTTGCCTGGTTATTTTTTAAACCACTTATTTTAGCTCCTACTAGTATTTTCCCCCACTATGCATCAACAAACCCATTGCTTTCACGAAACCCTTTATAGGGAATTTCATTATGCTCTTATGACAACTGCCCTCAATTTATATCCCCTACAAAAAAATGGAGTTGGTATGTACATTACGGGATGAAATTTTAATCACCACACTCAAAGGACTCATAGATGGTGATGAAGTCCACTTCATGCAACCAAAATAAAAAAGGAAGGTTCACTATTTTTGATCCTAGGATCCCATGAGTTTCACTTTGGGAAAAGGCAATAGTAACCTATGTGATTTTGATCACCCAAGGTCCCAAAAGTGGTTAAGGGGATAACATATTCACAATAACTACCCACAAACAAATAAACAACACAAACATTCAAGAAATGAAAACACAAATATGTTTTAGAACACCAAATTCAAATATTGGTTCATTTTATGTACCAAAATGAGATGTGTTTGTAAATGTGTTTGTAAAATAATCACTTATTTGATAATAAGAACCTATGAAAAATAGATTAATCTTTTGATTTGTGGTTTTTTACAAGCAAGAAGAAGTCATAATGTTGATTGTTTAGGTCTTGGGAAACAGTCATAGGGCGATGTTGTAGTTTCATAATGTGATACCGCCATTTAATAGGACAAATCTATCCACCTATAGATAGAGAACACAAAACATATAAATTTATAATTTCATCAATTAATAGGGTGATATTGTTGAGGTGTGGAGCTAAAAGCTTCACCAAATGAGTATTTTGCAAGTTGCTGGTGTTACACAGTCACCGGCATCAATCAGGAGCGACCGACATTAGTCAGGAGTGACCGACGTCGGTCAGGAGTAGACCAAGAGATGCTAGCATCAGTCATGGATCGGCCGACATTGGTCACAAGCAAATAGGCAGGAACTGATGTCGGTCACCTGTGCGTCCAGAATGCTATTTCCGTGGATAGAACAGAATGTTTGCATGTTAGGATTAAGTGATAGTCTTAAGTCTGCATCTCTATTATTAGTAAGACTATTTAGAGCCCTTGATTAGGAGGTGCATCTATTGGTTGTAATTGCATTGCTCATGTTCCCTAATTCTATATAATAGGAATAATTCTTCATAGCTTAGGGTGTGTAATGTTGAAAAGTACAATATTGTATATGTGAATCATTCCAGGTTGTTGGAGTTGATTGTAATTGAGAGAGAGAGCTCTTGAGGGAAAGAGATCTAGATAGAGATCTGTACATCTGAGAGAGGTGTGGAAGAAAATAAGTTTCTTCAATTGTATTCCTTCTATAAAGAGTTTAATACAAGTTTTCAGGGTGGTTTCTTGTATCTCTTGTTCTTTGCTCTTTTCTGATTCTAGTTACTTATCTTTCTAGTTTAAATCTGCATTTAATTGCTTTCATATAGTAATCAACATTGTTGGTTGATCCCCAACAGATATCACTATTAGACGGGGTGAATCCACCAATTAATAGAGTGATATCACTATTTTTAGAAACACACATACATAATTAAAGCAAAAATGAACGTTCTAATTAATTATTTGATTTCATTGTTTTTAATTATGATTACTAAAATGTAGGAAAAATAAACACAATGTTACCCACATGTTTTCATCGACATGCAAGTCAATCTTGTTGAATTATAGGTCAATTCTACCATTTATATTTGTGATTATATCATTTTTTTAATTCCATAATCTATGTAAAAGCTGAGAGCATTTTTATCATTTAACAGTGTGATTCTATTGATATACAAGTCGATCCCACCAATTTATAAGTTGATTATGTCACTTACCTGAAAAGTAGAGAAAAATAGACAACACAGAAGAAGCAATATCATCGATTACGAAGTCAATATCACCATTTATGGGGAGTGATTTTACCGATTACAAAAGCATTTCTTTCATTCAACCAAGTACAAAATTTTGACAAATTTAGAAGAAAATAGGTGAAATTAAGATCACTTTTGAGTTAATTTCTTAATTATAGGACTGTTATGATGTTTCAAATGAGAATGTGGGGTATTGGTCCACCAAGCATGCCATATGTGTATCACATGATTGTAAATGAGGTTAGTTTATTGTTAACATGAAAATCAAATCAAAACAATATAAAACCAACATTTTAGGTATGTCCTTAGATTGGGCAAGGTCTAAGAAGTGACAAACAAAAAAATATAAAATAAAATCAATTGATTGTACCTTACCCATGGATGTCTCCTTATAACAAGAATTCAAGGTTAGATTGGCCCAAATGTAATGCTTGAGGTCTTTGCTAATATCACAAAGTTACTTGGATGCAATCTCCCCTTGCACTATGTGTGATTGGATGAACAATTAGAAGAAATGGTTGAATTTTTCTTGAGGATCTGAAAACAAAAGTTTAACACAAAAAAGCTTCTCCATAATGGAGAATGGCTCCTCCATTTATAGATTTCTCCTTTGAATTTGGACCATTGATCTTAAATTAAGTTGTGTGGTTGAAAATGAGTCCTCAAATAGGAGTTGGGCATTTAATGTTAAGGGGTAGAGTATGAAAGGGAAAGGATGGAGTGTGGAAACACTTGTAAGAGCTTGTCTTCCATGCCTTGGAGTAGAAGAAAAGCTTCCTTGCACACTATCCAAATTTCATTTAATCTACCTTGGGAAAAAAGTAGGATTTTATGAATATTTAATTGGCAAGTTGTTGTGTGATGAGGAAATTAGGAAATATTTGATTTTCCAATGTTTATGATGTGTATTCCATGTAACCTCATTTTTAAAAGAAGTTTAATTAGTTTAATCAAGTAATTAGATAATTAAGTTGATTTTGTCCTTTTGTGGTCTCATTTGTAAGGTTTGATTTACTTGGTTTAATATGCCTAGTGAGACATTTGCAAGAAGGAGACCAATTTCAGTATTATGATGACAAATTAGATGATTTGATGTGTTATATTGCCCAAATTAGGGATGCACCAATGTGTCACAAAGTGTGCATGTTAAATTGTGTAGATGATTTATAATGTTTTAATGATTTTTATTTTGATTTATACGTTATTATAGGAAATTTTTATGATTTATAATTTCAAGACGGAAGTGTGAAAGTGGAGTGTCTACAGGATGAGCCATAATTTTTTATTTCTCTCTTGAATTGTATATATGGTATCGATATAACCATTTTCTATTTTGAAAATTATATTCTTTTGGCTTAGCTTGAGTAACGATAAATCATTTTAAATTGATGATTTTATAAAATATAAAAACTATTTTACAATTTAAAAAAATTACAAATGATTCTCTAATTTTTACACTCATTTTTTAGAATGTAAGAATATTTAAAAGACCGTTGTTCAATTGAATATTTAAATTTTTATTTTTAATTAAATTCATGGTATAATCAAAAGAGTTATAGTTTGATTGGTGACGATGGCGGTTGCTTATATCTATCCACCAGGGTACAAATCTCTCTAGGTACCCAACATGAAGAGTCAAATGGTTAAGGCTAGGATTGTGCCCTAGGTGACTTTGATGGCATGGATGCCCCTTACTTGTGGTTGCTTAGCCGAAGGAGCTCACTAATTTAGATGTACACTTTTTCATCATTATAATTAGCTATATATTTATTTCTAAAATATTCTATGTAATTCAAAAATTCCATATAAGTGTTACCTGTTAAAACATGAAAAAAAATAAAAATAAAATCATGATATAATATTATGGAAACTAAAAAATTCATTAAAATCACAGTTAATATTATTTATTTATATTTCTTTAAAATTAATTTTAATAATATTTTTATTTATATATTTTTATTATTGTTATTGAGATTTTGAACCTTGAGGATAAGAAAACAAACAATGTTGTAAGCCTTTACATCTACATTTTAAACTTTTATGGGAATAGAGAAGCAAAGCCATGCCTTCCAACCAAACCTCTCTATGATGTTGTGAGATTGAGATTGAGATTAAGAATGGCAACAAATAGCATTGGCATTATATGGGCCTTAGTGGACCAAGCCCCTTTTTATTATTTTTTAAATAAAATAAAATTTAGATGCCCTTTATCCCCTTTATGTTGCAATTAGGACATTCCATGGAAAAATGCTTTTATTTTTGAATTTGAAATGAAAGTTGTAATTTGGATAATCTTATTTTTGGTATTATTATGTCTATATTGAAAATTAAAAATTTTATATTTGATATGTATATATAGATTTAATTTAAATGTTTTAAATTTATTTGTTGAACATTTTAGCATATGATTTTGAAAAAAATATATCCATGTGATACAATAAAAGTTAAGAATTTAATTTGTATAATAAGTTTGATTTATAAATGTAAATATGACTAGAATAATTATTAATTGAAATAAGGATGTCATGTGTTAAGTTTTTGTAGGGTGAGTAAAGATGAGATTTTGAAAGAGGATAAAATAAACAATGTTAGTTGGATAGAAAACATTGAACTATTTTTTGTTTTTGAGGGACATATACTTATTATCCCTATCAATCGTAGTTATGAACTAGGATATTTAATTAATTCAATATTTGTTTTATTATAATAAAAAAAAATTAGTGTGCATAGTTAGATAGTTAGAGACAAACCTCAAAAAAAAGAAAGGATATGGACATACCACAACTAAAATATAAAAACAAAACTGACTTTGTTAAATATAATTTAGACTAAAAAATATCATGAGAGTTGTTCGATGGACATATTTAATAATCTGAGTCAAATCATGCAACAAATCCCCCCACACAGATAAGATCTAGTACTATGCAATAATATCTCAGAAAATATGATAATTTATTTTATAATGACAATATATGCATAATTTAGAAATCATTAACACAATAACCAAAGAAATATCAATAACATTGAAAAACGGTGTTACTAGAAACCAGTCACCTTCTATATACTATAAATGTATAATAATGCTTTACAAAAAGAGCAATAGACTACTATAGCATATTAAAATGTAGTCACCAGTATAGAACCAAAGGTTTCTTGGAATAAAAAAATAAGAATCTAAAGGATGAGGGTATGTTGTGCATCCAATGAAACAATGAAAACCTAAGTTAAACTACAACAATTATTTTTCTTAGCATTGATCTCATGCATTGGGATTGGAAGAACAATTTCAATGCTTATCAATGATGTTGCATTTATGTTTCCTTGTTCTTAGTTTGAAATGAGGATTTTTTTAATTATTGTCTTGTATATTTCAATCAAGACTGTCACAAATACAACCTCCACATTTGTTGCGTCTAATCCAATTCCACTGCAAGTTGTAATTATTTCCACCAATCAAAATCCATGTATAAAAAAAGCCATATAATGTTCGCCACTACCAAATCGATCATTTTCCAAATTGCATACCATTCCTACTGATCATATTAGTACTCTATTCATAATCATCAGTAAAACAAGATGAAAATAGATCATGTTATATGAGAATGAGAAAACTAATTACACCACCTAAACTATTATCTTAAATCTACCAATGTCAATGTTCCTAGATAAATAAAGAGTAACCATTTTCCATGTTCATAGATAGAAAGTACTATAGTGGAACTAAATCTTTAAATTATTTTGAGATTTTACTGATAAGTCTTAGTAATATAAGATAAGACTTTCAAAGCATTATGGGATAACAACAATCCATGGTATGACTGCAAAATAATTTTTATTTTAAGCATGTAAAGCTCAAGGCTCAATGCTTGGGTGGGCTAGTTATAACTTCCACCTTCAATGAGGCCTTCTTACACTTATACTGTAATTTATCCCCCTACACTCATACTGTAGTTTAGCCCCTCTATGTTTGGTGGCACCCCACCCAAATGCCTTGGAGACCTGGGGTTTCACTAGTGATATTAAGAGGGGATTCATGGTAACTATAATTGTGGTTTTATAATGAAATCAAATATAATAAACATGCAAAATAGAGAGAAAATTTGTGGGATGAAGTAAAATAATTGCACTTAACAGTGATGGTTAGGTTTATAAAAAATAAGGCAATAAGGCACTTATATATAACACAAAACTAAAAATCGACTTTATAAATCAATTTGATTATATGGTTCAGGCAGAAAAAGGTTAAACTTGAATAAGTAAAAAGAGTTTAAAGTATTAAGATGGGGCTCTATTTTTAATGGATCGTATTGGAAGAACATTTTAAATGTTGTTGAAATATTTTGATCTAAAGTGATTAATTAGTTCAAGTTTCTATTCATATTTTTATGATTGAAAAGAGCTTTTTTATTAATAATATAGATTTTATAACATTAATTATATTCAAACAAAATTCAACATTTCATTCCAAAGTATTTATATTGTAACTTTATAAAATAAAGTTTATATGGGATAATAAAATATTATATAAGAAAATAAATTATCAAAAAAAAGAGTTGTGTCAAAGGTCGTAGTCTATTGGTGAGAATTCTATTTAAATTTTTATGATTGAAGAGATATTTTCTATTAATAAAACAAATCTTATATCACTAATTATTTAAAAAAAATTAAAAGTGTAACACTAAAATATTTATTTTACAACATTACAAAATTATATAGGAGGATAAAATATTATAAAATAGATTATCAAAAATAAAAATTGTTCTAAAAGTCATTAATCTATTGTTAAATTTACTTAGGTCACAAAAAATCTATCAAAAAATAGTTAGTCCAATGGTAAAAATAAGACAAGATCAGTTGATGACGTGTGAAAAATAACCCACATGTGAAATTTTTTCATAATCTTACAACACGAATATTTTACCACTAGATAATAAACATGATGCCATGTGAATACTCCTACAAAAGCATTTACTGCTAACTAACATACCATAGTAAAGAAATGTTGCACAAAGAAAATCTGTCATAGTAAAGAAATCATATAAAATGAAAAAAAATTACCATTATTTAAATATCATTTCCATTCTCATATACGCTCCACATTTTCCATACATGATTATACAAGATTTCACAACTATGATGCCTTAATCCTAATATCCACTTCCAATTATTGTTCGATGGATGGTCGTACCATATTATCCTATTTTGACATAGTCTAGAAGAATGTTGGCATAAGTTGTGATGTTATTTTCACTTATTTAAACATCTCATGGCCCTAACAACATAGCTAAACTAGCAACTAGAATTACAAAGTTGAAGAAGTTTTTGGCCTTCAAATTTAGGTCTCAAATTGTTGATTAGGTGGGCCACAATATTTCCAAGCCCTTGCACAACAATGACACCTGCCTCTCTGCAAAAAAACTCATTCTCAATCCTTATCTCACCTAGTGCATCTTCTCAAACCAATAGTTCATGAGTAATAACTTATAATTCAATACAACAAACACTGCTACTAGAAGCACAAGTCTCCATAACCATTTTAATGCTATCCAATTTTATAAGCACATTATGATCAACACCAAGGAAATACTTACCCAAACACATAATTAGCCCTGGTGAGAGTACCATTGATGAGTTACACTAGAACCTTGTCTCTAACAATGACTCCCTTAGAAGACCCACCATCAATGTACTTAATACCATAATCACATTGTTGAGAAGAACTCTTAGTCATATTTTTCATGACTCATTGCTTGAACAGTTGCACATAGATGATCCTTGCATGACACTAATGAGTGTAGTGATAGTTTGTACAATTGATGTGATGTTTGTACAAAACAAATGCACCCATTTCATTCACAAACTAGCTATAGATTATATGTAATATTTGGGTAATTTCCTACAACAATATAATGTATCTTGATGGTACTTTACCTTTGCACAATGTTGGAAGGGGTCATCACACTAAAGCAATGTCAAGTCATTGGAAGAAAAACATGAATACCAATCCTAAAAGTTTTAGAAGCCACAATCTTTAATAAGATTCAATGGTGAAAGAGTTACATTGAGGAAATCCTCTAAGGGCTTAAGTCATCAAAATTACATATCATAAAAAGACTACCTTCTATTCGTCTGCTCTAAATTGAGACTACAACACTAAAAACACCTAAGTTAATTTAACATGTTGAAAGACTCTACTGTCTTATTGCTTATACAATACATGAAGTGATTCATGAATACTACTCCTTAAGTCCTTTGTAGATCTCTCATCGATAGTTCCTTATATTGTGATTTAGCATTATTTCCTCTTGGTATTTGCAGGCTATCACAAATCAGAAAGGCCCAATTTATCCAAATAACATTATCGTGTGCCATTCATGCCAAAAAACTTTAAAAAACATAATGCAAAGTCATCAGATAGTTGCAACATAAATCGTAACACTGGACTTGAGATATTTTTTGAATCTTTCCCCTGACAGAGCATTTATTTCTACATATAGTTCATGATGTCACACTCTGACGAGTACTATACATAATATCAACACTCTATCTTTTAATAACATGTCTACAATTTCAACAAATCAAAACAAAAATAAATAATTTTTTCATATTTTTTGTTAACAAATGCATAAATTAACTATTAGATAATTACAAATATTTGAATGCACAAAAAATAATGATTTTTCATTGATCAAGAAGACAAAATTTAATCAAAGATTAAAACAAATTGATTACTTTAATATATCCTCTACAACTAATGAGGACACCATGTGCTAAGTCCCTACGGAGATTATTGAACTAGCCAAATTTGAGAGTGTTGTTGATATTATTGTGGAGTAGCCAAATCATAAGAAAAAAATTAGAAGTGCCAAAAATTATAAAACCATGTGAATTCATATTTAAAATTCAAGACATGGAATATTTCAACTTTAGGATTAAATAATATATATTACAAAACAAGACTTCACGATGTCACTTGCTTGTACTAAACTATATATACTTAAGATAGGAATCTCAATGAAACTATTGGAAAATCTATTAAAATTCCACTACTAATTTAGATTTCATTGTGCATTACCATAGTCGACATTTCTTTTTACTAATGATAATTTTCATTATTTAAGTAATTATATTGCAATTTCAAATGCCTTGTACATCTTATTGGTATACAACCCATGGTTCACTTTTTTTTGGTACTTAGAGTTCATTGCTATCAATTTCCCCCGCAAATTACAAAAATAAATAAGAAAAGATAAAATAATGCAACATTTTAAAGGACACATGATGAACAATGTGTTTGACACAGTTTTTAAAATTTAGATATGTTACCAGCTTTTGGAATAAAAAAACTCAATCTAATATGTAATAATAGGGCTACTTTAAAATCTTGTGCACTAACATTGTCAAGATGTTTCTAGGTCCTTTAGGAATTTCCTTTAAGACATGTCATAGTTAATTTAAAATTTTAATAATATTTAGTTTTTTAAAAAGTCTCCACCACCCCTAGCACAAACTAGCCAATTTATTGGCACAATGAGAGGGATAATTAAGGTTAATGGGCCTTTTACTCCCCCTAATACCTGGCAACATCCAGAGATAAAGAATCAATAAGCTTAATAACATTTTGAAAACAAAAAGAGGATGTAGATAACTACTGAATGAAAGCAAACAGAGGCAAAGCCTTTAGAGACATGAGTCAATTTGTCACGAGCAAGACCGAGATCCTACACAATGGTTTATTCATGTATCAATATTATAAGTAGATACCAAAGTACTACAAATCTGGATGAGTTAATCACATAACAGTAATCATATACATTACACTTGCCTTATTAGGAGCATGCTTGGAAAACTCAAAATGCAACACTTCTTCACTAGCATTCTCATCTAGCCAATGAAGAATTAAAACATGTGTTGGCCATGTTAAAGGAAAATAAAAAAAGAAATCAATGGTCATATCCAACACAAAAAGCTAGCAAATATGTCTTGATGGCTTCTCTAAAAAGAAAACAATACACCTTACCAAATTTTGATCATTTCTTTCCTATTGGTGTTGGGTTAGAAGTAGATACATCGACTGCAGGAGCATTTTCAGTACGCCTCTCATAGCACTACCATTCATATAAGTAAAACTTAAGCCACGGGAATAAGAACATTGCCATTCTTATTTAAAACCCTTGCCCAATAGGGCATTCCTCATAAAAAACACAAATCTCCATTCATACCCTACTTTATATCACCATGAACATATGTGCATTAATGCCAAATTTACCAAAAAGTTTAAAAAACAATGTTGCCAGATATCATACCAAGCTATGTTAAGGAACGATCTGATTGAAAAAGAAAAACATGCAACATTGAAAAACTCTAAGAAATGCCTTGCACATAATTGCACCTAACATAATTTTTACAGAGACCTGCCTTTAATATAAAGGTTGAATCCCAAAGCAAAATCTTTAATCCTCATTGCAGTGCACATCTTTACAAACCTCGATAGCCCCATTTGCCCTCAACACTCCATCGTGGTGTCATCAACCTTCCATAGGTCCATAAGGCACAGGTTTCGTAACCAGTGTGGTGCTCTTTCCTCTACTTTTGTCATCTCCTAGCCACAACTCCTCAAATGGCATGAACTACATCAAACCCTACAAATTTCAAAGGATTCTCATGTCCCTCTCAATCTCATCTCACAAACCAACACCCTCGAAATCTGAGACAAACGCAAAATAAATTTCCATATTAAAAAAATAACAAAACCCTATGAAATACACTATTATTATGTGTAAAATAAGTTGATCCAGATTTCATGGAGAAACATATCACTGCAAGTGTATGGACAGTATTTAATAACTGAGAACCTGCAACCTTAAAACCTTCGTTTGACAGCGTGTGCAAAATAAGAGATTTATAACAGGGTATGGAATCCATGTATGGCAGGGATCCCTATCAATTCGTGTCTAAGGGAGGTGCGACTAATACATTAAATGATTCTTGCAAAATGGCCACTGTCAAGATTGTGGCTTGAACTTTCCTACTACGAGCATTATTATTGAATATATGAAAGTCATGTCTTAAAAGGAAGTTTTGCCCAACGATATGCTTTGAAAAAAGCAAAACTACATATAACATATATTTTTAATTTTTACTATATATACTCCTAAATTCACTTTGCATTACCCCATAAAATAAAAATATACACCCCGAATTTTTATTCTATTAAACTACTTTTACTACATATACTCCTAAACTGAGTGTGCTCTACCTGTTAAAAAAATTTAAGAGCCCCCTTCGATAGGACCACTTCCTTGGATTTCAATTATGAACGAGACAAAGGATAAAGATGCTTGTACATTAATTTTGTGATTTTCATATTGTGAGAGCTTTTGATAAATACGTAATTGTAACCTATCATAGACACATACCATATAAAAACGAGATTGCCCACGTGTGTATCCATCATTCGACGCTAAAAGAAACAAGCTGTAAAGATCGAGGGAGTCCAGTGTGTGGACGATCGCGATCAACCGTAAATAATCGACGGCCGTTGCGTATTCTCGTAAAACCCTAGTTCTTTCGAACCTCCTTCTAACCCTAACCCTACTCACACAACCCTAAAAATACAATACACCGCCAAGCCGAAACCAGTCCATATATTTCAAGCATGGGTTAGTTTCTTACACTACGCTCGACCGTGTTGCTGCCATTGCTTTCAACGTCGGCCTTGTGTTTTCAGCGCTCAGGGAGGTTTATATCTGGTTTGTTTCATTGCAAATTAGTCGTGGTTTCTGTATTTGGTTGGGTTGATAGGAATTTGTTGATTTTGAGGGGCAGGTGATGAAAAGGTTTTTAAATGGGTAATTTGCGGCTGAAATTCTGTGATGCCAACACCTTGGAGACCTGATGCCCTGATTTTGCAAATTGTGTTTTATTAATATATGCATTTTATAGAGTGAAATGAGGATGAAAGATTCCCTATTGGTTTGACTGCCGGAATGATGGCATTTTGTATTAGCTCTATCTGATCACTCTGTATTGCTTGATTTTTGTGCTTGCTGTTTTTGTTTTCCTTTTTTCCGATTTTCTGTCGGCCGTTATTTGGTATTTTCAAATGTGTGTGATATGTGGCGGCGAAGTCGATCTTAAAATCGTGGTGATTTTTTATTGAAAAACTTTGGTTGGATCAAGAGATTGAAGAACACTCCGAAGTGAGGGCTTTGGGATTTATCTGTGTGCAAAGAAGCTTCCAACCATGGTTTTTTTTGTTATTGTCACCCACATCAGGATGGGTCTCCGATTTAAAGGCTCCACTCGATGTCTTCTGAGTGCGATCCAAACTTTTTTCGAGTGCTTTTAAAGAGGCAACTATATTTAAAAAACTTCTCGTCTGAAAAATGATATTTTCGAGTGTCTTTAAAGAGGCAACAGTATTTAAAAAGAAACTTCTCTCTCTAAAAATTAATATTTAGAATATATTAAAAATGTGATGTTTTCAGAGTTCATATAATAATAAAATCTATGGAAACTACCCTGTAGCTCACAATATATTGTTTTTTATAATTTTTGATATAATTTAATCAAAAAAATTATTTTATTATTTACAATATATTGTTTTTTATAATTTTAAAAAAATTAATATATTTTTATAAATAATATAAATTTCTTTAAATAGGGGCAAACTTAGACTTCTACACACACTTTTGGTACAACATATTAGTGGCAACTAGTGAGATTAATATGCAAGTACATATGGGGTGGGGTTGCAAAGCTCTAGCAAGGGCGGTAGAAGCAATCTATGTGTAAAGAGTGAGACCCAGGGTGTGAACCTTTGATGGAGGCCAAGGTAGAGAGTGACACCCAAGTTGTGAGCCTCTAATGGAGGTTGTGTAAGTCATGAAATAACTTGAAGACTTTTGATAGGTCAAATGAAGGTCATAGTTTCCAAATAGGGTAATGAACTTTGTTATATATTGGAGATTCCAATTCCACCATGATGGTTTTCAAGGCTCTTGAGATTTCAAAAAATGCTCCAAAATTTTTGCAAACCCTAAAAAAAATTGTTACAAATAATCTCAAGATTTCAAAATGAAAGCTAATAGCATAAAATTAGATAAATAGTTACGGTACCATATTGGAGTTTGATTTAGGGTTGGTTAAAGCAAGTGCAAAGGTCCAATGGTCACCTGAAACAAATGCGAGTGCACACTTACAAGTATTACATGAGTCGATCAAAATGGAGAGAGTCTAATATTCAGTAAGTGATAAAACTCTTCAAATGAAGCATACATATAGGAGTGTTGAGTAACTCCTTCATGAATGGTGGTTAAAAACCCTTAGAATAGAAGTGTAATTCCTCCACAAAAGGTGGTCAAAGGAACTTAAAGTAGAGGTGTAACTTTTCCACAAAAGGAGGTCAAAGTAGTTACACTATAGTCTTTTGGTCAAATTTATAAGACTTATAACACACTAATTCTACCTAAGCAAGCATAAATTTGGAAATATAAATACCTACACTACAAATATGCTTATTAGATTTTCAAATGTGACACCCATGTATGTCTAACCTCAACAAGTTAGTGCACTCCCTCCTACATGATGTGTAATAATGTGAAGGAAGTGTAAGATGTTTGTTAGTTGTGTCACTTCATGAAGCACCAACAATAGGGGCACAATACTAGATGTGCCACCATGTGTAGCCTATGCACAAGTCCTCAGTGTATGCATCTTATGATCAATCATGCCTTGTGTGAGACTAATAACTTTCTCGAGGGTGTCCATACATGTACTAAGATGTATGATTTTTGGGATGGAAGTATGTGATTGTTTTTTAATTTGTTTATGGGTGGTTTTGTGGTTTTGGTACCAGGGATATTAAATGAGGACCCGCCTTCCCTACCTTATGATGCTTTCATGTCAAAATAGTTTAAGATTTTTTGGAGAACAAACTCACCATAAAGCTTTCTCAAAAAATACAATGAAACCTCATTTTTATTACACAAAGGTTCATCAAACTCCATCCACCATAGACCCCAAATGTTTTAAAAATCTATGCATGAATACACCAATCAAAGCTAACATGTTAACAACTTCTTGGTGGTGGTACGATGGTTCCTAGTATATGAAACATAACATACAATTTTTTTTATTCTTTTCTTTTTAATATGATAATTTATTAGAATAATAACGTTTCAATACTTCTCTTTGATGTAGTATTCATCGAGTTGGGGAGTGACATTTCCCACTTCGTTACAAATGCCCTCCAACGTATCAACAAGTGAATTTTGTGCATTATTTTTTGAAGAGTTGTGCAAACTATTAGTGATAATTTCCCATAATTTTTGTTTTGAATTATATTGTTGAAATAATTATGTTTTTAATTTTATGAAGTTAAAATGATGGGGATTTTTATCAGGGTTTTGTTGGAGGTTTTATTAAGGCAATGGGTCAATCAAATCAAGAATCTAAAGTTTTAAAAATAAACATTTATACTAGTTGAAAGTTTTCAAGAGAGAATTTTAATTTCCATGCTCCCTTGACTTGTGATTATTATAAAAATATGCATGTCAAAAACTTATTTAACCCTAAAATAGTCGGTTTAAGGACTTGATGTTAGCCTAGATTGTCTTTAAAGGAGTATATAGAAATGACAATACACAAGGGTCACAATCAGATCTAAACATGGTAATTGGGTCTAAACTCAAATATAATATATGTTGAGTTTATAAAATTGAGAATAGGTTAAATATAAAATCTAGTGTATGGAAATAACAAAGAAGTAATGTACTTAGTTGGTTTTGATGCTAATATAATGTTGGATCTGGAACAGGGTTATAACAGAGTAGAAGATAATTCTGACACAAGGTCTTGATTTTGGATTAAGTGTCTCTAGAGTTCTAGACACTTGCATCAACCTAAGATGGTTACATCGATGCTACTATTTGGGTTCGATGTAGGTGTCTTGTATAAAATATTTGTTAAAAAAGGATGTAACCCCTTGAATGCTTCTAAATTTGTATTCATCTTCACTCTGGTGCATTCAGATCTGGGTCATGGACTGTCTCTCCTTATTAAATATGAAAGCTTTGGTTTTTTATTTTCATAGTGACCTTGAAAAAATTGGTTAGTGGACACATGGTGTTGAGTTGATTTCGAAGTCCCCTATGTCAGTGAGCGTTGCATACATAGCCAATACTTTGAAGAGGGTTTAAACTGATGTAGTTATCTCCGATGTGTTGGCTTGTGTGTGAATCATGCAATCTGTGATAAACAAGTACAATAGTGACCTAACTTGTAACTTGACAAATATAACTCTTGGACAGCATCTTCAATACTTTAAATTTGTAGATATGTTATCCCTACAACTGATATGAAAATAAAATAAAATAAAATAAGGAAGTTTTTTTTAATTGAATGCTTTGATAATTTGTCTTAGTTTCTTTGGTCTTTTCTAAGTGTTATAGGTTATAAATGAATGAGGGTTGATCTTGTATTTATATTAATCCCTTTGGAGAAGTAATTCGCGTTAAAGCACTTAAGTCGACCATTAAGATATGTTTCATTTGTAAAATAGATGACTGTAGGGCACTGGACACTTGCATCGGGTTAGGGCACTAACGTCAATGCAGAGGTTTGTCCTAGACATTAGTGTTCAAAGAGCAATAAAGTAAGTACAAACTTAGAACTTGCAGAGGTAAAAGATAAGTAGGTTTTAAGCATTATGGGCAAGATAGAAGGCCTAGGTCATCAATGTAAGACTGGTTGGACTAAGAGACAGGCCAAGGGGCACAAAATAGACTAGATGTGAGAATTACAGAAGTGGAAAAGGTTTAGAACTGAGAGTAATAGTCAAGGACTGAGTTTTTCAAATGAAAAAGATTGAGGTGTTGTATAATACATAAATATTGTCTATATTTCCCCCTCTTAATCTAGTAATAAAATTATTAATTTAAAGGAAAGCAATGTGTACTTGGGTGTGTATAACACACTTTGTCTTTGTGTGTGCCCAACGTAAGTGCTTTAATGGTGACTAACCAGCAACTAAGAGTATGTTACAGTATATAATCAATGCATATAACCTAAAATTGAAAGTACTTCAAAAATTGAAATTGAAATATCAAGGTTTAGAAGTATGCATGTGTTGATGTAACTGCCTTACCTTTTGACAAGTTGAATTAAAAAGAATATATCATTGTAAGGCTTTGAAAAATGAGATTAGGACACACACACACACACACACATTTGTATGAAAAGTGTGTATGTCTAAGGAGACAAAGAGAGAGATTGGAAGGCACATGCCCCAACCTTGTAGCAAATGTGAGTTACCACTTGACAATTGAGATTAGTTCAATCGTGCAACCTAATTATACTTATAACCTGTTGAGGTTGGATGATAAAATTAAGTCAAACCTAAATTTTTTGTAAGAATAAGTGATTTAATTACCTTAACCATACCAAAAAGTGAACCAACTACTATGGTAAATTAGCTCATAAAATTCTGTAAAAATTCGATCGAAGTATCAATACGTAAAAGTCCGTGATGTGGTAACAATCCATAAAAGAGTTTTAGAATCTGAAATTGATTTAGATTTTATAATATTAGATACAAATTGCACAACATATGCACCATAGATGTGTCTCATGCTAAAATTGTATATAACAATGGTACCAATGTATAAAATTTTACCACAACTGTGAATCTAAATCATATAATTGTGTGTTTTGACCAATTTAGCAATTCTATAAGTGTGGAGAACATGTTTCAAAAACATGCTCCTACTATATATAGAGAAATTTGAAAACTAATATAAGTACCAATGTGAAGAACATGTTTCCAAAACATGTCCCACTATAATTTGAAAATGTTGAATACTGAATATATGTGGAGAACATGCTTCCAAAACATACCCCCACTAAATTTGAAAAATGTGCTAAGTGTGGAGAACATGTCTATATGACATGTCCCCATTAATATGATCACCTTTAAGGTGGGGGAAAAATTAAAATTGGTATTTACCTCACCTTAAAAGGATAAGACAATTGTATAATCTTTGAATGGAACTCTTTAACATATAAAAGGAATATGCCTAGGTAGATATAGCATTGAAATGCATAAAACCAATGTGATCACATGAAGGCCTAAGATGTATGATTAAGGATCATGGCGACATCTAGATAATGATAATACAAGTTCAACAAACAAACAAGCACACAAACAATAACACTCAAAAGTAATTCAAAAGGCAATGGTCTGAGGAGACACAAACAATAACACTCAAAAGTAATTCAAAAGGCAATGGTCTGAGGAGACACAAACAAAGGGCATATTCAAATGCCACACAATCAAAGGTATGCAACTGAGACAAATATCCATAAAATTAAGAATGCCATATTCACATATAACAAACAATGACTTATGCAAATGTCCAAAAAAATCATACATAGGCACAGGGGGCGCAAGCAAATGAGCATATTCAAATGCTCGAATAAGAAATACAATAGCAAGGCAAGACACTCCAAGAAGAGCACAAAATAAAACATAAGCAACCAACATAAACATGCCATAGTAGTCCATTTATTAAATTTGTAAAGAAAAAATGTCAAGTGTATAGCATAACAATTACTCTATGTAAGATATAATCATGGTTAAAAACATGTGTAAGTGCATATGTAAGCTCAACATGATAATGAAATGTGATCATTGAACCATATAACCTATGTGTATCAAGATCAACGAAATGGATGCCCCAAATGTCTTCATGACATGAGTAGAGAGAAGGCCTAACATCTAAACTAGGAATATATCATGTATTTGTGTGTGCCCATATCACACTCAAATAGAAGTGTGAAACACGTGTATGTAGCAGTAACTAAATATGTCATCCATCAACATGGAACTAACACATGGATGCCAAGGAGCCAATAGAACATGAGGTGTTGACAATATTTTTGAATTTTTGAATGTTTTTGATTTTTTTGGTATTTTGAGGAATATTTGAAGAGGAAAGATCATCTTATGAATCCATCCAATGGATTGTCATAGATATCTCCCCACTGTGAACTTGGTGTAATAATATTGTGACGCTATTGAGGAGTACAAATATGTTTAATATTTGTCACTATAGTATTAGTGATGCTTGTGTATGTAAAATATGACTTTGTGATTATCAAACAATAGTAAGAGTAATAGGAGTAGGGGTTCATGGAACCTATCGTTGAGTTATATGTGGTTTCTTTGGAATAACCATAATAGGAACATGTGTAGGTGTTATGTATATCAGAACATGGTATGTAGTAGATAAGGATTCCATAGAATCACTGTATGTCTCTGATATAATGGTCTCTTGAGTATTAGCTACCTCATAAATAGAATTGTTTGTTGCTTACCCTTTTACGGTGAATTAGTGTTAGTAGGCCTGATAATTAATTGTTTGGATATAAGTTTCTCTTGTTCAAGAGGATGCTTATATGAAATTCTGACAACTTTAACTACCCGATTGGCATGAATATATTTAACACACATATGCACTATATAAGTTACTATTTGAAGTGTATAGATCCAAGATTTTCCCAATAACATATCAAAGATGCCCAAAGAAGGTATAACTGAAAAGGTAGTTACCACATGTGCAAGATCGACCTATAAAGGTAGGTCAATCTTGCCAATAACCTTCTAGGAGGTCCCATTGAATACTCTAACTGATCAAGTAGAATGATGTAAATCATGATGAGTATAAGCCAAGTGCGTAAGTAATATCATGTTGCAAACATTATCGCTTACACCATTATCAATAATAACACTATGTATAGGGTGTTTATCAAGGGATGATTGAATGAATAAAGAATGAAGATCAAAGTCATCTTCCTTAATCTCATTATCATCGAAAGTAATAGAAGGCCTATGAACCATATGAGGTGTATGTCGTATGTAAGTACCAATAATTCCATCTAGCGGGTGCCCATAATGTGATGGAGAAGGATGTGCATTATATGCCATTTGCACTCTTGGTTCCTGTAGAGTAGTTTTTTACTCTACGTCATATTTAATTATTTTTTATTCGAGCACTGCAATTTTGGTTCTTCGGACGAAGCGGCTGAATTTTGAAGCAGAGGGCCGGTTCGTTTTGCCCAAGTGTTGAGATGCAGCAGAAGCTGCCAAGTGTCGCCTTTCGAGCAGGGCTTTTTCCCCTTCTTGTTTCCTTCGTCTCATTTTTCCCTGAGTATTAGTTCAAGCAGATG
The DNA here is from genome assembly GCA_037957365.1 of Torreya grandis. Taxonomy (NCBI): domain Eukaryota; kingdom Viridiplantae; phylum Streptophyta; class Pinopsida; order Cupressales; family Taxaceae; genus Torreya; species Torreya grandis. Next base: position 1,700,198 of record JARHVA010002453.1, read on the forward strand.
CTGCCAAGCGTCACTTTTCGGGAGACAAAGTCGACAGTTGGCGTCCCCTAAGTCGCCTTTTTGTAACCTTCAAGAACCGCAGATCGTGCCACATACCGAGTAGCAATTAAGTGGAACACACCACGTGTCAGAATCCGCGTCTCATATCGGCATCCGCACTTCATTCAAAGACTTTCACCATAAGGCAGCAGAGAAGATGGAAAGCACCAAGTGGCAGTTGCGGAGGCCCTAAAAGACCTTTTTGGAAAAAAATCACAAGCCACCACATGTCGGCATTCGGGAAGCCATGAGTCCAATGCTTTCCATTCAACGCACAAAGGCGTTGTTTTATTTTGCTTATGCGCCACAAAGCAGCGGATGATGCCAAGTGTCACTCTCCTGGTCCCCCTCTACTCCATCCATAGAAGAAGCAGAAGATGCCACTTATCTTTCTCGAAGCCACCGAAGTCTCCACATGTCAATGCCCGAGAGAATCATCGCCAAGCTCTATTGACAAATATGAAATGGCGGTGGGTCTCAGGTGTTACTTCAAAAGTCTACAGAAGCTGCCAAATGTCACCATCCGTAAGAGTCTGATATATGCCCCTAATGATACTACGGCACAGCCAAAGGGGAGCGAAAAGAGCCGCGTGTCTTCGATGAATCAGGTGGAAGGCGCCAAGTGTCATTTTTCGGTGTCTTCTAGGTGATCAAGGGGATTTTCATAAAATTGACTAAGTGTCCTCTCTTATTTCAAACATAGCAGAGTGTTCCGTGTATCGGTTGCCAAAAGCGAAATGGAGGGAAAATCGGCTAGAGTTAATTCGAGTAGATGAAACAGTTCATCGGGTAGATTTTTGGAGCCACCCACAGCATTGAAGGCGCCGTCTGTTTGTCCCCTATGAGTGAAGGACGAAGAAGATTGCGCGAGAAAGAAAGTGTAGGGAGACATTCGGGGCTATAAAAGAAGAAGAATTGTAAAATCTAAAAAAAGGGGGGGGAATTCTCATAGTTTTAGACTTTCAGAGTTTTTGACCAATAATATCATTTGCTTTTGTTACATTTTCCTGAGTTGAAATGTTTAAATGACTGTGTGTATTTCTGCATCTTTTGTATGACTGGAAGATTCAATAGGAAAATTGAACACTATGCCCTTGTCAATGTTATCTGTGTCATTTGCAAAGTAGTCTATGCTGAAGATTTTCTAGTGTTGTGATTGGAAATGTTATTTGCTTCTGTCTCATTTTCTGGAGTATGAAGTTCTACATAACTGTGCGTGACTTCTGTACCTCTAATGTGATTGGAAGATTCTATTAAGAAGATTGAACACTATGCCTTTGTTGACAATTCTTGTATCTCAGCAAAAGACTCCCCTGTTGTGAGCCTTTGTTTCTGTTATTCCAATCTTTTACATTGATCATGCACTTGTCTGCTCTTAAATGTAATAGAATCACATAATAGTTTCACTGTGCTCAGGTTAGGATTAGGATTACTCTCAGGGTCATCACCATAGTTAGGTTTCAATTCCTACATTTTGCATTTTTGTTTAGTCTCCTATCCCTTTTCCACAACACCCAATACAAAAGAAGAGACCAACTTCTTTAAAATCTGGAGGTTGTTTTCAAGCCGCATTGTCCCATAGCTTGAAACTTCCCATTGTTGTTGATTAAGATCTAGCGCAATTTTAAGACATCAATAGTTTTTGGCACGCCCATTGGGACCAATCTTTTAAGGAGTTGAAGAATTTTGGTGTATTCTTCAGCCAATCTGCCTTTGGAGGTTTTTATCGACACCAACAACGACTCTGCATCACCAGCCAATCAAGCAGTATCATCAAGAAATCCCTTTGGTATGTATAACTCTGTAACTCATAGCTATGGGTCTTATTCTCCTTCATATATGTTTTATCAAGAACAAGCTTCTCCTAGAATCATGTCGAGTAATGAGGATGCATATTTTTATGAGCCACATTAGTCTTATGCCCAGTCCCCCCAATATGTCTCATCCCATGTTGAACCTAACCTTATTTTCACTTTCAAAAAAGCATTGATGGGATTTAAAAAATATGTGTTAGAGCTTGATAATAGAAGGGGATGTGGTCAAGAAATTCCTTGTCAGGTCATCTATCAAGTGAGGGAGGCAATAGACCTGATCAAAAGTGAGTGGGATCCCATTGAAAGGGCATATTGGCAAGAGCTTACATACGAAATGTTAGATGCGTGTGGATTGATTGCATTTATAGAAGAGAGGCTAGGCGTTCATGAGAACTAGCCTTACCAAATCTACCAGACTTCATATCCACCACCACAAATTCCAGATCAGACATATGCCACCCCTATTCATGGGCAAGGTCAAAATTGTCAAGGTCAATTCCCCAATAATGCAGAGCCCATGTTAGTAGCAAGTCCGGAGGACCCCGGACCCTCAACTCTCCCACACCATTCTTCAAAAGGCTCCTCACTTCCATGAAAAATCCTATGAGCCCGCTTCAGAAGAAACTTCTTATACCACTCCCCAGATCTTTCAGCATGATGACGAGTCTATAAGTTGGACCAAAGAGGATGATGAAGCAGCTGAAAACTTTGCAGAGGAGTGCGTTCAGTTCATGGCTAGTCAAGAGGATTTCATCAGTACAGAGGAGGAGGAGATCACCATAGACTCTCCTTTTGATGAGCAAGAGGATAAGCCGCAAGCTTTTTCTTTAACTTTTGATGAGGAGGAGATTATTTATGATTTTTTCCTCACTATGCAAGAGGATATGGAGGAACATGGACACTCCCTCGACCAAGTCATTAAGATAGGAGGCATTGAGCTGGTTTCAGATGAAGAAGAAAGCCCTGAGATTCAAATGAGAATGCAGAAGAGATGCCAGCCTTTTAATTCATCCTTTCAAGAGGATGAAGTCATCAAAGAGCATGATGATGAAATAAAGCTGGAATCTGAAGAAGATGTGCCGAAAGATAATGGATATCAAAAGGCACAGCACGAAGAACCAATAGCCCATGATTTCTTGATGACACCCGACAATATGAAGAACCAGTATTCAACGGGCATTCAAGGACAAGAAGAGTTCATAGGTGTCAAATACATGTTTTGCTCAAACTCGTTCGAGTGCAGGTAGACTTGTGTGGTTGGTGCAGAGAACGTTCCATCAACGACATATCCGTTGCAATCACTGGTATGGCAAGACAAGTTGGCTTGTCATAAAGAGGACGTGGGAAAGTTTGTTTTCGATCTCGAAGGAAAATAAGGATTTGTAATTAATGTAGTTAGGTAGTTTCCATTCCCGCATTACTTTGTTTTGTTTTTTGCTTTCCCGCTTTTCCTTTAAAATAAGTATTTTAAACGTAGAGTTGGCGTCTTAAAAATTATTTAATTATTTATTTTTTGCCGCAATAAATGCTTCCCCAAATCTTTCAAAATCTCCAAGGTACCTTGCACCGCATAATGTGTCCGCCTCACTGTTTCCCAAAGATTGAGTAGGATTTGCTAACGGTCGCCTTAATTTATAATGCTATTTGGGACTTGATAGGCCCATAAAAATCCCTTGGCAAATTTTAAAGTTTACAAACTGTCGAGCATTCTTGCAAAAATATCTTGCTCATTGTGATTGTGGCACCTAGTGAAATTTGTTGTAGCAAGCGTGTTTTTATCTTGCGAAAGGTTCATACCAAGTTATTATACAAGAGATTTAGAGATGGCCAATTGGACCCAGAAGAGGAAGAACAGCCTTCACAGCGCCCAATGCAGAGCACTGCAACTTCTCCTCAGGTAGGAATTACTCCCCTTCCTCCCTCTCAATCCATGCCTCCACCCAGCCAAATGACACCTCCCGCCACTACTGCCATTCCCATTTCGCAATTCACTTCATCCTTGATGCCTCAAGCCTTAATATTACCCTATTTCTTCCCCTCCATTCCTAGAAAAATGCCCCTTCAACTCACCCCTAGCCAGCCAATGGCTCTCCAATACGGCATGCGTCCCCTTCCACTTTCCAGATGCAGGTTGATGCCGCAAGGAAGGCAAGAGAAGCTCGATTGGAGAAGAAGAAGAGTAAAGTGAATAAAGCACCGACGGTGCCACATTTGAGGTCACAATTTGACCCCATTCAACAGCAGCTGACGGTGACCCATTTGTCACCCAATGTTGCCAAGCCGAGTGAACAAATGCGGCCGAAAGACTACACCATGAACACAGTGGCCATCGACATGTCCCTGTTCAAGCCTCAAGACAGAGTCGAGCTCATGACTGAATCCACTTCTGTGGTCACAAAAAATTATTTGAAGATATCAAGGAGACTGCAGAAGATGGAGGCAGACCTGGCCATGAAAAAGGCAAACTGCAATAGTTTGGTTGAACAAATAAACTAGAAGGGCAATGAGATAGCTAGTCTACAGAAATAGTTGCAAGATACTGTTTCCCTCTAGACTCAACGGGCAATTCAGGCCCAAAATGATTCTTTGAAAGCAGAGCTTATACTTGCCAAGGATGAAGCAACAGCTATAAGACGGGAAAATGCAACTTTGCAGGGAAGAGTCGAAGGACTCCAACTGCAGGTTACCCAGTCACAACAAAGGTTGCTGGAAGAACAGAATAAGGGTGCGGCTTTTCAAGCCCAGCTCCAGGTAGAGCAATAGCGGACCATGCAACTAGCAATTGAGCTGGCCAATAGGCCAAGAGGTGTCAGAATGGTGCAGCTGGTGAAGGAACTCTATAAGTCAGCATGGGAGAGAATCTCTTTGGAGATTCTCTAGCTTAGTCCACTTTTCACCTTCCTACACCACGCGCAGCAGCTATGCGAGATGGTCGAGAATCTAGTACAGAGCACTCTGGCCACGATCTCCTAGAGAGTCACAGACTCTCATTTTTTACTAGAGAAGCTCTACAGCTCAAGGGATGCAACATTTGTAGCTGCGGGGATTTGTGACAGAATGGCCACCGCAAAACAGGTCAACGAGGAGCTTAGCCGTAATGTCGCAGCCAACAATTGCAGAAGCTGTCTCGATGTCGTCAAAGAAGGCATCGGCAAAATGAGGCAAGACATTGAAGATCTGGTGCGACTGGGTCTTCCTTCCCCATTTTTGGATGCGAGGATGGTGCTGATGGTAGAACAAATCCAACCATTGATGTTAGCCAGGCAAAGGGATCAAATAGTTTTTCAGAGCTTGCGGGATGATTCTCCAACCTCTGAGGTCAAAGCTATTCTAATGCCTGTTTCCCTGCTAGAATCCAAGCTAAAAGCCACTGTCCAGGTCCTGCAAACCTTCTCGTACAAGGATCTCGTTAGCTTGGATTTGGCTTTTGACGAGTTACAGAACAAGCAAGGATTATCTGACCATGAGTGGTCTATCTTCCAGACAGCTCTTTTGAAACTGTAAATTTTGAAATTTTGATCGAGTGAGAGTCAGGTTCTTTTTGAGCAGGCTTAAAAGCCTTGATGGTCGCCAATAACTGTAGAGTAATTTCTTATTCTACATCGTATTTAATTATTTTTGATTCGAGCACTGCAATTTTGGTTCTTTGGGCGAAGCGACAAAATTTTGAAGCAGAGGGCCGGTTTGTTTTGCCCAAGTGTTGAGATGCAGTGAAAGCTGCCAAGTGTTGCCTTTCGAGCAGGTCTTTTTCCCCTTCTTATTTCCTTCATCTCATTTTTGCCCAAGTATTAGTTCAAGTAGATGCTGCCAAGTGTCACTTTTTGGGAGACAAAGCCAACAGTTGGCATCCCTCGAGTCGCCTTTTTGTAACCTTCAAGAACCGCAGATCGTGCTACATACCCAGTAGAAGTTAAGCAGAATGCACCACGTGTCAGCATCCGCGTCTCATATCGGCGTCCGCACTTCATTCAAAGACTTTCACCATAAGGCAGCAGAGAAGACGAAAAGTGCCAAGTGGCAGTTGCGGAGGCCCTAAAAGACCTTTTTGGAGAAAAATCGAAAGCCACCACGTATCGGCATTCGAGAAGCCATGATCCCAATGCTTTCCATTCAACACACAAAGGCGTCATTTTATTTTGCTTATGCGCCACAAAGCAGTGGATGCTGCCAAGTGTCACTCTTCGGGTCCCCCTCTACTCCATCCATAGAAGAAGCGGAAGATGCCACTTATCTTCCTCGAAGCCACGGAAGTCTCCACATGTCAACGCCCAAGAGAATCATCGCCAAGCTCTATTGACAAATATGAAACGGCGGTGGGTCCCGGGTGTTACTTCAAAAGTCTACAGAAGCTGCCAAATGTTACCATCTGTAAGAGTCCGATATATGCCCCTAATGATACTACGACACAGCCAAAGGGGAGCGGAAAGAGCTGCGTGTCTTCGATGAATCAGGCAGAAGGCGCCAAGTGTCATTTTTCGGTGTCTTCTAGGTGATCAAAGGGATTTTTAGAAAATTGACTAAGTGTCCTCTCCTATTTCAAATATAGCAGAGTGTTCCGTGTATCGATTGCCAAAAGCGAAATGGAGGGAAAATCAGCTGGAGTTAATTCAAGTAGATGAAACAGTTCATCAGGTAGATTTTTAGAGCCACCCACAGCATTGAAGGCGCCGTCTGTTTGTCCCCTATGAGCGAAGGATGGAGAAGATTGCATGGGAAAGAAAGTGTAGGGAGACATTCGGGGCTATAAAAGAAGAAGAATTGTAAAATCTAAAAAAAGGGGGGGGGGGAATTCTCATAGTTTTAGATTTCAGAGTTTTTGACCAATAATATCATTTGCTTTTGTTACATTTTCCTGAGTTGAAAGGTTTATATGACTATGTGTGTTTCTGCATCTTTTGTATGACTGGAAGATTTAATAAAAAAATTGAACACTATGCCCTTGTCGATGTTATCTGTGTCATTTGCAAAGTAGTCTATGCTGAAGATTTTCTAGTGTTGTGATTGGAAATGTTATTTGCTTCTGTCCCGTTTTCTGGAGTCTGAAGTTCTACATAATTGTGCGTGACTTCTGCGCCTCTAATGTGATTGGAAGATTCTATTAAGAAGATTGAACACTATGCCTTTGTTGACAATTCATGTATCTCAACAAAAGACTCTCCTGTTGTGAGCCTTTGTTTCTGTTATTCCAATCTTTTACATTGATCATGCACTTGTCTGCTCTTAAATGTAATAGAATCACATAATAGTTTCACTGCGCTCAGGTTAGGATTTAGGATTACTCTCAAGCGCATCGCCATAGTTAGGTTTCAATTCCTGCATTTTGCGTTTTTGTTTAGTCTCCTATCCCTTTTCCACAACACCCAATTCAAAAGAAGAGACCAACTTCTTTAAAATCTGGAGGTTGTTTTCAAGCCGCATTGTCCCATAGCTTGAAACTTTCCATTGTTGTTGATTAAGATCTAGCGCAATTTTAAGACATCAACAGTTCCTTCTTAGAATGGTCTTGCAAAAGATTGTTAAATATTTTCTATTTTTGGTGAGCACCAGATTGTGAACCTAATTCCTTAGGAGGATCATCAAAAATAATTTTTTAGTCATCAATTAAGTCTTGGATGTTGTGTTTGAAGGTAAAACATCTATTTTTAGAATGCTTTAATCCCTAATGATAATCACAATAAGCATTCGCATCATATCCTTTGGGTAGAGGTCTATTCATATCAACCTTTATAAGATGAGGGAGAGATATACGCTGACACTCTAGTAACCACGGGAGTAATGAAGCTAGGAACTCATTTAAATAAGAGAACTATCTCTTTGGTGCATTGGATAAAACAAGTCGATTAGTCTGTTGTGAAACTATGTTAACCATGGTGGTTGCTTCCTTTTTAGGCTCATGACATTTTACCTTATAACTTGGTTTGTTTGTGAACTTGGTACTAGATGTAGATACAACATGTGGGTTTGCTACATACTTGAACTTATTTAATGAAATAAGCTTCATTTCACAGTCATATATAACATGGCATAAGTCATTGAAATATTTGAACATCTTAAAAACAATGGACTCATATATAGGATCAAGCAAACTTTTTTTGAATATGTCTTACAACTCTTTATTTTCCATAGGATTGGTCATTTTAGCTAGCATTATCTTATATCTTAAGACATATTCATTGATAGGTTCATTGGTTCTTTGTTTGATTTTGGCAATTTGACCATATAAAACCTTTTCATAAATATTAATGGAAAATTGTGTTAAAAATTGATATGTAATAGGTTTGAATGCTTTCACAAATTTGAGAGGTAAATCATAAAACCACCTCAAAGCATAGTCCTTAAGGCTTCTAAAGAAGAACTTGGTCAAAACTTTATCATTGGAGGCATAGTCAAGGCATGTTGCATAAAATGTTTGAAGATGATGTTCAAGATCATCCTTGCCATCATAAAATGTGAACTTAAGTGCAACAAAACTAGTTGGCAAATGGTGCAAAGATATCTCAAATGCGAGAGGATTATGTAAGACATATTGGGAATCAACAAGAAGATTTTAAAGTATTTTGTTCAATGTTTGTAACCTTGTCCTCTAAGGTATTTATAACTTGAAGGAGTATTTAAATTGTGGACCCATTGGAATTTAGATTAGTAAGTTGAATAGTCACTAAAGGGGATGCAAGCATGGTTTGAGTAGTAAAAGGTATTGAAACTGGTATTTATGTTGAAACATCTATTAGCCCCATGATAGATGTAATACTGGTAGTTTTCAAAAATAAGGTTTGAAAGACATAATATATGCCTCCACTAAATGTAGGTAGATTGGTTGGTATGGAATCAATTGTAGTACCTTTTAAGGACTCACCATCACTAGGTGAAGAAGCCTTAGTTTTATCATGTTTACTTATTTCATCTCTTGTAGTATACAAAAATGCACCTATTAAGTTCTTGTTATTATTGAGATGAGTAATCAACAGCGCTTTATCTTCCATTTGAAACTGAGTTTTTGCATTAACATTTTCCATTGCTTCACAAATAAAAAATTTAGAATTTAAAACATAGTACAACAATCAAGAAAACATAAAAAACTAAAAAACCTTAATTATCCTAAGGTTTGATGTTCAAAGATCAGGTTCACCAAATGTTTAACCTTAAAATGTTTGGTCTAAGAACTCAGTGTTAGCCTTACATTGCCTTTAAATGAAGATATAGAAATGATAATGCACAAGGGTCACAATCAAATCTACAATAAGCCAATTGAGTCCTAAACTCAGATATAACATATGTTGAATTTATAAAATTGATAATAGGCTAAATATATAAAGTATAACTAAGTTATGTATTAAAATAACAAAGAAGTAATATACTTAGTTGGTTTTGATGCTAACATAGTGTTGATCTAAAACATGTAAGAAAGTAGGCTAGAAGATGATTATGGAACAATCACCTGATTTTAGATTAAGTGCCTCTAGAACTCTTGACACTTGCATCAGCCTGAGATGGTTGTGTTGATGTTGTAGTCTAAGCTCAACGCAGGTGTCCTATATGAAATACCTACTAGAAAAGGATGTGACCAATTAGATGCTTATGTATTTTTATTTATCTTTACTTTGGTGTATTCAGATCTGGGTCATGGACTGTCACTCCCCATGAAATGTCAAAATTCTAGTTCATCTTCATGGTGATCTTGGGGAAATGGGTTAGTAGGCACACGATGTCGACCTGACCTCAAAGACCTTCTCTCAGTGAGCATTGCCTACATAACTAATACTTTAAAGAGGGCTTTAGACTGATGTAGTTCTCCTCTATGTGTTGGCTTGTGTGTGAATCATGCAATATGTGATAAGCAAGTACAATAGTGATCTAGCTTATATCTTAGTAAATATAACTCTTGAGTTGTTCCTTCAATATTTCAAATTCAGACCTATAGATATGTTGTCTCTATGACTAATATAGAAATATGATAAAATATGGAAGCTTTTCTCAATTGAATGCTTGATATAATGCTTTGATAAATTTCCTTGGTCTCTTTGGTTTTTTCCAGGTGTTGTAGGTTAGGAATGAATGAGGGTAAATCTTATATTTATGTCAATCCATTTGGATAAATAACTCACTTTAAAACACTTAGACTGACCATTAAGATATGTTTCATTTGAAAAATAGATGACTTTAGGGCATTGGACACTTGCGTCGGGTCAGGACACTAGCATTGATGAGGTGTTTGTTAAGGAATGAAAATAATTCTTAGAAATGACCCATTTTTTTTCCCCCAACTTTTGCATTCACCTATTTGATAGTGGCAAAGTTATAATTTTAATTTAATATGATATGATAATTTTGTTTCTATTACTTAGATGCTCTAGAATGTTTACAAATTAATTAGTTAGCTTTACATTCATTATTATGCAGAAGGCCTCTATGGTTTTTGTTTGTTCCTACTTCCTTTAAAAATGGGTATATGTGGTAATCAATAATAACAAAATAAATCCTTGAGACTCCCTTACTTTCCTTTTTGAAGTAAAATCTTACAAGTAATATATGCATTATGTGAAATGAATAATATGCAGAATCATGGGAAAAGTAGGGGAATATATAAGACTTAGATCTATATTTATCCCTTTCCTTGGGAAGGGATAGTCTGATAATGGTAAATATATAATCAATATAAGAGGCTTAAGTCGCTAATTCCCTTTAGTGGATGGAGTTTCACCTTAATGGCTATGGGAATGCTAAATAAAAATTAGTCCATAGTAATAGAGTATTTGTTGACTATTAAAGAGTGTTAATGGATATGAATCCATGGCCTCAACCTTAGATTATATATCCTTCGAGATAAGCATTAATGAATGCTAGAAGCCTGTGAAACTTTAGGCATGAGATAATTAACACCCGTGGCTTCTATATAACCTAAATTGGTGGTCCTTAATCACAACTACCAATATGTAATTGTGTGAATCATATTCACATGTCACTGGTAAAACCTATGAAACCACTATACTTGGCATATCATTGTCCCTATAATACTACAATGAACTTGGTGATCACAACTGTCAAAGGCACCAAGTTAGGTTCACATTAACTAAATCAAAGATATGCTTGAGGCCATCTCTAAGTAGTCTTGACTTCCTATTGAAATATCAAATCTTGTTGAATCCATTAGAGGTTTTTTATGGTTTTTGGGTCTTTTCATAGAAAACACATAAACCGATAAACTATTTGAAAGGAATGACAATATTTATATTTACACTAAATTACAATCAATAATACATATTTTCATTTTTAACATGTGTAATAAATACAAGTACAAAGTAGCTATGTTCTAGAATATGACAATGATTACGAATCATCATAGGATTGTAATAAAAATTTGGGTTTCGTTCATTCTGAGTTCTGACTGCATTTAACTACTAGACATTTGCATCGATGATAGTGTCTTGATATTGACATTAGTGTCTAGACCATAATTTAGATATGTTTTTGAATATATTAATTTGGTTTTTATGGTTTTTTATCACCTTTTTCTTGATGTCTTTAGATCTTATGCATATTCTCTCTCTCTCTCTCTCTCTCTCTCTCTCTCTCTCTCTCTCTCTCTCTCTCTCTCTCTCTCTCTCTCTCTCTCAATTTATTGATCAAAACCTTAGGTTCACTCATCTTTGCCCTTAAATGACGCCTTAAAAAAATGGGTAAGTGGACACATGATGTCGAGTTGGCCCCAAATACCCCTCTATCAATGAGTGCTTCCTACATAACTAATACTCTTAAGAGGGCCTCAGATTGATGTAGTTCTCCCCTATGTGTTGGCTTGTGTGTGAATCATGCATATGTGGAAAGCAAGTACAACAGTAACCTAGCATGTAACTTAGAAAATATATATTTTGAGCTACTCCTTTAGTACTTTAGACCTATGTATGTGTTATACCTATAACTGATATGGAAATAAGAGAAAATAGGGAAGTTTTACTCACTTGAGTGTTTGATTTAATGCCTTTAATAAGTTGCCTAGTGAGTAGGTAAGAATTTTCTAGGTGAGGAACAAATAAAGGTTGATCTTGTATTTATATCAATCCCTTTGGAGAAGTAAATTGCATTAAAACACTTAGGCCAACCATTAGGATAAGTTTTATTTACAAATTGGATGACTTTAGGGCACTGAACACTTATGTCAGAATATGTGTATGATACGTTAGTGTCTAGGTAGAAAGAAAGTAGGAACAAACTCAAAACTTACAGAGGTGTAAGATAAGCAAGTTTTAAGAATTTTGGGTAAGATAGAAGGTTTGGGTCATCAACATAATATTGGTCAAATCAAAGGATAGGCCAAGGGGCACAAGATAAAGTATACACAAGACTTCAAAAAATGAAAAACATCAAGAACTGAGAGAAACAACCAAAGATCTGAGTTTACCTGGTGTATAAGACTTAGTGTTATATAATCCATAGATTTCATCTACATTTCCTCCCTTTTAATTTAGTAATAAAATTGATGGTTTAAAGGAGAATAAATGCATATCTAGGTGTGTATACACACATTGCCTTTGTTTGCATCCAACTTGAATGTTTTGTTGGTGACTGACCTGCAACCAAGAGCATGTTATAATATATAATTAGTGCATATGATCTAGAATTAAAAGTATTGAAAATATTGAAATTGAAAGAGCAAGGTTTAGGAGTACACCTATGTATTGATGTAATCGCCTTGCCTATTGGCAGGTTGATTTGAAAGATGTATCATTGTAAGATTATAAAATTGAGATTAAGAAATGTATATAAATCTAAAAACTACATATATCTATGGAGATAGGAGAGATAAAAATATTTGAAGGCACATGCCTTCAATCTTGGAAAAATATGAGTTACTACTCGATAATTAAGATTATCTCAACTGTGTAACCCAATCATACTTATAACCTGGTGAGCATGAGTGAAAAAAGTCAACTCATACTATCAAAATGGTAAGGCTAAATGATATAATCAATTCCAACCTAAAAAATAGCAAGATTGAGTGATTTAATCACCTCAACCATACCAAAATCAAACCAACTACTATAGTGGATTGACTCAATATAGTCCTTAAAAGTACATCATAGTGGGTGATGACAGTCCTTGAGATTATTTTGAAATCTAAAACTAATTTGGATTTTGAAATATTAGGTGCACATTACATAACATATGCACCTTAGATATGTCTCATGCTGAAATTGTGTATAACAATAGTACCAATGTATAGAATTTTGCCATAATTGTGAATCTGAATCATATAACTGTGTGTTTTGGCCTATATTAAGGAAATCTAAAAATGAAAATAAGCTAAGAAATCAAATGAAATCTTAATATAAACTAACTCAACCTATGATATAGCTACAAAAAAAATAAATAAGACAAAATTATACCTTAGCGCAAAAAGAATCTTCCTCTGTTGCAATGTGAATTTGATATTCTCTCTTTGAATTGTGGTTATTCACGCTTCCAATAGAAATTCAAATGGATAATGTTGTGGTATGCAAAATCTTATAATATCAACATGATAAATATGTGATGAAGAATATTAACTAAATTGGACAAAAAACCTCCAATTTATAGAATTTGAAAATGGATATAAACCATCCATCTTGATATGAAGATCAAGGGCTGAGAATAAAAGGTAATTTTTAATTCATAATAGGAATTTTGAATTAAAAATTGGAGTAGAGAACATGCGGGAATCACAAATGAATATAAAATTTATCTGGGTAGAAGATATGATATAAATTAGTAAGTGAATGTGAGGTGCATTATTAAATTGGATCATGGAAGATAGTAGAAATAAAAGTGGATTATTAAATCAGATCATACAGGATAATGGGAATAAAGATAGATTATTAAATTGGATCATGGAGGACAATATGATTATTATTAAAATGGTGGACAATATGACTTTTCTATTATATCATGGAAGACAATGAGAATAAAGGTGGATTGTTAAATTATAATGGTACGAGACAGGTGGAGCCTTAGGACAAGTAAGGATAATTTTAATTTTATAGATTTATAAAAATTATGAATTTGTAAAATCCATAGAATTTTTAATTAGAGAAAGAGTAGTTAATTAACTTTGGTTAATTTAAGAATAATAAATAGTGAATAATGAATAATGATGGTAGTAGTTTAGTGAGTCAATGAGAAAATTGGTGATTGCATTATAGTTTTTTGCTCTACTAGGGTTTTCTCCATGCACGCCATTGAGTCAGACCTTGGTTCCTTACTTGACCAACCTTGTGTTATACCATGGCCTTAAACACCTATAGGACTTAGCATTTATTATCATTTAGGGTTTCTCACCTTCAAGTGAGGCCAACCTTTATAATGTCTTCTCCCCATTCTATCCCAGCTATTTTAGTTGCAAAGAAGAATGGAGGAACATTGAGCAATGGTCCCCTGCAAGTGCCCAAGGAAGTTTGTCCTAAAGGTATACCACAAAGTAATTCTTTGAAACCTAATGTTATATTTCCCATTCCTGAATTTAATTTTGCATGTCAATAGTTAGAGCAATTTTGTTATATAAGATATTTTATCGAGAGAATCCCCTCTGAAAGTATGTTATAGTCTTGGGTTCAAACTCATTAGGCATCTCAAAACATTAAGCTAAAGAGCATATAAAACATAACTAAGGGTTTCCTTCTCTTCCACTTTTCTAATTCATCCCATGCCAGAGGAATCCTCCATAAGTCCACCACTTGGTATGTTAGGAACTCACTAATGGTTCTCTCCCCCTTGACATGAGACTTTGTGGTCTCAAAGCACTCTACTCTTAAAGTCCCAATTTAGGTTAAATTTTTAGGCCTCATGCTCCCTTGTTAACACTTTATTCATCAAATAACATCCTCCATAGGCCATGTGGTTTGTCATGAACAAAATTGGTTTTACTCTACCAGACTACAAAAAAGGGTTTGTGTAGAAGTATACCTATCTGAGGACCTCAAGGAGTTTGTGGAAATCCAGGTCAGGGATGTAAGGTACTCTCAACAAGTCATGCGTATCAACTTGCCTAACACTTGCTTCCACTACAAAGCCATAGACCACAAGATATGGGATTTCCCCCTTAAGTTAGATCATAATAATGCATCCATCTACACAACCTCTCCCCCCAAGCCCTCTCTTAAAGCTAGAAAGACACTAGCTGAGAATGGTTGGACTACGATTGGGAAGAAGAAAAATCACACCAAAGCTGCAAACTCAACTACTGCTCCCAAAGGAGGCAGGCCATCTTTGACCAAAGGCCCATAGGACTAGGCTCCTATTACAAAAGAACCCTCACTAGCTGTATCTCTAAAATTAGTAGAAAATCCTAGAGTTTTAAACATTCCTTTGGCTGCTAACATTTTATCCCAAGGTGTCAAGGCCTCTAGGCCCAATTATTCAAACTCAAAGCCAACCACCTTTCCACTTCCTGCTCAATGAGATACACCCAAACACTCTCACATCCCTCTTCAAAGGATGGATGAGATGGAAGAAGGAGAGTTTTTTACTAGCCTTGACTTGAGGAAACAATATGAGTTATTGAGTGCCAATAGTGGCCACTTCCTATAGAATCTATATGATGCCCTGAAAGGGTTGGACTCAAAGGACATGTCCCTTGACACCCATCATCTATGAATTTCTTTTCATGGAATGTTCAAAGTCTCACAGATCCAAAATGCAAATTTATTATGTATGATTTCAGAAGGAAGTTTCCCAATATGGACATTCTCTATCTGTAAGAAGTCAAGGTGGCAGATTTTTTATTGATGGATATCAATAATTTCATCTAACATGATAGTATCATTCTTCATAGCAACCATATTGCATAACATGGAGAAGTGATCAGTCATTTCTCTAAGGTGACAACCACACTTAGTGTAATCTAGTGTGGACCCCACCAATCGATTAGTTTGGGATTTTTTTAGCATTGAAATCCACTTCTTTGGCTTTATTAATATTTATGCCTCAAATGATGCTTTGGAGCATTCTTATTTATGATGATAGATAGCAGATGATCTCCCTGATGCCTATTGGGTATTATGTGGTGACTTTAATATGGTGGCATCTCTTGAGGACAAATTAAGCCACTTGTCTATGAGGTGGGCAGCTAGCGAAAAGGAGACATGGTTTTGCATGTGTAGTAAATGGGGCCTTTATGACCATAATTTAACTCATCAACCTATAGATGGAGTTTGGTACACGTGGAGTAATTTTAGGGAAGGCCCCACTCATATTATGAAGCATCTAGATAGGGAAATAATGTCCACCCAACCATACTTCTCTTTTGATAACAATTTTTTTTCTCTGGTGTAGGCACTACTAGATTTTGAGCTTTTTGATCACTCCCTAATTTGGTTTTGTGTGACATGGCAGTTCATGAAACTCAAAGTCCACAAAACATAATTCTTCCATAACACCTCCTTGTTGAAGCATGGGCCCATAGTCGCACACATTAGGAGAGTTTGGAATTTAAATCCATGCCATTCTCAAGATTTTGGTTGGATTCTCTAGTGGGATGATGTCATTAGGAAGATCTACCACTTTTTGTAGATCTATGGTTGCCAGCTTGCCAAAATTTGGAGACACTCCTACTCTGCCACTACCTCAAAATTAAGTCATGCACCTCTATCTCTAAAAAAAGGTCCCTTTAATGAGATCTTGTGGTGAGAGTTATGTCCTTAAGGCATCACATTCAGATTGTAGATAACTACAATGTTTGGGGAGCCCAAGTCAAATCTAGAATTCATTAGCTTAAAATAGGGGACAAAGCTTCTAAGGAGTTCTTTTAATTGTTGCAAGCTAAAAACTCAAAGCAAAAAATTCAAGTCATTTCTGAGGATGGAAGCAGACTCATAAAAACTTCACAAATTATGCAAGCTTTTATCCACTATTATCATCAAGTATTCAAAGCTCAAGTGTCTTCAGCTGAGCGTGAATTTGCCTTCAATAATGCCTTTCTGTGGTGTTGTGAAAACTCACTCTTGCCCAATAGGTGATTTACGATAGGCCCCTCCCTATTGATGATTTACATGAAGTGGTGTCTCACATGGCTAATGAAAAATCCCCTAGCATTGACAGCTTTCCCTACAAGTTCTACAAAACTCTTTGGGACCTTGTGGGCAGTGATTTGCAAAAGGTTAATCAAGAAGCATTTTACACACATTCACTAGGTAAAGATATAAATAAAGGAAATGTCAAATTCATACCTAAGTAGGGAGATCTTGAGTTGATCTAAAATTGGCATCCCATCACCATCCTGAATGTTTCCTATAAAATTATTGCCAAAGCTCTGAAAATCTAGCTTCACAATATACTTCCCCTCATTGTGTGTCCATAACAAACATGCTTCATCAAAAGCCTTTATATCTTGGATAACATCATTATCATCTAGGAAGGGATGGATTGAGCCAGATGGTCTAAGTAACAAGCTATGTTCATCAAAATTGACTTTGAAAAAGCTTATGATTGCATTAAGTGACCTTTTATCTTATTTATGCTTCAGGCTCTAGGTTTTGGGCCCATTTTCATTCAAATTATTCAAATGCTTTTCTCTGATGCCTTGGTTATCCTCTCCATTAATGGAGTCACCTCTGAGTAGTTTAGCTTATTTCATTCTATTTACCAAGGGTGCCCTTTGGTTCTCACCTTGTATGTTCTTGCAGTTGAGGGTTTTGGATATCTTCTTAGCAATGCCCATGCTAGTGGCATTATCAAGGGAATTTATCTCCCTCTTGATGCAGCTAATACACATGAAGATATGTAATTTCTTAATGGCCAGTTTGCAGATGACTCCTTCTTTACCTTAATTGAAGATGAAGCGAATGTGGACAATGCCTTACAGTGTCTTGAAACCTTCTACTTAGCCTCTATCTCCAACATCCAATGGTAGAAAACTCATTGCTACAGACAGTCTTACATCTCTCCACCAGTATGAGCTACTAAATTTAGTTGGAAGTGGATCCAACATGATGAAAATTTTAAATTCATTTCCATCCCCTTTGTTTTTGATGCTTCATCACCCTTATTGTGGTAATATGTTGTTGATAGAGTTGCCAAGAAGCTAGAATACTGGGTGACCAAGTCTCTTTCATTGGTAGGAAAATTTTAAATTGCTTGTAAATTCTTGCATCCACCCATGTGTATTACTCGTCATGTTAGGTACCTTCTAAAAAATCTTACCAAAAGTTGGATAAATTACTCTGAGATTTCCTTTAGGCAAATTTCCCACAAGGTAAAGGATTCCACAGGGTGGCCTGGGAATATTGTTACCTCACGCGTGAAGCTAGAGGGATGGGACTCATTGACATAGCTCAACAAGGAACTACCTTATGTGTCAAATGGATTGTGTGAGCCAATGAGGGCCCATAAGCTTGAAAGGTGTTATTCAGACACTGTATCTCCTTAGGCTTGCCCAAGCCTAAAAAGGGCTTGGCTTCAATAATTTTCTCTTCATCCAGTCTCCTGTCCAGATCACTGGATCTTTTGTGGCCAAAAACATCTGGAAGGCTTGGGAAAAGATTAACCCATGGCTTCTCTAGAATGGTTCTAGTTTGCATACTGGGCTTTCTGCTAACTCCCACTCTCTGTGGTGGTCTCCCATTTTTTTTGCAATGAAGTGCCCTTGGCAGAAGTCCCTTGGATCAACTCCCTCAAGCTTTTTTGTAGAGGAATTCAGTTTGTCCAAGATATCTTCCATAGGTGTTCTCACTCTTTACTATCTTGGGAGGAGGTTAAATCTAAATTATGGTTAGTCAATGTGGATCAAGAATCTTACCAGGTGATTCTCAATGTCATCTCAACTTATATGCTCCATAAAATCTTGGTCCATTCTACTCGGCCATGGTGGAAGGACTAAAAATGGTATGTTCAAACCCCTTTTTGTAATTACACTCCTTGACTAGGATATACTTGGCTCATGCCCCATTTTCCCATGGTTGACAAGCTTAACGCTCACTGAGGGTTGCACTCATCTATTAAAATGTGGATCTTTCAATTGAACACTATTTGGGGGGCTTGTGTGGAGCCCAAGCTTGCCCACTTTACTTGGTGTATACTTCACCAAGGCTTACCTATTGGTAGAAGAATTATTTAGTTTGGAGTTCACCAGCCTACTTGCCCCTTCTATGGCCACCTTGAGACACTCCCTCATCTCTTCTAGTACTATTCTAAAGCTCAAAGGGTTTGGACTTAGATCCATGATCTCTTCAAACCTTTCCAGCCCAAATTCTTCCTTTGGTAGCATATACTCCTTGGTGACAAGCCCACAATGCCCTTCAATTATGTGTAAGTCTGGCATACTTCTAGAGTGGAGATTCTCTTCTAGATTTGGAAAGAAAGAAATAATTATGTGTTTAATCATGCTCCTAATGATTGTAATGTTTAAGCTTTGCATAAATCTTCTATCATCTACAATGTTCTTTTGTAGATTCAAGTCCAAGCTAATAAAGTGGCTATGGAGCTTGGGTATCTTTAGGATCTCCTCTCTCATTAGAGAGATGCTCCTTGTATTATGGCTCAGGTTTTACCTTCTCTACCCAAGGATCCCAGATTGGATGATAGAATGCCTCATTTTCCTCATGGTGGGCATCATCATATCCATTTTAGACACTAATCTCATAGTAGCACCCCATACCAGTGCATTTTCCATTCTGGGCAGCAACGAGGGTGGTAGTCACCACCTCCTTCCCCTACTAGGTAGGATGGCTAGGGTGCTCCTCTTCCTCTTTTACGCCTAAATTCTTGGGGGCACCACCTAGAGGTTGTGTAGACATATTGGATAAGTTCCCTGAGATCTCTTTATTTATCTCACCCACTCAAACACAAGTAGATGATGATACAAACACTGCCCAAGTTATTGGTTGGGAACCTATTTCAGATGGCAATGATTTGCCAAGCTCAGGCTGGGGTCCTGATGATATAGATCCTCCATCTACTGGCCTTGCTCTTGCTACATATAATTTATCTCTTTTTATGACTTTTTGATTTAGCTTCTTGTTACTAGGCTCTTCCTACATGATACTTTAGTTTTGCTCCTAGGCTTTGCCTAGTGTGTCATGGCATGCTCTCACACCGCCTTATTGTTTTGTGAATTATTTGTATATTTTTGTTTAGTTAATATATGGATATATTTCATTAAAAAAAAATGATGATGATGAATAGTGACTAGGGAAAATCTAGGATGATTAGGTATTTAACACAAAGAAGGTTTGAAATCAACACAAACTATCTGATTTTAAGTGTCTATATTTTGCCCCTCTTTTAGAAGTCTTTACGAGACATTATCAAAGTAATGAATTTTTAAAAAATTAATAAATTATTTAAAAAGCTGGAATTAAAAAAATAGACAAAGAAATAATGGATGTTATGATTTTATCATTTCTAACCGATAGGTGTATGAGTTTGGATAGAAGAATAAAATAATGATTGGAACAAAATGAGGAACCCATGATGATGCCCCCTCAAGTGTTTGTGTGGTAAATTGGATGAATACTTGAAATGATGTAGGAGGGAAATTTATGAAGTGGTTATAATGAAGGTTCTCAAGAAATTGAAGCATGAGATATTGATATCATACTTGCAAGATTAAAGTTGGTGTAAATAGATTTGCCCCTAGCCAAAAATTAGATCATAGATAGGAAAAATAATATTTCTTGCTTGAAAGCTACACACTTGGATGGTGCTCAGGACTTAGGGGTCACATGAGCAGATGTGGAAATGATATATCTTGGTAAGCTATGGGCCTGAAAATAAAAAATATATAGATTTTTTAATTTGGTAGGAAGATTTTACTAAATTGATAATTGTAAGTAGTTGAGAAAGATTGGTAGCATTTCAATTAATTGGGGCCTAAAATTGTGGAGAAAAACTATTGAAAAATATGAAAATGATGGGTTGGAGGGAAAAATATTGGAATGAGAGGGGATAGGCTATAGAGAGAGGATTGATTGGAAAGTGTAAATTGATGGCATGGATGCAAATTGTATGGATAGTTAGATAGTTGCCTTGTGTTTATTTTTGTCTTATTTTAGAATTCCAACATGAATAGGTGAGTAAGAACTGAGCAACCTAAATTTTAATTTAGCATAAAATAATAATCATCGATGATATGAAATAATCACTATGAATAATTGTATTTTATGCATAAGGACTAAAAAGATTGTAATTTATACAAAACATATTGCATCATGATATGGAAAAATCATAATCACACTATAGTGTAATACACAAAGGAATCTTTACTATAAAAATGATAAAACTAAAGAAAAACAAATAAGTGGAAAGAAGACGAACGCAAACAAAAATAAAAAATAAAAGTTTACACTAACAAAAATGATGAATATAAGATAAAGTAAGTAAATGATAAGACACGTGACAAGCAATCAAGAGTAAGTAGCCTTAACGAAGATAATTTAAGCACAATCACAATAAAACATAAGTGAAAACAAAAACTAAAGTAATTGATACCTGAAAAGGAAACAAATGACATGATGAACATTCTAGGCCAGGTTTGAGACTTTTGATAGCCAAAATTTATGACAAGATTGAATTATGGATGAGGAAGCCCTGAGATAACCATGAAATTTTAGATAGAAATGAGAATAGGTGAAATCACATCTTAGATGAATGGAGGTGATGGAGATAGTGGCCGAACTGGCCCTAGGGGCCCCATACCCCTGAGTACTGCCTACATAGTCTAAACACTCTTATCAGTTAAAATAGTGTAACACCCATGATAACAGGGATATAATTCATACCACATGTAGTTCTCCCAAAAAGAGAGATAATAAAAACAAAGAAGATGGATTAGACGATGTTAAAATACAAAGATTCTAAGAAAACTTTAAAGCTTCCCTGGTGTAGGATGCCCTAAGAAAGAGGGTGTTGTAGTAATGGAAAATTAGTGAAAAGAAAAGATGAAGAATGGGGATGGTAATTAATTGTTAGTGGTTGAGCTAACCTTAGAATTTAAGTAGTGCCTACATAGTTCATGGGCATTAGGCCAATGTAGTTCAACACATACAAGAAGTGATGAGAAAATGGGTAGATGGATAAAGTGTAAGACTGACCCATAGATGTTATTAACCCACTCAAGCTATTGATTGCACATTGTGATTAATTATGATGATGGATTGATTTGCCCCCAAGCAATGATATATGCAAAGAGTGGATCAGGAATGATATCTTAAAGATAAGTTGTATGCTTTGAGGTACCGGTACCCTGAATCAAGGTTCATAAGAGCAGATGTTGGAAGATATATCCCATTCAAAATATATGAGCTTTGCTTGGTTGACTAATATATTGAATAATTGAGTGAGTGAGTGATGGACTGATGGAGAAAGGATAGATATTGTTGGGGGAGGAAAGGTGGAGGTAAATCCAAGAACAAACACACCTGTTCTAATTCCACCTGTTAGGATCTTGCTCCTCAGAAAGAGCACAGTATGATTACCAAATATAAGCAATTGAATATGCGGAAATAACCAAAAACACAAGTAACTAGAATTCACCAATAGCATAGAATATGAGAGACAATACACTATCTTGTATTAACACTATACAGAAAAGAATACAACAAAGAGCCGCCACACTCTTTCACCTTACAGAAGTTCGCCACACCTCAAGTGTTCAGTAATTCTTCTCACACACACTCTCCTACACAAAGAAACGGTCCCAACAACCAACTCACACACAGAATTGGTGTTCACCTCACCAACCAGTTAGTAATAACCCTGCCGGTACACCAAGCACTCTATAGCACTTCAAGCTGATCTCTCATGAACCTGCAACCTACAATTCAAAGACCAAACTTACATGTAGATCCCCAATGAGCTTGCAACAACCTGCAACTCATAGATCTTACAACTAGAAGGAACTCTTCCTTTCTATCTCATGCTTATACAATACATGCCAATGGGTCTATAAATAGATCCCTAACTCAAACAATAACTTAGACTCTTAATTTAGACAATTATCCTCGCAGCCCAAGACTCTAACTGGTCTCAACATGCAAACTCTTCGTTCACTTAACTAACTGTCCGTGAAACGAGCAGTTCTGGAACACACAGGCGACCGACGTCGGTCCCTGCTTGTCTGGTTCTGCCGACGTCGGCCGACTTCCTGCCGTCATCGGTGGCCTTCTGCACTGGTCTCTGTCGACGTCGGTCCTGCTGCCGATGTCGGTGCTCCTAGATCTCAGCAACCTTCTGTTCCACAGTTTGCAAAGGGTTGAAGCTTTTAGCTCCACAACCTAACAATCTCCCACTTAGAGATAAACAGCTGCAACCTGTACATGTACCTGTACACCGTCTAGTTTGTTCCCTTAGCTATGTATCCATCTTTAAAATCACCCTTGAAGACCAACCACCACAAAATCCGTGGTGCAAAACCTGTCATCCAAATTACCTGCCACATCCGCATCTACAACCATGTAGAAAAAGAACTTGACCCTGCATAGCATGTGCACCTGCTGCTGGTCCCACTGAACTGCCCTTCAATATTACTTTCCCGGATTGACTCCAACTTGTGATAACTCCCACTGCTTGGGAAAACTCAGGTTCAGTACATACCATGCACTCAACCTCATTATGTGAATCAAGACACCTGTTCTGTGAACTGTCTAACCATCGGCGTGCTAACCGATTTCACACAATCATCCTGAAACAAAGTCAACATATGACCTACCATGTCTCTAGAACACACTCATGCCAAAGAATCTTGTTGCTCCCAGATCCTCCATGACAAACCCCTGAACTAGCTTTACCTTTAGTTCAGCAATACCTGTATATGTAACCCTGCAACAAGTACATCATACAGAAATAGGATAGTGTAGCTAATACTATCCAACCTGGTAAAGAGAAACACAATGATCAAACCTCCATTGCCCTGCAGCTAATACAAGATCAAATACCCTGATCTTCCATCTCACGTATCCATTTCCGCTCTTCTTTATCCTTAGCATCCATTCGTCTCTCAGTGCTTACTTCCAGCTGCAACACTACCCAAAACACCTGTTTGGTTCTCCTCCAAGGAATCACATCCTCATTCATGCCTAGCTCCCACTGTTTCCTAGATCTACCTGTTCTGCTTCTTTAATAACTTCCTGGTCCTATGCCATAAGTGAGCAACAAGTAGTGTAAAGAAGGGAAATGACGAATTTAAGAACTTACTTACACCTTCAGTCCTCCATATGGGCGCTTGAGACTCCATGACAGCTTGTTGTCCACCCAAAATTCGTCTCAGTGACCGATGCCGGTCACATCTCAGTCTATAGCCGACCGATGTCGGTTCCCTATGACTGCCTCCCTGTCGATGTCGGTTTCCTCTGGCTGATGCCGGTCATTCTCTGCCCTGAGTCACCGACGTCGGGCTTCACATAGTCGACGTCGGTCCCTGTCTGGACGCCGACGTCGGTTTTTCTGCCGACGTCGATCTCTGTGTTTTTCTTGTGAGACCTGACTTTTTCCCGCGAGCTCCTTTTGGATCAAACCCTTGTCCAAAACACCCTTGCTCTGCTCAGAATTCATCTGCATCTTGTGCTGAACTCAGTCTGTCACTTTCTCCTTGAAAACCAAGGCTTTCCTGTTCTTGTCACTAACATCGAATTCCTCAAGAAACCTCACCTTCTTCTTCTGCATACAGAAACCACGATCCATGCCTTCCAAATCTGAAAGCATACTCTTTGACTCAAGAACCAACATCTCTTTCTTATCTATGTGACCAAGCCTATTAAGCCACATCTCTGAATCTACAGCTGAAGTAGATAACCCAGAAAGAGAATCAGTAAAACAAGCAGATAGATAAAGCGTACCTACTTTCTTACCTCTAGCTACAATAAGTGTACCCTTGGTAACCTTCCAAGAGTCCGCTGTGAGAGTTATTGTGCAACCCTCATCACCCAAGCTTCTAACAGAAATTAAATTTCGCTCCAGAACTGGGACGTGCATGACCTCCTTTAACACCCATGTGTTACCTGTCTGCAGTTTCAGCTTCACTTTGCCTTTGCCAACAATCTGACAAGGCTTACCATCCCCTACACAAATTTTTCCAAAATCTCCCTGGACATACTCATGAAAAAATTCCCTATGTGGGGATGCATGAAAAGAGGCACCAGAATCTAATACCCAAGATTCTACTTTATCCAAAGAACATACCAGAGCATCCTGTGCAACGTAACCCGCAACATCTGCTTCTTCTCCATGTCCTTCATGCTAATCTTCACCCGATCTGCAATCTCTCTTTAAGTGCCCTTGCTTTCCACATTTCCAGTAGGTTATTCTGCCATACCTGGACTTGGATCTCTTGCCCATCTTCGACCTTGATCTCCCACACTCTATCTTCTCTCTTGGCCTTCCTCTTCCTTCAACACTCAAAGCATCTCCAGATGATTCACCTGTGCTTTTCCTGCGTATCTCTTCGTTCAAGATCACACTCACAACATCATCCACTTTTAAGACTTTTGAAGGAGACACAGTATTAGAAATTGCCATTACCAAACCTTCCCAACTTTCAGGTAATGAACACAAGATTAAGAGAGCTCTAATTTCATCATCAAATACAATATTGACGGAACTTAACTGGTTTATCAAACCATGGAAATCACTAAGATGGCTATGAACAAATCCACCTTCCAACATTTGCAAATTAAATAAACGCTTCATAAGAAATACCTTATTAGAAGCCGAGGGTTTTTCATACAAATTTGCCAAAGATTTCATCAACTCCACCGTTGTCTTACACTGTGATAAGCTAGAAATCACAGATGATTCAAGACTCAATCTAACAGATCCCAGAGCCTTCCGATCAAGAACCTCCCATTCTTCATCTTTCATATCCAAGGGTTTGCTAGCAACCCCACCCAACGGTAAGTACAAATCTTTCTGATACAGATAGTCCTCAATCTGCATCCTCCATAATTGGTAGTTCTTTCCATTAAACTTTTCCATTTGTAGTTGACTGCTTTCTGCCATTGCTCAGCTCCCACTCAAACAGAAACCCTGTGAGTAACCTGTAATCAAAACACACTACCTAGATCTACACCAATCTGTTAGTATCCCAACCAAAAGCTCTAATACCACTTGTTAGGTTCAGCTTTTGAACCTACAACCAAGGCTCTGATACCACTTGTCAGGGGAGAGGAAGGGTGGAGGTAAATCTAAGAACAAACACACCTGTTCTAATTCCACCTGTTAGGATCTTGCTCCTCAGAAAGAGCACAATATGATTACCAAATATAAGCAATTGAATATGCGGAAATAACTAGAAACACAAGTAACTAGAATTCACCAATAGCACAGAATATGAGAGACAATACACTATCTTGTATTAACACTATACAGAAAAGAATACAACAAAGAGCCGCCACACTCTTTCACCTTACAGAAGTTCGCCACACCTCAAGTGTTCAGTAATTCTTCTCACACACACTCTCCTACACAAAAAAATGGTCCCAACAACCAACTCACACACAGAATTGGTGTTCACCTCACCAACCAGTTAGTAATAACCCTGCCGGTACACCAAGCACTCTATAGCACTTCAAGCTGATCTCTCATGAACCTGCAACCTGCAATTCAAAGACCAAACTTACATGTAGATCCCCAATGAGCTTGCAACAACCTGCAACTCATAGATCTTACAACTAGAAGGAACTCTTCCTTTCTATCTCATGCTTATACAATACATGCCAATGGGTCTATAAATAGATCCCTAACTCAAACAATAACTGAGACTCTTAATTTAGACAATTATCCTCGCAGCCCAAGACTCTAACTGGTCTCAACATGCAAACTCTTCGTTCACTTAACTAACTGTCTGTGAAATGAGCAGTTCTGGAACACACAGGTGATCGACGTCGGTCCCTGCTTGTCTGGTTCTGTCGACGTCGGCCAACTTCCTGCCGTCGCCGGTGGCCTTCTGCACTGGTCTCTACCGACGTCGGTCTTGCTGCCAACGCCGGTGCTCCTGGATCTCAGCAACCTTCTGTTCCACAGTTTGCAAAGGGTTGAAGCTTTTAGCTCCACAACCTAACAGATATTGTGATGTTGTTGGTCCCAATCAACAAGTGTAGGAGATTGAGTAGAAAGAGTAAGAAATGATTATAGATGATTGATGTGCAAACTTAAACAAAGAAGTTAATTAATGGCATGGATTAATGATGATTAATAATTACATGGATAAGATATGAATGGGTGGAAGAGAGAGGTAATTATAGGATGAGTGGTACAACAAATTTGGTTTTCACCATGGCACTTTCCAAAAAAATTGGTTTTCACTCGTGGATGAACTATTTTTTTTCTTTTATTTTTTTGTTGATTTGTTTTGATTTTGTTGATTTTTATATTTTTTTGAGATGATTGAATCACATTCTCTCTACAGAGGTGGATTTAACTTAGATATTGACAGTACAAACTTGGCATTTATTATTATAAAGCTATGGAAAATACTTATATATGTGAGAACAAAAAATGTATGAAAATGATGTCCCATGATGGATACACATGAAGCTTTTTGATTGTGCTAACAATTATTTTGTAGGTGATGACCCAGTTATTTTGTTTACACAACATATGACTTTAAATTTGCAGCAATGAAATAAAAGGGGGAATAAGATAAGTATGAAATGGTGAAAATTAAAATAAAAAATTAATATTTCACTTGGAAAAGGAAGGTGACTTAATCCTTACGATCAAAGGTAAAAATGTACTTCTTACTAAACTCATAAAATACTAACTTTTATTGGCTACGTCTAGAGAAACCTAGCCCTGATAGAATCAGTAAATAGAATAAAGTTACCCTTTTTAGCGTAGACATATAGATAAGTTTTTTGAAGAACTTTTTATTTGGACACCTTTTGATTTAATATTCAATACATTTATTTATGATCCCCTCCATGTAATCTCATGTGACTAGGAAGACACATGGGATCATCACCAAAGACTATACATAGGTGAGTAAGGGCATCTCTCCCTAATGTTAATCCCACATAACTAGTGAGATGTGAGGGCTCAACATTGAAGATCAATGAAGGGTGAGAGATATGTATGTTACATTTGATGTTGCATAAGCTTTGGATAAGGGTTTTATTTTATTTGGAAGGATTTTACTCCCAAGTGTTGGCCCATGTAACTAGTAAGATACAAGGGCTCATCACCAAAGACCAGGATAGGCAAGTAAAGTTACCATTTTTTTTATAGCATGCTAATATTTTTTTTTCTTAGAGGCAACTATAAGAGGAGACTCTATCATGGACAAGATTCTAGACTAAGTTGTAAACTAGTATTTTCTAAGTCTTGCATTAAGATGTAGCAAAAAAAGATGTACTATGCTTGTAATAACTAAGGTAAGAACCAATGTAATACTAATTTTGAGAATATTTTCCATGGGATAATAGGGTGATATAAAATTTGAAATGATATGATAAGCTACATTTTGAAAGTTTGTGTTATTGTTGACGATGTGGATTGCACCCTTGACAGGAGGCTGAGCTTCTGTCTTCCACGTGGCAAAATGGAGACTCCCCTCTTAATGTGGGTCTGGAAAAATTTGAGGGGAGAATCTCTAGATAAGGGCTAGCTCCCTTTGATGCATCTCTGTGGTCCTAGATTTCTTACTGCTAATAATGGGGGGTGAAAAGAGAGAAGGATTACTGAAAATAGAACCTAAACTAATACAGTGATGCACTAAAAAATGGTTGATCTACTTAGATTTAACATACACTTTCCACCAAGAACAAGTTGATTATACACTTCATTTGACATGAGAATATCTTTTGCATCAGTGAGCTAGGGGTCCTCTGGAGATATAGGGAGGAAAAACTACGAGAGGTGTTCTAAGACACACTATGGCAGCCTATTCACATGCACCTATACTCTATTGTGGACACTTCTGGCTGACTTGCAGAAGAAGAACTCACAATACACTAGACATGCTGGAATCATTCTGTGAAAGCATGAAGGAAAATGACTTAACACAAGACAAAGCCATAGACATATGCAAAAGTGCAAGCTCAAATGGAGGTAAAAATGCTTCTTTTTTATTCAAGGTAAATTTCAGCAGAGCTCCATCTTACAAGCTGAGAGATATCTTTTATAAAATGAGAGATTACAATATATAGCATAAAGAGAAAGAATTTTGGTGCCTTCCAGAACAAGAAACCCATGCTGCATTGAATGCCTAGGGAAGAAAAAATTGCTCATGTTGATATCATCCTTCTAGAAATGGCCTAATAGAACCATGTTGTAGATGTCACATGGCTTGAATTTAGTGCTTAAAATGTATTAAATGCTACTGCAAAATCATGGGTCACTTGATTGTTTTAATGACAAGGCCATCCCTCTTTAAGACTTATGTGACTGTCTGTTGCTGATGCTCTCTTTTGCCACTTGGGCTAATCTATTCTTTTCTATGCTTGACAGGGTGCATCTTTTGGAATATTCTAAATGTCATTGTATGTGTGCATGGCCGTATTTTGGATTCTCTATTTTTTTCAATCTTTCCTTGCTATTTTTTGTCTCTTTCTGGCAATTTGAGCTCTCAGGGATATCTTTTTATCTTTTGATGGCTCTTTGGGCTCCTTTCTCAGTGGGTCACTGAGTTTATCATCAGGTCTTATGCCCCTTTGAATTACGTCAGGTTCATGACATTCAAGCTCTTTCGGGCCACTTGTCATGAAGGCATTAGTCCTTTGGCTTGTCCTCAACTGCTGATGCATCCTGTCAAAATTGACATTTGTGGGCCTGTCACTATTTGAAAACCAAATGGTTATTTCATCACCATAAATTTAATGTCTACAGGCCCATCGCAATTTGAAAGCCAACGGCTAGTTTGCCGCCTTGAATTTGATGTGCTCGGGCCTGTCACCCCTTTGGCAATTCCTTCAGCCTTTTTTAATTCCTTCAGACAAAATGTCCAAAGGAATTCCTTCAAACATTTTTCCCAAAGGAAAACTTCAAAGTCTTGGTCTTTTCTTTGTGAATACATTTGGTTTCTCCCTTAGATTTTCTTCAGACAAAAAGTTTGAAGAAATCCCTTGGTTTCACCTTGTCTCTTTTTTGAAGGAAACTTTCCTTTGGATTAATTCCTTCAGACAAAATATCTGAAGGAATTCCTTCGGACATTTTGTCTAAAGGAATTCATCCATTGAATTTTCCTTGTCTTCTACATGGATTTTTTATGAAGACTTACCTTTTGGGCCCTCCTGCCTTATCATTTTTCAATGCACTTCTACCCTCTGCAAGGGTATCTTGGTTCCAAAATGTCTTTTAGAGCCTACTGATAGACTTGCATCCCTTTGAAACCGACCCATTCCTTTGTTGAAATGCTTGTACAAACCAACTGTCTGAAGTGAGAGAAGCCTATGGATCAACCCGCGATGTCTACAAGACTCAAGTCATTTGGTTCTTTACAAAAATAGGCCTGATCAAAAGGGGGAAAGCACAGTTAAAGAAAGGTGAAGACATTAAAGACTGGGATAGTAAGGAAAGAAAAGGGAGACTGATTTTTGGCCTATAGGACCAAAAATGGTCAACAATTTGGTGATTCCTAGGGGAAGCATGCCTACTATGCTGAAGAAGACTGGTAGCCTCAAAGTCCATTGGGCATGGAGTCAGGATGTAGCTTGGAGAAGTTAACAATAACCTTGTAAGGACCTATGAACCAGCAAATATTTTACCTCAAACACAAAGGAAAACACAAACAACAAAGGCTAAAAAAACTACACACACGCGTGCAACAACACTTAAGGAAAACCAAAGACACACAACTAAAAGAAAACTATTATGTACAGCTAACTAGGTACATTTTCCTCCCTCTTGGATCAAAGGGAAAACTTCTTAAGTCTCCTTCATGGCAAAACAACTTATAGTGCCAAATAAGTGGATGAATGCAAAGGAGACTTGGTGACTTGCTCTTCTTGTCTACCATTTTGATTAGCTTGTATCCAAATGAATCAAGGTCAAACATGTTTCCAACGTATATGTATTCACCTTGCTCTTGGAAGCTTGTTTCATGCTGGTCCTTCATGTTAGTTTATCTCACCAAGAAGTCAATGGTTGTTGGCTCATCATCATAGGGATCATCTAGCTCATAACCCCCTTGATATGCATCATGGCTTGACTTGTTCCCTTTTGCCTCATTGAAGAGACTGTCAAACTGATCTTCTACTTCCTCATGGATTTCATGAAGAAGGGTGATTGTTGTGATGTCTGAAATGAGATCATAAACTGATTGCTCATCCCACATAACATCACCTTCTTTTTCAAGGCTCTCTTCTTTAAAGTTTTCCTCAAGATGGACAGACCTCTCCTTTTCTTGCTCAAAAACCAGAGTCTCTAGTTGTTTAAATACATCCTCCTAATTCTCCTCCAACTCAGGTTCCATGCCATGGTCATATTCCTCATCAAAGCAATAAGGAAGTTCATCAAACAAGGGAGAGGAGAGCTCACCATGCTTACTTTCCTATTCATATTGTTGGAACATCCACATCTATGCATGACTTGTGTCTTCTCCATTGTTGATGATGTCTTCAAAGGGAGCATCGATGATGATTTGTTCTTCATTGTCATCCATGAAAGCTTCTTGATCAGCTACAAATTGGATCCTCTCTTCTTCACTTGCCACTTTCAAAATAGGTTCCCCCTTGATGACTTCAAAAATAACATCTTCTGATTCACCAACCTCTTGAAAGGATAAATGTGAAAGCTTGCAGCCCCTTTGCATACTTATTTGAGTCCCAATGTTTCCTTCTCCACCCTTAGCCAGCTCATAGCCTCCTTGAAGAAGAGTGTAACCTACCCCCAATGACTTCAAACAAATCATTTAAAACATGATCAAGAATCTATCCATGCTCCTCCATGACCTCTTGCAAAGTGAGAAAAGAGTCAAAGATCATCTCTTCCTCATCAGAGATAGAGGCAAAATCTTGTGACTTGTCTTCTTGTTCATCAAATGGGGTACCTATGGTGATCTCCTCCTCATCTACACTCATGAAGTCTCCCTGATCAATCATGAACTGAACATACTCCTCTTCACTTGCTTCCTTCAAAATGGATTCCTCAACACAAGAGAAACATTCTTCATTTACCAGGCAAGGAGGTGGAACACAAGGATTGTCAAAATCAAGTTGGGAATGGAAAGTAGGGGATCTTTTTGAAAACTTATGAGAAAATGGGGGAAAACCTTGGGCTAAAATCACTTAATTTTATTCTCTCTACTTGACCAACACTTCATCAATATCAAAATTAGCTTGAGTATTGGTAGAAAGGGTGTATTTTGGTGTAGGCTCCTCTCTAAGGTTTGAAACTTCCATCTCTCTTTCACTAAGCAATCTCACCTTTGCCTCTAATTCCTCAATTTGCTTAGCTAGATTTTCTTGAAAGAGTCTTTCTTGGAGCTCGTAGGAATCATCATGGAAATGGGGAGTGCATGAAGGCTACCATGGAGTACAAAAACCTTCTTAAGGAAGGTTGGGAGGGACTTGAGAAGGACTAGCCTCATTTTTTACCTCACACCTCGAACAATGCCTTTCTCCTCCTTGCTACTCCATGACTCAACTACTTTACTCCAGCTCATGATCTTAGGACCTAAAGTCTCATTTTGGGGTGATGGGGTTGTGATATGAGAGGGTAGTGAGGGTTTGGATTCCACTTCCCTTGCTATCAACATATACTGCTACATGTGAAGATTTTATAATTCAATCTGTTTATCAAGATTGACCTTAAATGCAAGATTTATTGTTTCAAAACTCTCCTCAACATGATTAGGGAAAGGACTTTGATAGGCTTAACTTGGCTCATGAGTAGGGACTGTGTATGGCTGATATGAAACTTGGGACATGACCTATGCAAGTTGATAGACTTGGTAAGGCTACCTCTCATGAATACTCAGCTTCTCTTCCAAAGATGTAATCAAACCACTCACATCCAACATCTCATTTGTAAGCCTTTACCAATTGGCTCTTTTAATAGGAATCCATTCACTCTTACCCAGATCTAATTTATTTCTCACTTGATGGATGAAATGATCAGGAATTTCTTGGCCACATCCCTTCCTAGTGTCAAGTTCCACTACATACTTTTCATATCCCAATAGTGCTTGTTTGAAGGTGAAAATGGGCAGATTGGCAAAAATATTAGGTTGAGTAGGAGAAGTAACACATTGAGAAGACTGGGCATAAGACTGATATAGCTCATGACAGGGCTGAGATTGGTCATATTGGACCTGATAAGGATCAACACAAGGTTGGTAAGGATCATAGCCAGGCTGGCCAAGGACTTGCTCAAGCTGAGGAGGAAGAGACAAAGCTCGTAATGTTTCACCAACCTGCAAAGGGCAAAAATCATAACCGTATGCATCCTTGTTGCTTGAGGTGATTCGATGGACAACTTGAGCTTGATCAAAACTATATGAAGGAACACAAGGCCCATGCTTCTGAGTAATGGAATTATAAATACCAAACTATGAATTCTTGATGGCACCAGGACTGCTTAACCAGCTGATTCAACTTGGATTCGCCATTGGTGTTGATGAAAAAGCCTCCAAAGGCTGGTTGGTTGAAGAATACACCAATATTATTCAACTCTTTAGAATAAAAACTTGTCCCACAATCGCTTGATTAAAAGTCAGATGCTAGATTAGTGGTTCATTCTTGCTGTAACAGGACTAGCACCAATCTTGAAACTTTTCTAAGCATTAAAATGGGTCCCACCGATTGTGCCAAAAATTGTTGATGTTGTGGATTACACCCTTGATAGGAGGTTGAGCTTATGTCTTCCACGCGGCACAATGGAGACTCCCCTCTTGCTATGGGTCTAGCAAAAATTGAGGGGAGAATCTCTAAATAAGGGCTAGTTCCCTTTGATGCATCTCTGTGGTCCTGGATTTTTTACTGCTAATAATGGGGGTTTTGAAAAGAGAGAAGGCTTACTAAAAATAGAACCTAAACTAATACGGTGATGCACCAAAAATGGTTGATCTACTTATCTTTGACATACACTTTCCACCAAGAACAAGCTGATTTTACACTTCATTTGACATGAGAAACTCTTTTGCATTAGTGAGCTAGGGGTCCTCTGGAGATACAGGGAGGAAGAACTACCACAGGTGTTTTAAGACACACTATGGCAGCCTGTTCACATGCACCTATACTCTACTGTGGACACTTCTAGCTGACCTGCAAAAGAAGAACTCACAATACACTAGACATGCTAGAATCATTTTGTGAAAGCATGAAGGAAAATGACTTAACACAAGACAAAGCCATATACATATGCAAAAGTGCAAGCTCAAATAGAGGTAAAAATGCTTCTTTTTGATTCAAGGTAAATTTTAACAGAGCTCCACCTTACAAGATGAGAGATATATTTTTAAAAATGAGAAATTACAATATATAGCATAAAGAGAAAGACTTTTGGTGCCTTCTAGAACAAGCAGCCCATGCTGCGTTGAATGCCTAGGGAAGAGGAAATTGCTCATGTAGATATCATCATTCTAGAAATAGCCTAACAGAACCATGCTATAGATATCATAGGGCTTGAATTTAGTGCTTAAAATGTATTAAATGCTACTACAAAAGCATGGATCACTTGATTGTTTTAATGACAAGGCCACCCCTCTTCAAGACTTATGCGAGTATCTATTGCTAATGTTCTCTTTTGCCACCTGGGCTGATCTATTCTTTTTTGTGCTTGACTGGGTGCATCTTTTGGAATATTCCAAATGTTGTCATATGTGTGCGTGGCTGTGTTCTAGATTCTCTATTTTGTTCCATCTTTCCTTGCTATTTTTTGTCTCTTTCTGGCAATTTGAGCTCTCAAGGCTATCTTTTTGTCTTTTGTTGGATCTTTAAGCTCCTTTTTTGGTGGGTCACTGAGTTTATCATTGGGTCTTATGCCCCTTTGAATTATGTCAGGTTCATGACATTCGAGCTCTTTCAAGCTACTTGTCGTGAAGGCATTAGTCCTTTGGCTTGTCCTTAATAACTGAAGCATCCCATCAAAATTGATGTTTGTGGGCCTATCACTATTTGAAAACCAAATGGCTATTTCATCACCATAAATTTGATGTCTGTAGGCCCATCGCCATTTGAAAGCTAACAACTAGTTTGCTGCCTTGAATTTGACGTGCTCAGGCCTGTCACCCCTTAGGCAATTCCTTTGGCCCTTTGTATTCCTTTGACATTTTGTATTCCTTCGGCCTTTTGTATTCCTTCAAACAAAATGTTCAAAGGAATTCCTTCAAACATTTTGCCTGAAGGAAAACTTCAAAGTCTTGGTCTTTTTCTTTGTTAATACATTTGGTTTCTCCCTTGGATATTCTTTGGACAAAAAGTTCAAAGAAATCCCTTGGTTTTCCCTTGTCTCTTTTCAAAAGGAAACTTTCCTTTGGATTAATTCCTTTAGACAAAATGTCTGAAGGAATTCCTTTAGATATTTTATCTTAAGGAATTCATCCATTGAATTTTCTTTGTCTTCTACATGGATTTTTTTCAAAGACTTACCTTTCGGGCCCTCCTGCCTTGTCATTTTTCAATGCGCTTCTACCCTCTGCAAGGGTATCTTGGTTCCAAAATGTCTTTTAGAGCCTGCTGACAGACTTGCATTCCTTTGAAACTAGCGCATTCCTTTGCCGAAAGGCTTGTGCAAACTAACTGTCCAAAGCGGGATAAGCCTGTGGATCAACCTAAGATGTCTACAAGACTCAAGTCATTTGGTTCTTTACATAAATAGGCCTGTTCAAAAGGGGGAAAGCAAAATTGCAAAAAGGTGAAGACATTAAAGACTAGGACAGTAAGGAAAGAAAAGGGAGACCGATTTTTGGCCTGCATGACCAAAAATGGTCAACAGTTATGTGAACTGACAACTAAATAATCACCAAACATGACATCTGATATGAAAGACAAAATGTAAAATGATGGAAAATGTAATGCAATGAGGGCAATGTGAAATGTAATCATAAATGGGTTGCCCCCAAGTGTCAAGATACTTGTAGATAATAAGTTATTATGTTTTTTTATTTTTTTGGCTTTTTTGGGCATCTGAACTCAATTAAGAGTCATGAGATGCATCATTTTTTTTTGATATTTTGTGATTTTTTCAACACCTGAACCCAATGAAGAGTCATGAAATGCATAATTTTTTTTTTGATTTTTGATGTTTTGTGATTTTTTAAATTTTTGGCATCTCAATTATAAAAGGATTTGAGATGCATGATGTTGACCCCTATTGATCATTCATATATGCTCTCCAGAGATGGCTTCAATATTTTTTTTGATTTTTAAGTTAGATTCTTTCAAATTTAATAGGTTACCATCATAACCCTTCTAATAGAGGGTGTTTGCCAAATAGGGTGAAGCATAAGGTGTGTTCGATGAAGGATGTGTGTTGAGTGCATATAGTGGGGATAAGTATAGGTTTCATGATGTGAAATTTTATTGGGACCATCAATCTCACATATAGCAAGACTAGGAATAATCATAAGTTGGATGATTTGGGGATTCACTTTTGGATCAATGGTGTTTATAATATGTGATGTGGATTCATCTTGAAACTATGTTGATGCAGGGGGTAGATTAATTTTCTCATCCACTGGTGCCTTAGAAATATTTTCTCCAAGGGTTTCTTCTTGATGGTTTTGATGGGGATGCAGATTTAGATTGTCCAATAGCACCTCAAAGAGATTTTTGATAAGGGACTCAATTTTTTGATTTTATATATTTTGGTTTAGATTTGGATTGTAATTTGGATTTAGATTATCTGATAGTGCCTCAAAGAGGTTTTATATAAGGGATAATGATTTTAGATTTGGATGGTAGGATTCATCTTGATCAAGAAATACTTATTGTTCCTTGAAATATGCAGATGTTTCCTCATGCTCTTCTAAATAGAGGTCAGTTGGGAAGTCTATGATTATTTGATTATCATTGTGGGGGGAAACTAATGGTAAGTAATATTATTGATCCTAATCAATGGTTATGGGAGATGGACTTGCAATATGCGAGTAAGGATTAGTGGTGTTCATGAAAGGAATGACGCGATTAGGCTCAGGAAATAAATGATGGATTACCCCCAAGCTATGATTTTTGGACATGGACACACTTGGATCTACCATAATGTACCCTTTGTTAATCAAAACTTGGATATATTGTTTTAGTATCATACAATGATTTGTGGAATGAACTTATATTTTGTGATAGTCATAATATTCCTTATCTCTATACCACTTAGGTTTTGGGACATTTTCATTAAAAAATTTAGTGTTTGGAAATATGAGTATTTCAATGACCAACTTTAGAAAGGCCACATCATAGGGTTGTCCCAAAGGAGTGAATTTATGTTTGCACTTTTCCTACCTAGGCTAGCCACCAGGCATGGTAACGTTATTGGGAGGTTGGATGTTCTGGATTTGGTGTGGATTTGGAGATGAAGTGACATTGTATGGTTGGGATGCTAGAATTGGATTCCCTTTGTTAGTATGATAAGGAATGTTAGAATTAAGGCTATAACTAGTGGATGGGAGACTTAGTTTATTTTGAAAAATAGGGTTTCTAGTTGTAGGGTGATGTGCAATGGTTTGGGTTTTAAAATTAGGAGAAAACCTAGATCAACTTGTATCAATACCTCATTTCTATTCTCTATGATGTATTTAATGATTTGGGAATGGGGAATATGGGGTGGAATGTTGATGAATTGATTTGTGTTAAATGATAGATTTGCTAGATTTGTTGGATTGAAGGATGGATTTGACAGATTTGTGTTGACGATGAAAGTATTATTATGTGTACTTGTGAAGTTAGATGGATGTGTAGACAAATGTGGATTTGATGTAGTTTGATTCAAGTTTGGGAATGAATTGGATGTAGAAACACATGGTTGATTTTGATGGATGTTAAATGGTTGGTTTTGATGGGTGATGAGATTAAAGGTTGGATTTTGATAGAAGGTTGTGTTTAGATTTAATTAGATTTGGGGTTGACTTGTGAATGGGGTTTGGTTCAAGCATAAATTTGAAAGTGGTTGTGAAATTGAACCAAAGGGTTGATTTTGATTGATACTAAGGTTGGAACTTGAGGAATTGATAAATACAATTTGATTTATGGTTGGTGACTCTTTATTTATGGATGGATTAGAACTTATAAAATAATTTGAATGATTTTGATTGGTAAAGCTTAAAATTTGATTTGCAATGTTCCCCAAAATAAAATTTGGATGTTGATTGATAGGTAAACTTGAATGAGTATTCAAGTTTGAATTTGATTGATTGATGTTTAGATTGGATTGATTGATTGGTAAACTTGAACAACTATTCAAGTTTAGATCTGATTAGTTGATGTTTGTATATGATCGATTGATGGTTGAGGTTGAATGCACATTCAAATTTGAATTTAGATTTATTATATGATTTATTGGTAAACTTGAATAACTATTATAGTTTAGATTCGATTGGTTGATGTTTGGATATGATTGATTGATGGATAAACTTGAATAACTATTCAAGTTTGGATTCAATTGGTAGATGGGTAACCTTGAATAAGCATTCAAATTTGGATTTGATTGGTAGATGAGTAAACTTGAATAAGTATTCAAATTTAGATTTGACTAATCGATGGGTGAGGTTGAATGCACATTCAAACCCATATTTTGATTTCTTGGATGATTGATTTTATGTGGTTCAAATACAAAATTTATTGGATTGAACTCGAGGTTAAGACTAGGATTGTTTGGATTTGGATTTGTGACCGGATTGATCAAGGTATTAATCAACAAATCCATTTGTCTAATGATAGGTGATATTGATTACAAGAAAGGCTTTGACTCAAAGAAATAAAAAAAAAGTCTTGACACTAGACTATAAAAAAAGACCAAAGTGTCTAAAATCTTGATTGACAACTAAATGCTTTTGAGTTTGACTATAAGGTTATGGGTAGATTTTTAATGACTCAAAATAGTTTTTTTTTTACTTAAGGTTTCGTGGTAGAGCATAAAGAAACAACAAACAAGCCCTACTCTAAACACACATGTAATTACAATAAAAAGGATAAAATCTAGGCAAAGGGACTTGAATAATTTATGGGCTTTCTATGTCACTTGCTTGTCCATTACATTAGCTACGGCCTAATATTTAAATACACTAGCCATGGAGGATCCGACCATTCTTATGGTTCACTAAATCTAGTTTCAAGAGTGCATGGAAAATAACTTCTTTAGACAATATGCTCCTCTTAGGTGCATCACAAATTAGACAGATATAATGGCTTACCTAGGCTTAAGGTTTGCACAAGATTTGATAAAGTGGAGTCCTCTATATACCTTTCATTACAATGAGGCCCAAGATCACATAGGGATCTATTGAAACCCTGGGTATTAGAGGATGGAATCCCTTCACATCACAGTGTGCTTAAAACATAACATTGCTTAGGCCTTTGAAATATTTGATCTTATTATTTATACTTCACTAATATACAGAGTTTGGCCTACTGCATGGTAGTGAAATCCATAGTCAATATAGCCCCTAGAAAAATAAATAAAAGTTAATACTTGTTTTTGATTTATAAATATTGTCACCAATGTGATGCCAAGAAAAGAGCATACACAAACACAATTTGAATAACATAAAAGTTATGAAATTGCTTTTGATTCTTGAGTATTATCACCAACATAACACCAAGGGAAGAGTATACATAATTTCACAACACATGCAAAATGCTAGAAAAAGGAAAATAATTAACTCCAAAAAATTAAGTGTGAGCTAATTACTAGAATCTAAAAACAAAACTAAAACAAAACATTAGTAGTAAAATAGAAAGTTTTTTTTTGTTTTATCCCTTTTGCAAAAAAAATTTGACTAGCATCCTGCAAACAATTTATTACAGGGTTTTTTTAGCTTAGAGTCAAGAAAACTTGCAATAAAGTAAGAACAAACTATAAAAATAAGAGAAAACAACAAAAATTAATTAAAAATACTTTTAAATGCAACTATGATGAATATGAGATTAAAAAATATGAGGGAATGTCCCATCGGGCATGCCAAAAATATATTAAAGAAAACTAAAAATGCAAATAAGATAATAAATCAAATGAAATCTCAATCTAAACTAACTCAACCTATGATAGAGCTACAAATGAAAGAAATGACACAAAATTATACCTTAGCATAAAAATAAGCTTCCTCCATTGTGATGTGAATATGATTTGCTCTTTTTGAATTATGATTGCTCACTCTTCCAATACAAAGACAAATGGGCAATGTTGTGGTATGTAAACTCTTATAATCTCAACATGATAAACCTGTAATGAAGAAGCTTATCTAAATTGGAGGAAGAACCTCTAATTTATAGAATTTGGAAATGAATGTGAACTATTTATCTTGAGATGAAGATCAAGGGCTAAAAATAAAATATAATTTTTAATTCATAATAAGAATTTTGAATTAAAAATTGAAGTGGAGAACATGCATGACTCATAAATAAATATAAAATTCATTTGGGAGAAAGATATGATATAAAATTAGTAAGTGGATGTGAAGTAGATTATTAAATTAGATCATGGAATATAATGGGAATAAAGGTGGATTATTAAATCAGATCATGGAGGATAATATGAATAAAGGTGAATTATTAAATTAGATGATAGAGAAAAATGAGATTATTAAATTGGAATGGTAGATAATAAGATTATTAAATTAGATCATGGAAGACAATGAGAATAAATATGGATTATTAAATTGGAATGGTGGGGGACATGTGGAGCCTTAGGGTATGTGAGGATAATGTTGATTTTTTAGATTTATAAAAAATATGAATTTCTAAAATCCATAAATTTTTTAATTAGATAAATAGTTAATTAAATTTGTATTAATTTAAGGATAATAAATAATGAATAATGAATAGTGAGTAGTGAATAGTGACTATGAAAAGTGATTAGGTAAAATTAAGGAAGATTAGAGAGGATTGGAGATGATTATATATTTAGCAAAGAGAAGGTTTAAAATCAATACAAAGTGTTCGATTTTAAGTGTCCACATGTCTAATTCAGAAATTGTGTAAGTGTGGAGAACATACTTCCAAAGCATAACCCCACTATATATGGAGAAATCTAAAAAATTGAAACAAGTGCCAATTTGGAGGAGATGTTTCCAAAACATGCCCCCACTGAACCTAGTTGTGTCAAATATTGAATAAGTGTGGAGAACATTATTCCAAAGCATGCCCCCACTGAATCTAAAATTTATGAATATATGGAAGCCATACCTATATAACATGCCCTCACTGAATCTAAAATCTATTAATGTGTGGAAGCCATGCCAATATGACATGCCCCTACTAAATCTGAAAAACTGATATAAGTGCCAAATATTATATAAGTGTGGAGAACATGCTTCCAAAGCATGCCCCCATTGAATCTAAAAAACGTGCCAAATGTGAAGAACATGCCTCTATGGTATGCCCCCACTAATTTACCCTCCCCTTTTAGGTGAGGGAAGAATAGGAATTGGTGGTTATCTCACCTCAAAATTATAATACAAATGTATAATCTATGAATGGAACCATGTAGCACATAGAAGGAACATGTTTAGGTAGATATAGCATCAAAAAACATAGAATAATGTTATCATATGAAGACCTAAAATGCATGATAAGGACCATGACAACACATAGATAGTAACAATACAAGTTCAATAATAAAATCAATCACACACACAAGAGTACTCAAAAGTAAGTCAAAAGGCAATGGTCCAAGGGGATCGTAAATAAGAGACATGTTCAAATGTTGCATAGTCGAAGGGACATGACTTAGTCAAATGTCCAAAAAATCAAGGATGACATGTTCAAATATCCATACAAGAAACAATGACATATGCCAATGTCAATTAAAACATATAGAAACATGGGGACCGCAAACAAAGAAACATATGCAAATGCTCAAACAAGATAATAATGTCAAGGCAATAGATTCAAGTAAGTGCATAAAAGAAAGCATAAACAACCAACATAAATA
Organism: Torreya grandis; assembly: GCA_037957365.1. Lineage (NCBI taxonomy): Eukaryota > Viridiplantae > Streptophyta > Pinopsida > Cupressales > Taxaceae > Torreya > Torreya grandis. Next base: position 1,742,032 of record JARHVA010002453.1, read on the forward strand.
TATCATTGTAGCCTATGGATCAAATGTGTTAGAAAAAAATATCAAGTACATAACATATCAAGTAGCATATGAAAGATATAATCATGGATAAAGGCATGTGTAAGTACATTTAAGCTCAAACATGATAATGAAAGGTGATCCTCAAATCATATAACCTGTGAGTATTGTGATCATAGAGGTGGATGCCCCCAATGTTTATATGACATGAGTAGAGGAAAGGCACAACATCCAAAATAGGAATAGATCATATGGACATGCGTGTATGTAGGAGTAACTGATATGCCATCCATTAACATGGAACTAACACACATACCAAGGAGCCAATAGAGTATGTTTATGCTGAAAATGTTTTTTGGATTTTTGAATGTTTTTTAATTTTTTGGTATTTTTAGAATATGTGAAGAGACTACCCTATGATCTCATCCAATGGATGGTCATAGGTATCTCCCCACTTGAAACCTAGTGAAATGAATTTTTGGTATTGCCATGGAACATGTGTAAGTGTAATATCTATCATTGCAATGTATGCGATGCTCTATGTATGTATAATAGGACTATGAGGTCGTGAAAGGACAATAAGAGTAGTAGGGTTTTTTGGGACCCATTATGTGTGTTATGTGGTTTTTTTGATATAATTATAGTGGAAACATGTTTGGGTGTTTCAGATGTCTAGATATGGTGTGTAATATAAAATATTTCAATTTAATGCAACTTACAATTTAGTGGTAACAAATTAATAACCATATGTAATGAAATCCAGATGGAAATAAGAAATCTTGACCGTAATGATCATGTGGCAATGGAAATATTGGTTTTACTTCAGTCACTAATTTTGTAGTATCTATATAAATATCCTAGGAATATGCATGTATCTATGTAAGCACCATATCTATTGTGTAGGTATATCCCTTTCACATGTCCCTTTATTTAGAACTTGATCAACTAATGCTTCCTTGGTAGGATTGGTGTGGGAGCAATCAATCCTAGTAGATATTATATTAGGAGAAGGACTTCTACTAGTGTTCGTCTTCTGCAAAGGTCGATAGACCATGTGTTCCTCAAAAGAACATGGGATGCATCAACCCTCTTAGATGAGCCTCTATGAGAAGTATGTGAAATAGGTCTATATATGTCTTTTTGAAATGTAATAATTTCCTGATTGGCTAACTATGTAAGCTTTTGCTCAAGATCAAAACAATCATTACTTGATGCCTATTTGTACCGTGGTAAGTGCAAAAGTGTTATTCTTTTACCTTTTCAAATATGTGTAGTGGGTAATGAGAATTAGGAGGAAGCTTTATCATTCATTTATCCAATCGTTTGCACAATATAGCATGTGGTCTATCGTGGTATAAATCAAACTGAAGAGTCTGTCGTTTGGTAGAGGTATATGGTCTAATCGTGGGAGATAATTTGTAAACATGTTTATTTCCCTTATTCAATACATTTATCATTTGTTCTTTGACATATGATTTTGGTTCTACAAAAGGTGTTTGAATTGGTTCATGATCTTATGTAACTTGTTGATTTGCCTTAGAAACATGATTCTTATCATGCATATTTTTTAGTGAAGAGATAGGTAACTCAGTTTGAGTATTCATTAAAGTGCATGCATATTTGTGCACATCCCAATATAAGGTCTTGAATGAATCAAAGGGATTATGCAATGCTCTCTCTCTGAGTGGAGAAAGAATACCTCTACCAAATGTAAATTTTACTTCCAAATATGAGGGTGTATAATTTAAAGAATACAAAGCATCCTTAAATCAAATAACATAGTCTTGTATAGACTCTTATTTTATTTGTGTCAATGTTTGCAAATGTTCTAATGGTAACTTAGTCAAGGTATAATGATGAGAATGTGATAGAAATACATCTTCAAGTTCTTCTAAAGTTGATAAGGAACCATTTTGAAGACTTAAAACCCAATCAAGGGCCCCTTGGGTCAAGCTATGATGAAAAGCCTTTAAGAACAAGCTTCCATTTTGGGCTTGATGCTCAAAGGAGTGTATATATTATTGTAAATGAATAACAAGATCCTGTTGACCATCAAATGTGGATAAATTAGGCATATTAAAGTTTGAAGGGTGGGGATGCTCAAATACATCCTTAGCAATAGGTTATTCTACTAATATATTTTCATCAAAAACAATCTCATGAGAAGAAATTTTTTGGTCAAGAGTGTTGACTTGTTGTTACAAATCTCCCATGGTAGTCATAATAGATAACATATCACAATAAGAGGTTGAATATTTTGATACTGTACCATGCACATGGAACATATGAATGATTAAATCCTTTCCACTATCTAAGGGAGGATCATCAAAACATTTTGTAAAGTGGTATCCATGGTTAAAGAGGTGAGTATATCATGTTGGATACCATGAAGGTTTGTACTATTATCATTACAAGGTGATATGTTATTTAAAATGTTGTGAAATTCAGCAAGAGTAGATGAGGAAACTTCACTTGTAAACATTTGCTCTTTTGTATTAGAAAATGGAAAGGAGGGAAAAAAAGAAGCATTTGTTATTTTACTTGTAACATCATGAGGGAAAAATACAACTTTCGCTTTTGGTTCTAATTTGAAAGGAGGGAGAGAAGATTCAATGCTAATTTTGATTTTATTTGACTTACATGACTTGATCTTGGAAAAATATACATGAAATATACTTGTGTCCCCAAACAATGCATGTTTTATAGCCATTTCCTTATGATTTTCATATGCACTCTCATTTTTTTCTTCAAGCAAGATGATGGGAAACATAGGACATGCATGTTGTTCACCACAAATTAAAAGGGGAGAACAAATTTGACTATTTCATTTGAATCATCCAAAAAATGCATGGAATTTTAAACAAGAGTATTACTTGGAGAAGAAGGCACACACTTGATTTCATCAATGTTTTAATCATGAGAGATAGAGGAGGAACAATAAACTTTTTGGAAATTTTCATAATTGGAAAGGGAAAAGCACACTCACTTTTTGAAGTAACCAAAAGGTGTATGCATGTAGCATTTTGATTTTCAGTATTATGAACGCTACTATTTTGTATATCTATGATATCATACAACTTTGGTAATTCTTGAAACCCTTCACTGTCAGAAAGTAGAGGAATGGGAGAAGTGTCATAGCTAAGAGGGATATCATCACATTCATAACCATAAGAAGAAATGTCACTTCCTTGCACATTTATATTTGCATTTACATCATTAGTTCTTTCATCATCATAGTTGTAAGCAAAAGAAACTTTATTATGTATTTGATGTTTTGTAACATCTTAATATGTAATACATTGATCATCAGGTGCATTAAAGAAATAATCATAATAATGAAGCTTCTGTGTATGGCTTTCTATTAGTGAATCCATAAGGATTTTAACATTTAAGAAAGTTATGAAGTACATAACCACTAGGGCCAAAATAATGATGTAACTAAGCATTCCTAAACTATGCCCATAAAAGTAAGAGAGAAAAAATCAAATTTCAAAATAACATATAAAAATAGGAAATGAAATTATTTTGAAGAAGGAGAAAACCCTACATGAAAAATAGGGTTTTGGTTTAATAATAGAGGACGGGTTCACCAAATGTTTTATGGTTTTTGGGTATTTTCATAGAAAACACACAAATTGATAAACTATTTGAAAGGAATGACAATATTTAGATTTACACTAAAAATAGTTAATAATACAAATTTTCCTAATTTAACATGTGCAATAAATACATCAAGTACAAAGTAGCTAAGGGATAAAAGAGCATATCTTGTTTCATGTTCTGTTATGGAATATGATAATGACCAGGAATCATCACAAGACTATAACAAAGATTTGGGTTCTATTTATTTTGAGTTCTAACTGCATTTAATGATTGGACACTTGTGTCCAAGTTAGACACTTGTATCGACGATAGTGCTTTGATGTTGATGTTGGTGTCTAGACCACAATATAGCTCTATTTTTGAATCTATTAATTGGGGTTTGTTCTAGGTTTTTTGTCACCTTTCATTAGATGTCTTTAGATCTTGTGCACAAGATATCACTCTTAGTTTATTATCAAAACCCTAGGCTCACTCCTCTTTGCTCTTGAATGATGCCTTGGAAAAAATGGGTTAGTAGACACATGGTGTTGAGCTGACCCCAAAGACCCCTATGTCAATGAGAGCCACCTACATAACCAATACTTAAAGAGGGCCTCAAACTGATGTAGTTCTCTCTCACATGTTAGTTTTTATGTGAATCACTCGATATGTGGAGAATAAGTAAAATAATGACCTAGCCGGTAACTTGTAAAATATATCTCTTGGGCTGCTCTTTAGTACTTTAGATCTGTATATGTGTTGTCCAGAGCTATGATTGATATGGAAATATGAGACAATAGGGAAGCTTTGCTCACTTGAGTGCTTGATTGAATGCGTTTTATAAGTTGCCTAGTGAGTAGGTAAGTAGTTTATATGTGAGGAATTAATGAGGGTTGATCTTGTATTTATATCAATTCCTTTGGATAAGTAACTCACATTAAATCACTTAGGCCGACCATTAGGATTTTGCAAATTTGATGACTTTAGGGCATTGAACACTTGCATCAGAATATGATACTTGTGTCAATGCATGTGTCTGTTTAGCATGTTAGTGTCCAAAGAGAAAGAAAGTACAAATTTAGAACCTATAGCTATGTAAGATAAGCACATTTTAATCATTCTCGGCAAGATAGAAGGTTTGGGTCATTAACATAAGACTGGTCGGACCAAGATATAGGCCAAGGGGCATAAGATAGATCTGATGCAAGACATCAAAAAATGGGAAAGGTCCAAAACTGAGATGAACAACCAAGGTATGAGTTTTCCAAGTGTATAAGACAGAGGATTTATATAATCCATGAATATCATCTACAAGAGGAAATATTGAATGTTTAACAAGTTTGTAATTGCATGTGTATTGAGTTGTTGGCCACTAATAGAAAAATAGGAATAATACACTTCCACATGTAGAAGAATAAAGATATGAAAATAAAAATGAAAGTGCCTATAAGAGCCTGGTTTGAATCAAAGATCCACATGCAAAAAAACATGATAAAATAATTCAATTTTAAGGCTTGTACCAAAATTGGATGACCACAATTATGTAACTCAACCAACATGGCCAACCAAAAATTAACACAAAAAGAAATTGAGCACAAGAGAAGATAAATGTTCTAAGATAAAGTCATTGCTATGAGCCCAAAACCTAAGAAGTTCCACCACCATAATACAAAACCTATAAACATATGGTAAAGAGAAATGCAAAACAACCAAGCTATAAACCAACCAAGCTAGTAAGTGCCTTTATTCCACTTATTAGTCACCCATTATTTGTTAGGTTGTGGAGCTAAAAGCTTCACTGATGCAGACATGGAGGAGGTTGCAGAAGGGTTGCGGAGTGTTACTGTCGCCGGCGTCGGTCAGTCCAACCGACGTCGGCAGGGAGGAGACAGAAGGCAACCGACGTCGGTCAGATATCGGCCGGCATCGGCACCCCCAGGCAGATAGGGACCAACATCGGTCACCTGTGTGGTTCGACTGCGAGTGTTTTACGGGCAATTAGCTAACGAACCAAGTGTTTGCATGTCAAGAGCCAATTTTAGACTAAGAGCTGCGGATCTAATTATTGTAATTAGGTGTTTAATAATTGTTTGCATGAGATCTATTTAATAGACTCATTGGTTGTATTGTAAACTTGTGCTAGAGAGTAAGAGAGCAATAATATAAGCTCCTTCTGTGTGTGAGGAGAGCAATGGTGTGTTCCTCCTAGTGCCACAATACCAAGTGTGGGTGCTGGATTAGAGAATCAGCAAGGTTCTTCAAAAGTGTATGATCTTGGTCATCAGGTGAGCATGGCTACGATAGGAGATCTGCATGGTCAGTAAGATCATTGATTTGTAGGTGTATGTGTGTGCAAGGTCAAGGTTCACAGGTGTGCAGAACCAGATTGATTTGTAGGTGTGCAAGATCAAAGAGAACAACAACACAACAGGGAGCAGAATTAGGTGGGATCTACTTGGAGTACGTTGAGTACTTGTGGAGTGCGTGGAGCACTTGTGGAGCGCGTGGAGCACAGGTTTAAGGTGAATACCAACTCTGTGTTTGAGTTGGGTGTTGGGACCTAAGGGAGAGAGCTTTGAGGGAAGATTTACTATTTATGCCCTAGAGGTGTGGGAGCCCTAGAGGTGTGTAAGGAAAAAGAACTATGGCAACCTTCTTTGTTGTATTTCCTTCTGAAAGAGTTTTAATACAAGTTGTGTATTGTCTCTCATATCATGTGTTATTTATGGATTCTAGTTACTTGTTGATTCTGGTTAATTCTGCATATTAAGTTGCTTGGTAATCAATTGTGTGCTTCCAGTATTTATATCCCAACACGTGGTATTAGAGCTAAGGTTGCAGGGAGCAGGTTTTGTGTTTGGTTATAGGTCACTCTCAGGGGTTTTTGATTGAGTGGGAGTAGAGCAATGGCAGATCAAAGTAAGCTAAGAATGGAGGAGTTGAAAAGCACAGATGGTCACTTACGGTCTTATGGAAAGAAAGAGTAGGTAAAAGAATATTGTTGGTTGGTAGCAGATCAGAATGAAGGAACTGAAGATGCAGATGTTGCAGGGGTTGTTGCACAAGATGCTTTGGGAGGTTTCTTGGATAAAGTTGAATCTTGGATAAAAGATTATGTTGCCTCTTTCCATGCAGCCCCAGGGAGAGGAGCTGGTGAGCCTTGCCAAAGAATTGGCAAAGGGGAAGTGAAGCTAAAATTGCAGGCGGCCAACACATGGGTGTTGAAGGAGGTCATGCAGGTCCCAGGTTTGGAGATGTGGCTATTTTCTTTAGAAAAGTTGGGTGATGAGAGATTCTCAAGAACTCTCACAGTGGATGCACTTGAATTAGATGGTGGTAAGAAAATAGGTACTCTTTATCTACTTGTTTATATTACTGATTCTTCTTCTGTTGCAGAGAAGTGGCTTCGTAGGCTTGGTCACATGAGCAAAAAGGAGATGCATGTTCTTAAGTGAAAGATAGATATATTTGACAAGCTTAAGAACTGGAAAGCCTTGGTGTTCTTGGAGGAGATGGCAGACAGAGACCAGTGGATGTGGCTGGATACTTCTGAGCAGGGCAGTTTAGACATGGGTTTTGATTCAAAGGAGCTCACAGGTAAAAAGTCATCACTTACAAGAAAACACAGGTACCAGTGTCAGCAGGAAAACTAACGTCGATAGTAGGTAAGACCGATGTCGGTCAAGAGGACCAACGTCGGCAGGGTTGGTAGTCAGGACAGGCGCAGGAACCGACGTCGGTCGGATGTAGACTGTGTGGTGATCGAGGTCAGTCACTGTAATGGATTTTGGGTGGACAGCAAGCTATCAAGGAGTCTCAAACGCCCATATGGAGGACTGAAGACGTAAGTAAGCCTCAAATTCATTGTTCATCTTCTTTATACTAGTTGTTGACTGCATAGCAAGAAGGATCTAGGAAACAGTGGGAGCATGGCAGGCATAGAATGCAGAACCAAGTGGGAGATTTGGTAGGGTTGCCAACAGGTATGAAAATCACAGAGACGAATGGATACCTTGGTTGAAGAATAGAGAGAACAGACACGTGAGACGGAAGACCAGGTCATATGGTCTTGAGGAAGCTGCTAGACAGTGGTACAGGTTTTGACAGGTGGATGACAAAGCATGACTTTAGTCAATGTCAGGGTAACTACTGTGGTTTGTCTTACCAGGTGGATGATGAGTCATGACATCATTCTGTTACTATATGTGGATGGTATGTTTGCTAGCAGGTTTGTACATACAGGGTTTTGCTGAGATAAGGGTAAGATTAGTTCAGTGGTTTGCTATGAAGAATTTGGAGTAGTGAAATTCTTTGGCATGGGGGACATGGGAGATCACAGGTTGATTTTGTCTCTAGTGGGAGCTGATGTGAATCAGGTGTTGGCAAGGTTCATTACGCAGGATGCAGAGCCGGAGCACACTAAGGGCTGGACAGTTCGGTGTCTGAAATCATATGAGGTCTGGTATAGGCCTGAGTTTGCCCAAGCAGTGGGTGTTGTCAGAGAGTTAGGAGCCAATTCGGAGAAGTGGATTCTCAGGGATTTGAGAGGGACCAGCAGCAGGGATTCATGCTATTCAGGGTCAGGACTTCACTACGTGGGTTTGTAGGTTTGGATGTGGCAGGGTACTCAGATGACAGGAGGTACACTACAGGCTGTGTGGTGGGTTATCTTCAAGGATTCATCTTGAAGAGGGATACAAGCCAGGAAATAGATTAGATGGGGTACAGGTATAGGTACAGTGCAGCTGTTTATCTCCAAGTGGGAGATTGTTAGGTTGTGGAGCTAAAAGCTTCACTGATGCAGACATGGAGGAGGTTGCAGAAGGGTTGCAGAGTGTTACTGTCGCCATCGTCGGTCAGGCCAACCGACGTCGGCATGGAGGAGATAGAAGGCAACCGACGTCGGTCAGATATCGGTCGGCATCAGCACCCCCAGGCAGACAGGGACCGATGTCGATCATCTGTGTGGTTCGACTGCGAGTGTTTTATGGGCAGTTAGCTAATGAACCAAGTGTTTGCATGTCAAGAGCCAATTTTAGACTAAGAGCTACGGATCTAATTATTGTAATTAGGTGTCTAATTATTGTTTGCATGAGATCTATTTAATAGACTCATTGGTTGTATTGCAAACTTGTGCTAGAGAGTAAGAGAGCAATAATATAAGCTCCTTCTGTGTGTGAGGAGAGGAATGGTGTGTTCCTCCTAGTGCCATAGTACCAAGTGTGGGTGCTGAATTGGAGAATCAACAGGGTTCTTCAGAAGTGTATGATCTTGGTCATCAGGTGAGCATGGCTATGATAGGAGATCTGCATGGTAAGTAAGATCATTGATTTATAGGTGTATGTGTGTGCAAGGTCAAGGTTCACAGGTGTGCAGAACTAGATTGATTTGCAGGTGTGCAAGATCAGAGAGGACAGCAACACAACAGGGAGCAGAATCAAGTGGGATCTATTTGGAGTACGTTGAGTACTTGTGGAGTGCGTGGAGCATAGGTGTAAGGTGAACACCAACTCTGTGTTTGAGTTGGGTGTTGGGACCTAAGGGAGAGAGCTTTGAGGGAAGATTTACTATTTATGCCCTAGAGGTGTGGGAGCCCTAGAGGTGTGTAAGGAAGAAGAATTGTGGCAGCCTTCTTTATTGTATTTCCTTCTGAAAGAGTTTTAATACAAGTTGTGTATTGTCTCTCATATCATGCGTTATTTTTGGATTCTAGTTACTTGTTGATTCTGGTTAATTCCACATATTAAGTTGCTTGGTAATCAATTATGTGCTTCCAGTATTTATATCCCAACACGTGGTATCAGAGCTAAGGTTGCAGGGAGCAGGTTTTGTGTTTGGTTATAGGTCACTCTCAGGGGTTTCTGATTGAGTGGGAGTAGAGCAATGGTAGATCAAAGTAAGCTAAGAATGGAGGAGTTGAAAAGCACAGATGGTCACTTACGGTCCTATGGAAAGAAAGAGCATGTAAAAGAATATTGTTCGTTGGTAGCAGATCAGCATGAAGGAACTGAAGATGCAGATGTTATAGGGGTTGTTGCACAAGATGCTTTGAGAGGTTTCTTGGATAAAGTTGAATCTTGGATAAAAGATTCTATTGCCTCTTTCCATGCAGCCCTAGGGAGAGGAGCTGGTGAGCCTTGCCAAAGAATTGGCAAAGGGGAAGTGAAGCTGAAATTACAGGCGGCCAACACATGGGTGTTGAAGGAGGTCATGCAGGTCCCAGGTTTGGAGATGTGGCTACTTTCTTTAGAAAATTTGGGTGATGAGAGATGCTCAAGAACTCTCACAGTGGATGCACTTGAATTAGCTAGTGGTAAGAAAATAGGTACTCTTTATCTACTTGTTTATATTATTGATTCTTCTTCTGTTGCGGAGACGTGGCTTCATAGGCTTGGTCACATGAGCAAGAAGGAGATGCATGTTCTTAAGCGGAAGACGAATATATTTGATAGGCTTAAGAACTGGAAAGCCTTGGTGTTCTTGGAGGAGATGGCAGACAGAGACCAGTGGAATGGCTGGATACTTCTGAGCAGGGCAGTTTGGACATGGGTTTTGATTCAAAGGAGCTCACGGGTAAAAAGTCATCACTTATAAGAAAACACAGGTACCGGCGTCAATAGGAAAATTGACGTCGACAGTAGGTAAGATTGACGTCAGTCAGGAGGACCGACGTCGGCAACAGGAGGACACTGACGTCGGCAGGGTTGGTAGTCAGGACAAGCGCAGGAACCGACGTCGGTCGGATGCAGACTGTGTGGTGATCGAGGTCGATCACTGTAACAAATTTTGGGTGGACAACAAGCTGTCAAGGAGTCTCAAACACCCATATGGAGGACTGAAGATGTAAGTAAGCCTCAAATTCGTTGTTCTTCTTCTTTATACTAGTTGTTGACTGCATAGCAAGAAGGATCTAGGAAACAGTGGGAGCATGGCAGGCATAGAATGCAAAACCAAGTGGGAGATTTGGTAGGGTTGCCAGCAGGTATGAAAAGCACAGAGACAAATGGATACCTTGGTTGAAGAATAGAGAGAACGGACACGTGAGACGGAAGACCAGGTCATATGGTCTTGAGGAAGCTACAGGACAGTGGTACAGGTTTTGACAGGTGGATGACAAAGCATGACTTTAGTCAATGTCAGGGTAACTACTGTGGTTTGTCTTACCAGGTGGATGATGAGTCATGACATCATTCTGTTACTGTATGTGGATGGTATGTTTGCTAGCAGGTTTGTACATACAGGGTTTTGCTGAGATAAGGGTAAGATTAGTTCAGTGGTTTGCTATGAAGAATTTGGAGCAGTGAAATTCTTTGGCATGGGGGACATGGGAGATCACAGGTTGATTTTGTCTCTAGTGGGAGCTGATGTGAATCAGGTGTTGGCGAGGTTCATTACGCAGGATGTAGAGCTGGAGCACACTAAGGGCTGGACAGTTCAGTGTCTGAAATCATATGAGGTCTGGTATAGGCCTGAGTTTGCCCAAGCAGTGGGTGTTGTCAGAGAGTTAGGAGCCAATTCAGAGAAGTGGATTCTCAGGGATTTGAGAGGGACCAGCAGCAGGGATTCATGCTATTCAGGGTCAGGACTTCACTACGTGGGTTTGTAGGTTTGGATGTGGCAGGGTACTTAGATGACAGGAGGTACACTACAGGCTGTGTGGTGGGTTGTCTTCAAGGATTCATCTTGAAGAGGGATACAAGCCATAAAATAGATTAAATGGGGTACAGGTATAGGTACAGTGCAGCTGTTTATCTCCAAGTGGGAGATTGTTAGGTTGTGGAGCTAAAAGCTTCACTGATGCAGACATGGAGGAGGTTGCAGAAGGGTTGCGAAGTGTTACTGTCGCCAGCGTCGGTCAAGCCAACCGACGTCGATAGGGAGGAGACAGAAGGCAACCGACGTCGATCAAATATCGGCTGGTGTCAACACCCCCCAGGCAGACAGGGACCGATGTCGGTCACCTGTGTGGTTTGACTGCGAGTGTTTTATGGGCAGTTAGCTAACGAACCAAGTGTTTGCATGTCAAGAGCCAATTTTAGACTAAGAGCTGCGGATCTAATTATTGTAAATAGGTGTCTAATTATTGTTTGCATGAGATCTATTTAATAGACTCATTGGTTGTATTGTAAACTTGTGCTAGAGAGTAAGAGAGCAATAATATAAGCTCCTTTTGTGTGTGAGGAAAGCAATGGTGTGTTCCTCCTAGTGCCACAATACCAAGTGTGGGTGTTGGATTGGAGAATCAGCAGGGTTCTTCAGAAGTGTATGATCTTGGTCATCAGGTGAGCATGGCTACGATAGGAGATCTGCATGGTAAGTAAGATCATTGATTTGCAGGTGTATGTGTGTGCAAGGTCAAGGTTCACAGGTGTGCAGAACCAGATTGATTTGTAGGTGTGCAAGATCAGAGAGGACAACAACACAATAGGGAGCATAATCAGGTGGGATCTACTTGGAGTACGTTGAGTACTTGTGGAGTGCATGGAGCACTTGTGGAGTGCGTGGAGCACAGGTGTAAGGTGAACACCAACTCTGTGTTTGAGTTGGGTGTTGGGACCTAAGGGAGAGAGCTTTGAGGGAAGATTTACTGTTTATGCCCTAGAGGTGTGGGAGCCCTAGAGGTGTGTAAGGAAGAAGAACTGTGGCAGCCTTCTTTGTTGTATTTCCTTCTGAAAGAGTTTTAATACAAGTTGTGTATTGTCTCTCATATCATGTGTTATTTCTGGATTCTAGTTACTTGTTGATTCTGGTTAATTCTGCGTATTAAGTTGTTTGGTAATCAATTGTGTGCTTCCAGTATTTATATCCCAACATTATTGTGCATTAGTAATTTGGTGGTTGCTTTGATGGGCTCCATTATTGTCAAAGTAAAGTTTATTTTCTTTTCTTTGCCTCTTCAATTTTTCAAAGTCGTGACTCCATTTTTTTAGAGTATGTACAATAGAGATAAGGCAATTGACAAGCAAATTCCCTTTCATTGAGTGCCAACATTGTGGCCCCTTCTATGAATCCTTCTTAAAATTAGTGATTCTCTCTAAATAAAGATATAGCTAATGAACAGGCACGTGTGTGTGTGTGTGTGTGTGTGTGTGTGTGTGTGTGTTGCAATGCATAATTTGTGTAGTTAGAGTGCTCCCTTGTTAAAGGAAGCAACTAAAATGTTTTTGTTTGAGTGTAATGGTCATCTTAAAAATAAAGCATGTTCAAAGATATAATTTTAAGAGATACAAGTTTTCCTTAACAATTTATAATCTATTCTTTCACAAGTAGTCCAAATGCATTCATTGATTATTTTGCAAGTGGATTGCAATATTTTGCTCAATTATTAAACTATAGGCATGGAAAAATTTAGCAACGCTTTTTTATTTCTAAGTACAAGGTAACTAGTTTCAAAAAGTATGTATGATGTTAAGATGTCTTTATTTACGTCTTATTAAAGGTCAGTTGGCTTTATTCAAATTTTCATATTTTATTAAAATCATGATATTATATTATGAAAACTCATAAACTCTTTCAGATCACATTTAGTAATATTATTTATTTATATTTCTTTGAGATTAAATTTAATAATATTAGTCTCTGCCAAGGTAGAGTACTAATGGATTCAATTTTCAAATACTTCATTTCTTCTCAATCAATCAAAAAATTTGAAATACATATTACAATAACAAATATAAAGTTTTGGTTAAAGTTTTTCATATAAATATTAGCATATTCCCAACATGTTAGTTAAGATTTTTTTTTCTCAAATAATCATTAGTACCATATGGAATTAATGAACAAGCCTCAAAACAAATATATTTAATACTAAATAGTGACAAGTGTGTTCTTTCTCATTTAAAAGTTAGGTGCTACCAACTAAACACACATAACTTTTTCTACAAAGCTTGGTTGCTTTTTTTTATTTTTTTAACTCTTGTACAAGTATGCACATTATTTTTGAAGCATAAGGGTCTCCACATTATGAAGGCAATGCCATTTTAATGTTTACAAAATGTGGTGCCTTACATTCATCCTATTTCCATATCATTATATCATAATGAACTATGTGTTAGGGGCCAATCTCTATTTTATTTTTATTTTTTCCATTTTCAAAATTATCCAAGATCAATGCTTATGTGGAATTTAATTATATCGCATTTTCATAGATTTGATATTCAAGTGCCCTTTTCTAAAGTTAAATCAATTGATATTAGCACATAGTAGTTTTAAGCCATCTTGAGTTTTAAAGCATGAAATACATTGTAAAAAAATCATCATGCTAATTGACATGACTAAGTAGTTCCCCCTTTGGACATGCATGTTGTTCATACTATTATTTATGCTTATATCATAAGATTTATGTTTTAAATCAAATATTAAACAATCTACCAAGTCTTATGACCAATTTTTATCAAGTTATGTGAAGGCCCTCATGTATGTGAGTGTTCACTTATTTTTCTCATGCACATGTCATAATTATTAACAACATGATTTCACCACTATTTATATCAAACTAATCAATGTGATCACCTTGGCATAGGGAAGCAAAAATAAAGAACCATGAGCAACAAGGTACACAACACATCACACTGATTTTCATTACGATACAACAAGATAGTAAGGATAATGGATTCACATTATCTTTATTTCTCATGCACATTTCATGTGATTATATAGTGGTTCCAATCTACATGTAGGGCTCCTCCACTACTAGGCCTTTCTCAATTCCCATTGAAAGGTTCTTGAAACATGCACAAAGAATCAATAGTACCAACGATTTGTGCATAACCTTTCAGAATTCCTTGTAGCCACTTGTATCCTCACAAGCATGCTCATTCCTCTTGAAGAACTTGATATCTTCACCCTTAGAGTGTCTTGAACTAAACATACAAATTCATGGTATTTATGAGCATTGGTACAACTCCTTACAACATTTCACACAACTTTCCTTTGCCTTATAACTCACCCAAATCTTTTCGGTATCCACGAACTCTCGTAATTCCTTGGTGATTTTTCCCATGTAGTCCCATCCATATTACATTCGTTATTTATATCCTCGTAGCTTCTAAAGTGTTGGGTAATCACTCCACACCACTCACACATTTTATAGTCTTGTACATCTCATGCCACAAGACTTTCAGCATCTACATTATTTTAACAACTTCCACGCTTAGTATCTACAAAAACTTTTATGCTGCTCATCATCTGTAATTTATGTGATGTTTCCCACCACATCACATCATTGGTAACTTCTCACATCATTGCACATAAACTCACAACCTTGTAGTGCATCAATAAACTTGCACATTACTTCTTTGTATGCCACATGTTACATAAGTCTTTCGTAAGGCCATTACATATCCACATTTACTTCATATCACTTTTTTGCCACACAAAAGTGATGTGGCATACTTCATGCCTGCATCTTAATAGACCATTTCTTCATCACACCCAATTTCAATTCCAACATTCGCTTTGTCAGGGAAGATGAAACAACTTCGTAACTGTCTCTTCAACCATTGTTATTAATTGTAACTTTTATCTTGTAACTCATACAATGTACTTGTTACAAATGACCCTAGTCTAGAATCGTCTTTATATCTTCATCTATTTCAATTCCCTAGTTACAATACAAAGACAGGGACTCGCCGCTACACGACAATTATTTTTATTGATATTTTTTTGGTATACTTTTATCATTGTTATTGTTATCGAGATTAAGAATCTTAAGGATAACGAAACAAATACTGGTGTAAGCCTTTACATTTGAGCTTCAAGTTTGTATGAGAATAGAGACGTAAAGTCATGTATTTGAACTAACCCTCTTTACATAATGTTGTGAGATCGAGATTGAGAACAACAATGAATGACATTGGCATTGAATGAGCCTTAGTGAATCAAGAGTTTTTTTTTTTTTAAATAAATAAAATAAAATTAGGCTCTTTATACCTTACACATTGCAATTAATATATTCCATGAAAAAATAATTTTTATTTGTAAATTTGAAATGAACGTTGTAATTTAGATAATCCATAAAAAGACATCTCATTCTATGAATTATACTATATATAAACATTTGAACTCATAACCCTTTGTGACCTTTTCTTTTAGTGTGATTAAAATTCTTAAAAACTTTTGATAAATAAGTAATTTTAACCTATCACCAGATATACCATATAAAAACCTTCGACGTACAGAAAACACGCTGAAAAGATCGAGGGAGTCCTAGCGTGTAGACGATCGCGATCAACCGTAAATAATCGACGGCCGTTGCGTATTCTTGTAAAACCCTGGTTCTTTCGAACCTCCTTCCAACCCTAACCCTAGCTCGCAAAACCCTAAAAATACAATACAACTTCTAATCGAAACCAATCCATATATTTAAAGCACGGGATACTCTTGCTCATCACGCTCGACTGTGTTGCAGCTATTGCTTCTAATGTTGGCCTTGTGGTTCAGGCGCTTAACGAGGTTTATATGTGGTTTGTTTGATTGTAATTTAGTTGTGGTTTCTGTATTTGGCTGGGTTGATAGAAATTCGTTGATTTTGAGAGGCAGCTGATGAAAAAGTTTTTAAATGGGTAATTTGCGGCTGAAATTCTGTGATGCCAACACTTGGGAGACCTGATGCCCTGTTTTTACAAATTGTACTATACAAATATAGGTATTTTATAGAGTCAAATGAGGATGAAAGATTCCCTATTGGTTTGACTGCCGGAATGATGGCATTTTGTATTAGCTCTATCTGATCGCTCTATGTTGCCTGGTTTTTGTGCTTGCTGTTTTCTTTCGTTTTTTCTGAATATCTGTTGTCTGGTGACTGTTATTTTCAAATGTGTGTGGTATGTGGCCGCGAAATCGATATTAAGATACAGTTGATTTGTGATTGAAAAGCTTTGGTTGGATCAACAGATTGAAAATCGCTTTAAAAATGAGAGCTCCATCTAAACCCTCCTCGAAATAGAAATGTTTTACAATATGTTGAGGGTTTCCATGAAAAATGATTGTGTAAAAAACTTTGTTTCCCAGCTCTGATGTTTTGAAGATTCGGGCAGGGATGGTATTTTTAAGGGTTTACAAGCTGGCTAAAAAATTGCTATGATATTTCTCAATTCTTGACGCAAAAAGAATTCTAGGATTGGTCATTAAGAAGAAAATGTGTCGAAATCAGGGTTTCATCTAAATTTAAAAGCTGTTTGAGTCTGGATTCTGAGGGCTTGTGGGTTCCCTGATCAACTTAAAAGTTGCGTTTGAGTCCGGAGTTTTGTAGACGTGTGGGTTTCCCTCAAAAATTGCTGGAATTCTGAATCTGACTGACAACTCGAAATTGAACGATACACGTTACACTGAAGGTCCTTGTTCATTGCACTGATCAATGAACATCATCTATATGACAATTAAAAATTGTCCAACAGAAATTGCCAGCTATGGAATCCTTGGAATCTTTACTCTTCTCTTTTCCAAAGATACTATCATGCCTTGAGCCTAATATACTAATTGTGATTAGCTATAGTATTTTGTTTTTGTAGGTGTAAGGCAGTCTCTGGGAAAGCCCGGTATAGTAGGCGTCGTTGGCAATCAAATATGGTGTGGCCTTGCCAGGTGTTAACGCTTCTATTGGCCTGGTTAGTCTCCTTGTCCTGAATCATGATTAGACTCTAGTAACCAAATTGAAACTCTTAGACTCTAGTATCCATAGACTCTAGTAATCAAATTGAAACTCTTATTAGATCTCCATAGACTCTAGTAACCAAATTGAAACTCTTATTAGTCATCTCCATAGACTCTAGTAACCAAAATGCAACTCTTATTAGTCATCTCCATAATTAAAATGTAAGGTTTGATGAAGAGTTTATGTATTAGTAAAAGTCAAAAGTTAAAGATGGATTATAGAATGTAAGGTTTTGATGAAGAGTCTATGTACTAGTAAAAGTTACAAGTGGAAGGATGATTACTGAATGTAGGTCCCAATTTAAAGTTGAGGTGGGTTTGATTAAGAACTTATGCATTAAGAAAAGTGGAAGATAGATTATAGAATCTAAGGTTTGATGATACATTAGTAGTAGAAGTGGAAGATAGATTATAAAATATAGGGTTTGATGAAGAGTCTATGCACTAGTAGAACCTAGAAGTGGAAGAATGATTATTAAATGTAAGTCTAATTTAAAGTTATGAAAAGTTATAGATTTGAAGAAAGATTTTTATTTGTAATTACTATAAAAAATGAATTAATTTTTGGTAGATTAGGTTGATTGTTTGGCCTAGTTGAAGTGTTGTTCCTCTAAGGCATGGGAGATTAACAAATAAGATATATATATTAATACTGTGGCCTATTTAACCTAGTTGGACTGTTGCTTTATTAGAGAATTGATGATTAATTGTGTGACCCTTTTAGCTTTGTTGCTTCTTTAGGTCTCAGTTGGGCTGTTGCTATGTTAGAGTATGAGTGATCAATTGTGACCTGTTTAGCCTAGTTGGGCTGTTGTTCCTTTAAAGTGTGCGAAATAATCCTTTGTGTGCAAAGAGGTTTTAAACCATAGATTTTACTATTGCTGCTTATATCAGGAGGTCTCTTTTAGGAGATCTTACTCCAAAGCTCCACATGAATGTCCTCCTTAGAATCCCCATCCACACCTTTTTGAGTGGCACAGATAGAAGTCTCAGAGGTAATTCCTAAGCTCTTAAATAGAATGGATGTTTACATGACAACATTGTCTTTTATATTCTTTGGAAAATTGGTAGATTTCTTTTATTTTTTGTTGAATATACAATATTCTTAATTTTCTCTTGCCTTTTCAGCATTTTCATTGAGAACATTGTCTTTTATATTCTTTAGAAAATTGATAGATTTCTTTCATTTTTTGTTGAATATACAAGATTCTTCATTTGCTTTTCCTTTTCAGCATTTTCAATGGGGGGTCATCCTTGATCTAAATGACTACAATGGTGGTTCATTGAACACTAGAAAGAGGTTTTTAATTCTAAAATTGTTTGAATCTTTTTCTTTTTGAATATTTAATCCACATACCATTTGAGTAAGAGGTTTGTTCATGTCCATTTGAACACAAATTTTGATAAGGGAATATGCCTCTTGCTTTGAGTTTCAAAAGAAATGTGTTTTCAATCCTTGAAATAATGGTTTTTACCCATAAACAATCCTTTAGGATGTTGACAAGTATTTTTTACCCACATTGGAATTACCTTGGGATTCCTTTTGAGAAAAGTTGAAGCTAAGGCTTATGGTATCATGAATACACTTCTGTGAAAAAATTGAACTTTGATTTTATTTTGCTATGAAAATAACAATGAAGAAGTTTCTTATACCAATGTGAAAATCCACATGTCCATTTGAACACAAATTTTGATGAGGGAGTATGCCTCTTGCTTTGAGTTTCAAAAAAATGTGTTTTCAATCTTTGAAATAATGGTTTTTACTCCTAAATAATCCGTTAGGATGCTGACCTGTCTTTTTACCCATATTGAAGTTACCTTGGGATCCCTTTGATAAAAAGCTAAAGCTAAGGTATATAGTGTGATGAATAAACTTTATCTATGAAAAAAAAGCTAAGGCTTATAGCGTGATGAATAAAATTTATCTGTGAAAAAACTGAGTTCTAATTTTAAATATATTAGCTTGATTTTATTCTGCTATGAATATAACAATGAAGAAGTTTCTTGTACCAATGTGAAAATCCACATGTCTTTAACACAAATTTGCAGATTAAATCTTTTTCTGAGGGCAACCATTTCTTGTTCAATTTCATTGTATTCAAAGGGGATGACCAACTCTTCCTCCATCATTTTGAAGTTTCACAAGGCCCTGTGCTCACAAATTTGCAGATTAAATCTTTTTCTGAGGGCAGCTATTTTTTATTCAATTTCATTGTATTCAAAGGGGATAACCAGCGCTTCCTCCATCATTTTGAGGTACCCTCCGTTCATCTAAAAGCTCATTTGTTACTTTGTTAGTAGGAACTTTTAAAGTCTGTAAGAATCATGGCTTTTGAGAGTGAATACCCTACAAATCTGAGAGAGCAGAGAATAGAAAACGGACAGAGAAGAATTGTAGATGCAGCGATAGACCCTAGGGAGGGAAAAAAATGGCTTAATTTTTTTGGGTTGATAACCAATTGTAGGTCCAATTCAAAATTGGGAGAAGCTGAAGGAGATCATGGCGTCGATGACCGATGTAGGTCCGATTCAAAACTGAGAGCTCGAGAAAGATGTTTCGTATTGATAAATAGCAGCAAGTATCTATATAGGAAGTCTTAATATTTGCATACAGGTATTTCTGCTTTTTCATTTTATTATTTCCTCTTAGAAGTAATCCTAATAGATATTATTGTCTGCTTGTTCAAGTGTTGTTCTAAAAAGTATATTTCAATGAGGTTCCATGTTGTGTATGCCATGCACTTATTCTTGCATACCACTTCCATGGATATTTTTGTGCCCTCTCTATAGGCATGTGCTACAAGATAAGATTCAATTTGCTTCGGATTGTGTCAAAAGTTCGTTAGAAATCATACCTTACACTGTCTTCTTTTATTTGTTTATTTATTTTAAATTTCCATCGTGGATGGGGAGATGGAGGCTTGATATGACAAGGAATACAAAAAAGTCTGAAATTTAATTATTAATTATATATATAATTATTTTCTAAATATTTATTAGTGTTTTAATAGTATTTATTAATTGAAACATTAAAATTTATAAAAGAATATTTAATTTAGAAATTAGTAAATTGAAAATTTTTATACATAACACTCTAATGTTGTATAGCACACATGAGGAGTTGTAGGCAAAATGGAGCAAGCTCATAGAAGGTGGTTGTGGGCATAGGGAAGAGGAGCTACAAATATCTTGACATGTTTAGTGGTAGAGAAGAGGGGTTACAAATATTGTGACCTTCAAATTTTTGGAAGTTGTGGGAGGTACGAGGAAGAGGGGTTATAGAAATTGTGATAGGGTAAAATGCTTTTGTGGCCTTGAGTTTGAAAGGGGCAAAGAAAAATCCATGTTTTTAGTTTTGGAGATTAGGGCAAGATTGGGGCTCAAGCTATATGATGAATTCTTGTTCAAAACAACTTATGAGCTTTACTTTTCATCCTAAACATGTATGAACTAACAAATCAAGAGAAAGGTATGGGAATTATTCAAGTTTACTTTGTGGATGGGAATGAAAGATGGATCAAAGCCTCAAGTCAAGGATTGTAAGAGTTTTTTTTTGTGGAGGATGGAGTTTGCATCAAGGTATATAAGGATATTCCTATTTGATTCATAGGTTATGCTTGCATCTACCACTTCGTAGGGACTTGGTCAAGTTTGGACATTCTAAAGCTTTGGATGGAGAAACACTAAGGTTTTTGTTTTAGATTTTAGAGCTCATAATCTTAGTGAGTATTTTCAAATCCCTTTTCATAGGACGGAGGATAGGGATAAAGTATTCTAATGATGGGCCTTGGTTCTTAAACAATGTAGGTTTATATTGTTGCCCATGGTTGGCTAACTTTAATCCCTTGGAAGAGCTAGGTGTGGTGCCCATATTGGTCAAATTATACAAACCCCACCACTAAATATTGGGAAGAGGAAATCTATAGGGATTGTGCAAATTTAATTGAAAGATGGATTAGAGTGGTGGAGGAGATGATTATGAAATAATTGGGGGTGTATGCTTGAATTTATGTTGTTATGGACCTTTCGAATCCTTTACCTCAAGTGGTTGGATTTTCTTTGAGTGATGGGATGTGGAGACAAGACTTAGATTATGAATGTCTACCATTCATGTGTTTCAATTGTAGATGAGTGGATCAGGGAAAGAAGGAGGCGCTGCTTGACGCAAACCAAAAGCAAAGCCAATCGAAGAGAGGCACAAGGAAAGGAGGAATGGTTACCTAAGGAAGTATTGAAAGACATGCTTGAATGGTGGATTGGAGACATGGGGATCATTTTAAATACCAAACAAAATATATGCATCAAAACCCTTCAAAGATGCTCCAATTTGATAAGAAACTAGACAAAATCTCAAGGGGATAGAGAACTTATTTAGAATTTAAGTTTTTTTGAGGAGAGATTGGTTCAGGATTAGGGGGAGTTGGAATTTGATGGCAAGAGAATTAATGTATCTACGGATTACAAAATAATTTGAACAAGCAAAAAGCACAAATGATCCAATCTTCTTCCTTATTAATTTGTGCTCAATTTTGCATCCTAATGTGGTTTTCCCTCCTCAAGATGCATTAGGCAAGAATAAGGGTGAGGCAAAGAAGTTTTTGGTGATTCATGGTATTGATGATACTGATGAGATAGGAGACACCAACCTATTTTAGCCATATTTAGAATAGGCTTGAACTTTGGTTTTGAAGGAACAATTGTTGAAGAACAAAACAATGGGGTTAGTTGAGAAGGTTATTGTAGATGAAATAATGGGGGGAAATCTTGAACAAGAACTAACCCTTGTTGCCTTAGGCATTAATTTTAGCCCCAAGTTTGCTAAGGAGTCCTTGAGGGATCATTGTTTGAGAACAAAAGATTGGAATGATGAAGTGGAAAGGCAACTTGAGAGACATGTCCCAGTGGATTGTAGTAATTGCAACGGATTGCTAGAGGAATCAATTACTGATGTAAATAAGAGAAGGAGAACATAGGAATGTTGTTAGGCAAACATGAAGACTCCAAAGTTTTTCTAAGAATGTTGTTAGGCAAACATGAAGACTAACATTTTTCTACTTCCAAGTTTTGTCGATCAATTAGCCCTTTAGGGACCAAACAATGAAATCCAGAGTAAGTTAAGATGTAAATAGACACTCGACTTAGAGCAAAGCAGTTAGAAGAAGATGACTAAGGCACATATGGGCGGTAGGAATCTTCCTACCACGAAGGGGATATGAGAATCCTTAGCTAGAATGTTAGAGGCCTCAATGCCTCTAACAAATGTCATTTGGTTAGACGAATTGTAGAGGAACAAAAACTTGATATTCTTTGCAAGAAACCAAAGTTGATATTGATATTTTTGGAGGTATAGTTTAAAGCATTTGGTGGAATTGAGTGGTTGGTTGTTGAGGGTACAAGGTCTTTAGGTGGGCTAGCAATCTTGAAGAATCCTAATTGTTGTTCGTGTAGTTTCATTTCATTCTTGAGCAATTTATTAAATGTTTTAGTTAAAGCTAGGGGCTCTAGATTACACTTTTTGGTCCTTTGGGTGGGCTTGTGAAAGCTTAGTGTTGGCAACATATGATTGGATATAATGGGGGCATGGATGCTTTGGAACAGGGGCTTGGAGGAGACTTTGATGCAATTTTGAAGCTCAATGAGAAGCTTGGAGGGATTTAGAAATTTTCGGAGGGAATGTGTGACTTCAATAACTGTTGTTTGGAGTTAGGGGTCTTTGATTTCAACTCCTGTGGGCTAGAATTCACATGGAGTAACAACCAATCTAATGACCAATTGATCTTTAGAAAATTTGGACACTTTTCTTGTTAATTCAAAGATAATGTCATACAAAATTCAGTTTATCACTAAGCTTTTCCCATTTGCAGGGTCTGATCATTGGTTCATTGTGCTTAATTTAAAAGGAGACAATAGTGAGTGATTTCTTTCAAATTCTAACTAATGTGGCAACATGATGCTAACTTCTGTGAGCTAGTTGAGAAATGGTGGATAACCCCTTTTTTTGGATCAAGATGTTTCATCTTAAATTAGAAGTTGAAACTTGTAAAGTTAGAGGCCAAAAGGTGGAGTAGAGAAAATCTAGGAAGGTGTATGCACACAAATTAGCACATGTAATCTATGCACTCGTCTCCTCGAGGTTTGGTCAGGGCAATTGACATAATGGATGGGTTAGGGGTTTAGTTGATTGTTGGGTGAAACATGATTTGGGATAGGTGGTGGCAATGGGTTCTTGTGATGGAACTAAAAGACTTCAATAGTGTCTCGATGCTTATTGAGATCGTCAAGTTGTGTGGAGACATAGCTCCAAGGCCCTTTGGTCTTTGATATCACTATAAGGCAGAGTTCTTGGTCAATGCTAGACTTAGAGAAATGAGGGAGATTGGGTTGAATGACTTGTGAAAAAAGATTTATTATATTGGGTTGACTTTACCCGACTAATGTCATCCACTAAGCATGAATGATATAAGATGAGGCTACACCCGAAGAGTAGAAGATGGTATGGATGGGTGACTAGCTTGGATGGCATTGTATTGACATCTCCTATTTGTGGGAGAATAATGATAGGTGGATCAAGGATGTGCTCTTGTTATTTTAAGGCAGTTAAAGACTCTACGATGAGGTGGGGAATTAGATTGGATTGAAAGATCTCACATCTCAATTGGGTGCTAATATTAGACTGTGATAATGGTGGACCTAGGTGCTCTAATTCTAAAGAATAGATCATGCTGGACAAGCCCTGGTGTCTCAGGAAGGGTCATCCAAAAGAGATTAGAAGGAAGTTAGAAAAAAACGTATGAGTGTGTTCAGGCAATGGCTTGTAAACTGTGCTTGTTGGAATGTTGAAGCAAGGCTTGGTATGTGTTTGCTTGTGCAAATGGACAAAGCTTGGTATGTGTTTGCTTGCATAGATTGACAAGGCTTTTGGCATTGTTTTTGTTGCATTTTATTATTTTTTTTGGGCTTTTCTTGGTCTTTGATAAATGAATAGTTGCTTGCTAAAAATAAACTCTTTGAAAGTGAAAAAATAATGAAATTGAAAGCAAAACTTTTTTTAATCATTTTCAATGTTTGATATGTATGCAATGGAAGAGAGAGGAAACCTATGTTATCATTAAGGTTGTTGATTTTTCCTATCTCCACTTGTATGCGAACTAGATGAAATGTTTTTGTTTGTTTGGACTATTTTACGTGTAAATTGAATCTATCTATGCGAGCAATATGAGAGGAGATCTAATCTAGAACATCAACAACAAAACACTTTCCACTAATTTTCTTGTTCACAAACAAATTAGGCTAGCTTTTCAACATTTCTAATTTGTCACAAACAAACATTTTGAACGTGTTTCTAAAGTAGAAACAAGAGATGCAAATTTTAATTTTCTGCTTTAAGAGAGGAAAATAACAATGTTTTAAAATCTTTAAAACGAACAAAATCAACAATCTAACACTTTTCAGTATACACCTACGATTATCTATGTTTCTTACATTTGCCTAGTTGCTTGTTTAGAATGCAAAGGACTTGTTTAGATCTTGAAAAGAAAAGTTGTGCGTGCTGAAAATAGAGATTTGTTACGATTTTCTTCAAGATGACCGATTAAGTGTATTGTTGATTTGAAAGGAATTGAATTTGTTGAAATTCAAGCATAGACCAAAACTATGATGTTGTAGCAAAGACAAATGAAAAGAAATGGATCTATTTCACCATTAAATTTGTTTATTTTTTTTGTGTGGAAAACTAATATAATCACAATAATGAGCTATACTAAATCTAATTTAACAAAGAAAACAAAATACTGAAAATTAAAAGAAAGTCCATGATTTTGAAATAAATCAATTGAAATGCATGTAGTGTGTTGATAGAAGAATCCTCAGTGTGCTAGCTTTGTGTGCTCATGAAGAAATTTTGGAAACTCTCTAGCTGGAGGATAAACAAAATCTGAGATAAAATGAAAAAAGAGCAAGACACAATCCACAAATGGAGAGCAGTTGAACTGATGCTGGGTAATGTATTGGTTTGCAAAGTTTCAATTGTTTATATTAAGAACACTTCTTCACTTGCAACTGTGTAGTTGACTCGAAAATAATAAATGCTGAATATTCTGGCAATTGTAGCAGGGTTGTGGTTACAAAAACATCTCAATAACAATTTCTAATGATAATTTTCAAATTTGAAATTAAGATAAAATTGACTTTCTTATAAGAAGATAATGGAGTTTGCATGCAGGAGTTCAACTAAGTGTGACAATGAGTTCAACTTGAGATGAATTGAAAAAGGCTAAAATTAGGAGAGTGGATGAGCTGGGCATGATTAGAAACGAACATAAAGTGATGAGAACAAGAAACACAGTTAGTTGTGCAAAACACGTGAAAATTGAAGTTACATAAGCTATTTTTGAAAAGTGTTTCCACTGTGACGAAACTGTCGCTTTATGTAGGGGTGGTTGAAAAACCACCACCTAAGGTGACAAAATTGTAGTACATGATTTCAAGACTACTGTTGTTCTAATGTAAAACAACCATCTTATGTTAGAACTGCCTCCTATATTGCATAACCGTTGCAATAATTATGTAATCTGAGGGGCGATTTCATAATTTAGAAGGATAATTCTATCACTTTGGGTGGCCATTTTGTCATCCAATGTTTGTTTTTGAGATAAGGCAAACTAAACATGGCAAGGTCAAAATTAAGGGGATTGAAAGGGGTCAAGAGAAAAATACAGAAGCATAACGAGGGAATAGAGCTAGAGAGTTCTCTATGAAGCACAAAACAGGGGGTCATTGCATCATCATCAGATTTGTTATAGAAATGTTGCACTGTGTCAATTTTGAGTGCATACACATTACCCCTTTAGGAGGGTGTCTTATATGAATTGACAAGGTGTAGTCCCAAGGCATGCCAAAAGGAAATAAGAGGTCAAAAATATTTACTTAAATGGAGGAACGAACCCTGTTGGGACTCTATACAACTTACGATAAAAGACGAGATACAAGTGCAGTCTTAAAGAAAAATAAAATCGAGCATTGTAATCGAAATATGGAAAGAGTACATACTATACATGTGGGGAATTTCATACTACATGAACCATCCTATCAAGGGATTGACCCTGGGGCTAAGCCATGCATACCTGTAAAATCATAAAATGTGCTATACAAGATAGAATTGTTGTTAGAATGTTAGTGACAAAGCATTGATTTGTAATATCCAAGAAAGATAACACATATGTGAGAATAAATATTAATACGAAAAATTATGTTAAAAGTGGAAAATTTTTAAATTAAAACAACTAGTTTGGGGCCCAATATATTCAAAAACTTACAAAAAACAATTCATTTGTGTCATTTGTATTGAGGGAGATTTTTGAGCTATGGATTGCTAGTGATCATTTTGAGTGCAGAAGCAATGATTGGAAAGAGAGCGATGAGAGGATGGTGAATACACTAGTAGGAGGCATAGCAGGGCACAATCAGGGTGATTTTTGTTAACTTTACATTTTTACCCCAAATTTAAAATTTATTCAAAATATCGTTGAAATCTAGTCAATTTTGATTTTTTTTGCTTTGTGATCATTATTGGGAATGGTAGGTTAGAAAGTTGTAGGATTTGTGAGAACTTAGGTGATTTTTAGTGGGTTTTTAGAAAAACTACAGGTCGCTGATGGAACCGCTGCTTAAGTTATCAAACCGCTACCTTTTGCAACTGGTAGTTTTGTAACCACCCTGGTGGGTTCATGACTACCATGAGGTAGTTACATAACCGCCTGAGGTAGTTACATAATCGTCTTAGGATAATTTCGTGACTGTTGTAAGGCGGTTTCACAACTACCGCCTATAAATAGGGGTGGTTCTATGATATTAGAGGAATGTAAATGTCTTTGACTTGTTTAGACCATGAGATCAAACTGGCAGTTTTGTAACCACCATGGTGGGTTCATGACTACCATGAGGCAGTTACATAACCCCCTAAGGCAGTTACATCATCGTCATAGGATAATTTCGTGATTGTTATAAGGTGGTTTCACAACTGTCACCTGTAAATAGGGGCGATTTTATGATATTAGAGGAATGTGAATGTCTTTGACTTGTTTAGACCATGAGATCAAATTCTTTGTTGACACAAGGTCTCCTTGCTTATTGTAGGGGGCCAATATCCGATGGAGCATTGCCTAGGAATAACACTGGCTTCCTCAAGTCCTAGTGCTTTTGATGACTGATGAGTTGGCCCTGCTCGATTGAATGGGGATACTTTGTATTGCACGGGCAAGGATCACCTCTTCCTCTAGTTGATTGTTATGTGACTTGCTAACCTATTGGGACCCTAATCGAAATACCTTTGTATTCCCTCAAGCCTCAAAAGAGTGGACGATCACTCTCGTAGATGTGTATAGGATCATTGGTCTTTCCACGACCAAGTGAATAGTGTATATCCATGATGTTGGCATACATCATTAGGCCTGTAGCTAGGTGAAGCATTTTAGAGATGCCAACGCACGTAACATGGGTGCAAAGTGTGGCATGAGGCTTTCTCAGGTTGAGGGATCGATGATCCCCAACTTGAGGAAGGCCATAATTGGCATCCTTGCCTCCCGGTTAGTGGGGGACAAGGGTACTAATAGGCTATTGTACAACTAGTCGTCAATTGTATGTTGTGTAAATGAGAGAGGGACTCAGTTCACTTGTAGCTAGAGGATGCTGGTGCAAACTTACAAGAATTTATAGTGAGTGGCTCACTTTGGTTCCCTTTTTATTAGCCACTTGACCAACATTATGGGTTAGGTTTATGAGAGGATGATCCCCTACCAGAGGGGTGTGCTAATAGGGGCACCATGGGAATTAGGGTGATCAGATGGGCAGATGTGGCACCCTTTCATGTTTTGCCCCAAACTATAGGGTCTTTGACAATGACATATTTGATTGCCTTACCCTATGAGGTTATAGTGGGGTAATGGACCATTGAGGGGGCCTATCTTACAGTAGTCATTAGGGCTATGCAGGTTCGAGACAGGTTACGACAATTTGAAGCACACCTTGTGGATCGAGTGCCCCAACAGTTTGGTATGCCCTATGCGGGCAACCTCCCCATCCTTGGAGTTGTGTATAGGGGGACTCGTGAGGTGAGGACTGTGAGATTGGGGCGACTAGCATGGCATCTACTAGTGAAGGGGGTGCCTATCACTCAACCAGCGCGATAGGCACTTGGAGGAGGAAGACAGGTTAGAGCTGGTTAGTAGTAGATGGGTCCACCACCACCACCGCCACCATCACCACTACTAGGCCATACACAAAAGTAGGGAGAGGGAGAGGAAGAGGGTGAGCCCCAATAGTATGTTGAGTTGGAGGAGGAAGGAGGCTGCGGACTATGATTCTGATCCCTATGACATGAGGGAGATCTATGTAAAAATTATTGATTTTATTCATTCGTGATTATAGTTCACATTTTTATTTCTTTAGTTATTTAGCTACTTTTACATATGCTAAATTTTCTCATGCCAGCCAAATCTGATTTATCCTATGTGCTTTATGATTGCAGATACTATGGGTGCATGGAGGAGGATGATCAGGGATACCTGATCAATCTATTTCAGTTGAGCATTGGTTGGATGTGGGACTAGTTGTTGGTAGATCCCAATCTTCCTGCAGGGATTAGGCACCACACGTGTTTTCCCTAGCATACCATGCTTCAGTGAATCATGACATCATTGAAGATAGAGAACAACACTTTGTTGGCCAGGGCAAGGAAAGCGGAAGTCCTAGTGGATACCATGGTGAGGAGAGGAGGTGACAGAGCCTCTAGTCATAGGATGGATAGGATTGTATCAGAGTGAGGATCAGGTAGGAGTCACCCTCCTAGCCATCGACCAATAGAGAGTGGAGCGATAGGAGAGACAAGCAGGAGATGCCGTCGGAACCCCAACCCTCGACATTCTTCCACCTCAACACCCTCTTAGAGGAGGATAGACCTCTGAGACACGCTTTGTAGATATTTTGGTCATATCGATGTATATGTTGATTCTTTTTTAGATGCCTTGAGGCACATTGGCCCACTACATAGGTGTTTGTATTATATATAATGTAAGTTTTCAAGTTTTTACAATAAATATGTCTAATACCAACACCTTTATAAAGGGCCAATGTGCCTTAAGGCATCTAAAAAAGAATCAACATATACATTGATATGACCAAAATATCTACAAAGCATGTCTCAGAGGTCTGTCCTCCTCTTCTAGGAGGGTGTTGAGGTGGAAGAATGCCAGGGGTTGTGGTTTCGGTGGCATCTCTTGCTTGTCTCTCCTCCTATCGCTAATATATATATATATATATATATATATATATATATATATATATATATATATATATATATATATATATATATGGCATATCTCTCATTGATCATTATGCGATGTAGCTCTCTTATTTTCATATTGGCTTCTTTGTTTATGCACTCTAGAGGACTAGATATGTGATGATGTATGCAGATGCATCTCTCTCTCTCTTTTTGATATGTTGTTATGGGAAAAGTGCTTGTGTATGTGGAAACAAAATGTATGCAGATGATTCACGGTGATAGATGTACATATGTGGCTACAACTATGGTAATATTTATCTTGCAGATGGTTAGGGATGAAAAATGGGAAAAATAGGATAAATGTGGGATGAATCATAAATCAAAATTACGAGCAAAGGGGGGATATGTACTTGTCAAACTTATAAAATACTAACTTAATTGGTTTCATCTAGGGAAAACTTGCCCTAACAAAACCGGTAAAATGGAAAAAGGTTACCTTCTTTAAACGTAAACAGATAGACAACCTTCTTTTGTGAAACTCTTTACTTGGACACTTTTTAATTTATTGGTGCATCTGCATTGAGCTTTTACTATTCTTTGTGACCCCCTACATTTAATTTCATGTGACTAGGAAGACACATGGGCTCATCACCAAAGACTAGATGTAGGCAAGTAAGGGTACCCCTTCTTAATCCTAACCCCACACAACAAGTAAGATTTGAGGGATCAACACTAATGGTTAACAAATGCGAGAGATGTGGAATTTTGACTTTTGTAATTGCATAAACTTTTAATTTTCATAGGAGTGCCTCTCTCTCTCCTTTTTTAGGCCTTCACCCCTAAATCTTAGCCCCACGCAACCAATAAGATGTGAGGGCTCATCACCGAGGACCAAGGTAGGCAAGTGAAGTTATTTTATTTCAGGTATGCTAATGTTTTTGTTTTCCAAAGGCACCGTAAAGGAGGGATTCTATCATAGACAAGTTTTCTAGACTTCATCATAGGCTAGCATTTTCCTAAGTTATGCAAGAAGATGCAAGGAAATAGGTGTACTATGCTTGTAAGAACTAAGACAGACCAATGTAACATACTAATTTTTAGAATGCCTACTATATAGAATGACAAGGAGACGTGATAATAGGTGAAGTGATGTGTTGCATTTTGAAAGTTTTTATATTGTGTCAACTAAACAACTAAATAATCATAAAACAACACCTTTACTACCTTGATGGACACATGACATATAAAAATGCAATATATGTCGGAATGGCATGATATGTGAGAACTAGATATATAAACATTTTAGATGTGAAGAATTCATAGACATGCCAAACTCTTCGCTCTCCAAAGTGCATAACTGATAAGCTCCATTGTTGAAAACTTATGTTACTAAGTAGGGTCCCAATCAGTTGAATCTAAATTTACGACCCTCTCCTTGTTGTCAATCCGACTGTCGAGCCTAAGAATAAGGTCCCCAACATAAATTGGACACTTGTAGGCATACCCATGGAACTCATAATATTATTGGTGAAGCACAACTAATCCCTACCGTCTGACCATGGCATTCGACCCTATGCAAACCAAAATTTTTGGGAATTCAAACACCCACCCACCGCAAGTCTCTCTTCGCATAGGGAACATTCTAAGACAATCTTGCAACCTATAAAATTGGTGGTAAGACATGGTCACTTTTGCATTTTCCATTATTACTTTATAGTGGGCATGTGGCAGTTGATCAAGACATGGTCTAAAATGGATTATTTTTGTGGGAAGGGGAGGACGTTTGACTTCAGAACACTTGGGTAATCATGGGGATAAATGTTGATCGCGATGGTGCCAATCATTAAGGTGCGACCCCTTTTTTTGGGCACATATGTGACTAAGAGAGGACAAACGTCTCCGACGAGTAGCCTATGATATGTGGGGAAACTCAAATTGCTACCTATCTCAACATGATTAAGTGTTAGATGGTCGTGATGGTAGTGGCACAATGAGTCAATGGAGGCCTCATCGTCTTTTGACATTTCTATCATATGAATGTCAAAGATGTTGGGTAATCCCTTTCTAGGTCTTTGGTGTCGAGGCTTAGGAAAGTAATGAGTGTCATGGGAAATAAACAGGAGGCTTTGTGAAGGTGCAACAAGCCCAACCTTGTGTTGTAAATGGAGGAAGGGAAGAACATCTAAGAGCTTAAAAGGATGCCTCTTTGGCTTCGGGTTGAGGTAATTAGTTACTTCTGGGAATGTGAAAGATTATTTGTTTGCCTTTTTATTCGAGGTTGGAAGAATGGCATCATAGTTGGGGTATCTTTGAGGTGTGGGGAGTAGTCCAATGTAATTAGGATCTTTTTCTGGTGAAAGAGGTGTTGGGGTGTAGTCATGCCACTTGCAATACTATGGATAGGAAATGGGCAACACTGTTTGACCCATCGTTATGTGGGGAAAAGTTTATAAGAATTTGGTGAGTGATTTGTCAGGGGCCCATTCATGTACAATAGGAAAGAAGGCCCCCTTTCTAGGAATATAGGGATAACCGTGAATTCTGATGTTAATTTCTATCCTACCTATAATCATAGTAAGAATCCTCTCCTTGGGTGTTAAGGTGACTGAGGAAGGGGAAGCATTTTGATCGAGCATCGATGAACTTAGGATGTGAAGAAGAATGTAGCTGGCTGTGGGTCGATGTAAGATGATTGACATCTTTGGTGGGAGTAATCTTGACGGATCGAGGATTTTGAAGAACTGATATGGTCTCATCATAACATGATTGGCAAGCATACTCTAGAGTGGTTCAGAAGTGACAAGGGTAGAATTTGGATCGAGACTTACCCATGTGTGATTGTTATACAGGGAATCTTTCTTGTCTCTAGATACTTCTACCATATAAAGATTAGGCAGGCAAGCCAACCCCTCATGGGGTTATTTGCCCTGAGCTTTAGTGAAGTGATAGGTTCCCAACCACCATAGATCTAATAGAAGAACTAGGGGAGTATCTTTCTCTATGAGACTGATGATTTCTATGGTAGACATGGTAGAAATTGTGGTACCATCGACAAGATTTGAGTGGGGGATATTTTTGGTCGTGGCTATGTCCTTGTTAGATTTACCTTTTAGCAGCATTTGGGGGAATTCCTCTCCTTTCTTTAGGATGACTACTTTAGGTTTTGGGGGTTTAGTGACATCGACCGATTGTAGAGGTTTTGTAACCCCATTAATAGGTAGGTGATAGTCGATGTGTAACCCGAGTTACTTGTGCATGGTAGCTTGTAACATATCAAAGGGTTTACGATCCCCTTGTGCTACAAACACTTTTCCTAGGTGTAAGAACTAAAATTATTGGAATAGGGTGAAGGGAATAACTTTCATCCAATGTCTCTAGGGTCGTCCCAAGATCATGTTGTAATTGGTGTCCTTGTCTATAATATTGAATTTGGTTAAGACTGTCTTAGGGCCCATAGTGATCAGGGGTCCAATGGTTCTTATGGAAGTGGACTTGAGGCTATCATAGCCATAGAGAGTATTATGCATTGTGGAATAATTGGTTTCCCCATAACCAAGCTTCTACATGAAATAAAAGTGGACGATGTTGACCACCGCTCTGTGATCAACCATGGCTCTTTTCACTTAGTTATTGTAGATCCATACTTATAGAAACTAGGCTAGATCCCACCTCCTAGCTAACTCAAAGTTAGGTGGGAGGCTGTACAAGTCAAAAAAGTAACTAGGTTCACGTGATCCCTGACCAGGGGAGAACATGTCCAAATTGATGTGGTTGATTTGGGCTTGTGGAGGAGAGGTGACACTATATAAGTGCCTTAGCATGAGGGCATTGAGCAGAGTTTACTAATGAGCAAGCGAGTTTTTGAGTATATCTAAAAAGGAAATGTGATAAAATGTCTTGGTTAAGTTAGAGATTAAGTTATATTTCCCTACGATTTTGGGAATGGACTCTGTTTCTAGGATATTCAAGGGATGGAGGGTTGTGAGCTGGTACTCTCTAGTACGAGTGATGGTGTCTTACTCTTCTTTGAATTCTAATTATACGAATCCTATCATTTGGGTCTTGCCTTGAACTCCCAACTGCAAAGCCACATTGATGTTTATCACCCCAAAAGTGGAGGCTTCAACATCATGATTGCCTATTGTCATGGATTAGCTGTGTTGAACGAGGTGACCTTGCGGGTTATTTTGCTCTTGACCTGGCAGGGGGGTTAAATTGATGATTAGGAAAAGTATTGTGGTAAATTTAAATTTTCTGGTTTTGGGGAGCAACAAGATCATTTGGGAGGGTTTGGATGTTTGCATGCGCACCTCTTAGGAACATATCCACAAATGTTTGTCTTTGATCCTTTGAGAGTCTTTGTATAAACTTATTATATTCTCATTAGCTTAGAGTGTCATGGCCTATGACTTTGTGGAAGAGGCAATAGATGTTGGCGTCATAATCCTTAGGTCGCATGTTTTACCCTTGTTAGAGTCTCTATTGATTATTCTATTGATGGTAACCTTGATTCTAAAACTATGGGTATAGTTCACTTTGTTGGCATTGGCATTGGTTATGGTTTTGATATTGCATGTTGCAAGGTGGCAGTTGGTTGAAACCAATTGCATGAACGCTAGGGGGGCTTTGGTTCCTGACCCCAATGTTATTGGTCTTATTTATTGGTGGACATTGACCATTATTTACAGGGTTTTGTTTCTTGGCTTGATTGATGATGCCATCAATGGTAGCGCTCCTATTGTGGTTTAGTATTTTAGGACATTGGCTATTCACATTGCTTGTGTTTAGGTTCATATTTTGAGATACTCCATTATTTTGGCTGGGAGTGATGATACACCCATTGACCCCATAGGTCCATCGACCACTAAATACGTAATGTACTTTTGAGGGCCTTTTCATATGACCTGTATAAATTATTTTTGGATGTCCTCCCTTGTTTCCTTATTGAGGGGGTGGAGGAAAAAATAACATAACTCTCATTGGTCCATGAGTAAAGGTATATAAGACCTACCATCATCTTTTGATGAAATGGCCAACTAACTCGTATTCTTGTTTGATATAGAAGAACTCTCGTATGTACTGTAGTCTTTAAGATTTTTTAATATCGAATGTCTTGACAAATTCGACCATAAGTTGACAAAAAGAGTGTATAGATCCTTTGGGGAGATGGTAATACCATTCAAGTGTTATCCCCTCAAGGGTCTCGAAGAAGATATTTTCTAAACCCCATCCCAAGGCAGGGGCTCTCTGATGGTATTAGTGTAATATTTTACATACGCATTGGGATCTCATTTCCCTTTGAATTTAGGAAGATCCAGTAGGGGATGTGGGAGGACTCCTCGTATGTTTGCATCGAGGGGTTCCTTGGGGTATATGTCATAGGTTCTCATGTTTTTAAAGTCTATCATCATCATGGTGAGGCCCTTGTCCTTATTTATATGAGACATTCATTCGTCCCTTGTATGCAACATTAATTTCTTCCATATGCTCTTATATATAAATTGCATGACATTACTTGTGTTTGTTGCTTGTTACTATGATGCCATGATTTATATCATGCATTGATACTACTTACTACATATACTATTGTGCCATGATCTATATCATGCACATACTAGTTATGTGTTTCATTGCTTTATCTAACACATTTCCAAAATACAATTCAAGTTTACATCTTAAACTATGATGAAAATAAAATTTAAACTATGCAAAGGCTATTACATGATTCAATATTTCAATTATTTTTACAATTCTCTTTTGAGATAGGTGACTTACAGGCTATGTCTCTCATATCAAAAGGGGCATCACAATGGGCTTATCATGAGAACATTTTAGAATTATGACAATACACATATTTCAAATCTATAGTTGATCCAAAAGTTTCAATACAAATTTACATATACTTGAGGCATATGCATGGGCATGCACATAAATAATCTCAAATTTCAAGTTTCAAATGTTTCAAGTTTCAAAAAAATTTCAAAGTTCAAAAAACACTCAATATCAATACAATACAGATACAAGAGGCACGATACTTGTTCATGTCCATGTTTCTAATATGGCATTTTCAAGTTTTAAGTTTCAAATTTCAAATTTCAAAGTTAAAAAAGTTTAAAATAGAATCAAGATTCATCTGTAGTGGTGTGATTCATCTCAATGTTTCAAATGGGCCACATTGGAGTTAGAAGACACTCAACATCAATGGTTGCACTTTTTCAAGATGTAATGGATCACATTTGGTGGTTCCCCCCTTTCAAATATTCTACAAAGTAATTTATACAGTAAAATGAGAGTTGGAGCATACATCCTTCCCAACTCAAGAGCATTCAAAGGTTTTCAAATTGAGACTTGATCACTCTCAAATTGTCAAAAGTTCAACAAATTCTCCAAATGTTTGAACAATGGGAAAAACACTTCTCAAATTCCAAGTTACAAGGAAATTAGATTGCATACTTTTTCAGACGTATACTTTCCTTGCTCTCTTTTCAAATTTCAAAACTTAAGTTACAAGTTTTCAATTTTCAAATATGGACAATAACTACTTTCAATGCCATTGTTGTAGGTTTCACACTAAGGCATCTTGTAAAATCAACCTTTGTATAAAAATAAAAAGTTTGTATACATACATAGGTTTGCATCTACTTTAGCCATTTCAATTCATTTCAACATTAGAATAAAGAGGGGGCAAATGTAGACACTCACAATTAGTCTTTAATTGCTTAACAAATGCCTATTCTTGACATCCTTATCCATGTTCACCATTTCACTAACTTGCAATCCATACATGAACCTTTTATGTCTTGAAAACACTAAAAAGGTAATACAAACATCTTTATTTATGTCATAATTATCCCTATTTAGCTCACAGATCTATGCTAAGCATGTCCCAACGGTCTCTAGTATTCTTGGACAAGTTTGCATAATGAGTACAACAATGCATTGCGGCCCTGTTCAACTAGTGTGACCTTTTATCCTGTACTCCATTAGTAACTTTTTAAAATTTGATCCATTTAATATTACCCTTCCTATGTGTTTTCTAAGGTTGGTTAGTGAAAATATTCTCCTATATAAGCACATCAAGGCTTCCTCAACTACAAATGACAATTATTGAACATAAAAAGAACAAAAAAATACTATTTATTCTTATTTCTATTATGAAACATCCTAACAACTAGAGGTCAAGTATGAAGAGTATTTATTTTAGGTCAAAGGCATCCATTTTTCAAGCACTTCAATAAAATCATTTAGTAATAGCAATATATTTGTACAATTACATATCATACAAGCACCCTAGGAGTTAGAACTACATTAACACAAGGCCCATTTGGGCTATGTAGGCAACACTCAGCCACAAAGGATCTCTGAGGCAAAGTCAGCTATTCCTTTAACCCTAAACCCCCTCTTTTGCATTTAATTACTATTATGTTTCTTAAGGAGGATCTAGGGTCTATTATTTTACAAGTCTTCTACATGACATATTAACACACAGAGCTCAATAGTCAACCTTCACAAGTAGTTGCACATGCACATATTGATAAATTAGGGATGCAATCAACCATGATGTGCCCACAATGAACTTTTGTCCACCTCCCATGGATTTATCCTATAAAATTGTGAATTATTGTTTTCTAACACGACTATGTTTGTAGGTCATTTTACATAGTTTGCACTTATAGTCAGCTTGCAAAATTATATCTATATTTGTCTTGAGGGACACTCTCTAACCCTAGCCTAATTTATTATATTTAACAAGTTTATGATTTATGTAATTATTTATTTACTGTATTCTGCCTCATTTAGATTTCTAATAATTTAATACACTTCATTGGATTCATCAAATAAAAATATATTAAACCCTCTCAAGGGTATTCAAACACTTTCATATTCAAAGGCACTACCCTATTCTTCCAAATTTACTAAATAGTCACAAGGATTATGTCCTAGCCAAGTCAAAATCACCTCAATCCCAACACAAATTTTTTATTTTTCAAGTATCAAGAGTTAGATTGTAATTTTCACACATTCAAGGAGCACTATTACACATAGTTAGCCCAAGAAGAGTAGTTGTGACTGAATTGTGCATTGTGAACCAAACTGGATCCTAGTGTGCACATTACCTGGTCCCAATATTTCTATGGGAGATTGATTATCTCACATTTACAGGTCCATAAAAGAGCACAAATTGCTAGACATAGACCTAATCCTTTAGTTACACTTATTGGCTCAACCTTTCAAACTACCGAGAATCAACACATGCCCATGGCTTTACCTGTCTTGGCCTTTTGGGTTTTCTATAAATATTCCTAAAGTTACCCATGACTTACCTATGAACCTAGAGAGATACTTGACAAGCTTCACTCATAGTGTAGGAAGGACTATAGAGGAAAATGTAACATCATACAAAACTGCTCTAAGACTTATCAATGTTGAGCATAAAGACATAGCTTGTAGGATATTCCATTTCACGCTTATGAACACAACATATAATTGGTTCCTAAACCTTCTTGAGGACTCCATTACAAGTTGGGATAAGTTTAGTAATAATTTCCTAGCCCAATTTGAGCAAGTTATAGATCCAAGTGTCCTGTATCAACAATTTGCATGCATTAAATGAGAGCCCAATGAGCCCATTAGTAATTTCAATGCTTGTTTCCAGAAGATGTATAGATAAGTCACCAATATTTATAAACATAATGCTCAACTAGCATTAGACATGTATTAAAATACATTGGACCCATCGACTGAAATTTTCTTAAGACAATACCCTATGGTGGTGACCTTACCTTTGGCATATGTTGAATCTATTAAGGTTGATATATAGATCAATTCATAAATCTAAATGATGGCTCCCATATAATGAATTACCCAAAATGACATCATTGAGCCTTCTTCCTAATATAAATCAGAATGCTCCTACACCTCAACCATTGCCTATTTGAATGTGCTCCCAATGGGAATTACTCCTCCAAATCATTTTGCATAAGTATGTAGCTAAGTAGAATGTATATAATACCAAGTATTTAGATGCTCATTTTATATTTGTGCTTATTCCTTATATTGATGTGGTTACATATCCTCTGAAGATGATTTTAGATTTTATGTATCAGGGCTTGTAGGTTCAAATAGGTTATGAGAAATATGCTCAAGTGGATCAAAATTTAGCTTGTGCATTTTCTCATCTATCATATCATAGGCAACATCGTCATCACTGTCATAGTAATATGAAACACGACCATCTTATTGTTTAGTATTTTCTAATAAAAGAAGCTCAAAATTGGAGGTGTTTATGGTTTTGGTATCATTGGTTCCTTTCATATTGGTTCTTTTTATTGAGGCGCATCTATGTGCACATAAGTGTTTAGTGCCTTATCTGCATTTAGAGATAATATAGCTATTGTACTTGACTTTCCCATTGCATAAGTTTGGATATTCTCAAGAGGAATACATTTTTTAGGTGGTACTACTATAAGAATGCCCTCTATATTATAATGTATCATTTTGCATAATTTAAAGGGCTCATCATTAGTAAGCATTATCAATAGGGTCCCATTATGTATGAATTTTACACATCAATGTAAATTAGATGGGATGAATTCCATTATGTGTATCTAAGGTCTACCCAAAAGTAAATTATAATGTAATGATTGATACACAATTATTTGATTAACTCTTTCAAACTTAAAGAATGCATAGGGAACATTACGTACTTATCCAAGTAACAAGAATGGAAAACCTAAAATTGGTATTCTTTATTATTTCCCCCTTATTTCCTCATGTTGTTCTATTTTATTCTTTGTAACATGTTATCATTTGTGCACCTTTAATTTTCACATGAAACCTCTTAAAAATCAAAGCCAAATGACTTTTACAAGGCATTGGTTTAAAACATGCATTGTGAGTTCTTCACAATAGAAACTCATAATATTCCCAAAGCAAAATTCACATAAAGCTGTAGTTAAATTACCATAAATTCTCATGCATTTCACCCACAAATCCCATCAAAACCTAATACCTTTCCATTGCCTCCAAACTAAAGTCAACGTGCTAACAAAGCCATGCACAATGATCAAAACAATCAAATGACCCAAAAGTAATATAAAGAGTATAGTATTTGACCTAATTTTAGGTCTTAATCAAAATGATTTAATTTTACCTCATTCAAGGTCTAACTAAAAATATTAATGATTGTTTACATGAATTTAAACCCAAGTCTAAAGTTCTTACCACAACAAAACAACAACTAATCAAACCTATTTTCCAAGTATTACCAAGCCATGATAAATCTACAAATAAGTCACCAAACAACATTGGAAAAGCCAACAAGTGACTCAAAAATTCTCAAAGCATAATAAAGACTAAAGATAACTTGAGCTTATCAACATAATGAATTGCATTCACAATTGGTTGTAAGCCAATGATGACTGCTCAAACTTAAAAATATAAGTTTACACATAATATTGGTTTTTCAAAATACAAACATAACACTAAAAGGAATGGTAGAACCATATAAAACCCTAACTTGCATCTTACCATTTATCCCTGTATAGTGTTGTTTGGTATCAGTTTGTGAAACACTTCCTTCTGTAGCCTTAACCCATTATTTGATGGTACCTAAAACCATGAAAATGACATTAGAAGTACCTATAGCATGGAGATACTGACAAACATAAATATCACAACTACATGATCAATATATAGATATTCACAAGACATTAAAATG
Organism: Torreya grandis; assembly: GCA_037957365.1. Classification (NCBI taxonomy): domain Eukaryota; kingdom Viridiplantae; phylum Streptophyta; class Pinopsida; order Cupressales; family Taxaceae; genus Torreya; species Torreya grandis. The sequence continues at coordinate 1,782,264 of JARHVA010002453.1, forward strand.
TATCATATACATCAAAATCACAACACTAAGCTATCATCAAATAAATATTATCTGAGATATAACACTATAATACAAATCAAATTATAATGTTGTCATACTAAAACTATTTATTTCATGTTTAAACAAAGGTAGGATATGACATAAATCTAATAAAACATTGAGTTTATGTGGTGTTTTTTATTGCATTATTTTGCTATGTAATTCAAAAGGTTGCATGCTTCAAGGCATCCCATTGAGATTTCTAACCAAGACTACATCATTTGCCACTAGAGTAATGTTTTAATCCTTGAAGGTTAGTGTTACTTTCCATATTTATGACTGTTATTAGAAATTAGCTGCAAACATATTCCAACAAGATTGTTGGGTAGAAGGTGTAAGTAATTTTTCTTTGTTTTCAAGGAAATGACACATAGAGAAGGGTTTATTGCGAGAGCATCAAGAAAAACTAGAGTGCCAAGACTTGAAAACTTGGTAGGATTGATGAGAGATATTCAAGCCCATCTTGAGGCTATGGAGACCATAAAATGTTGAGGTATTAGGATGGTGGATAATGAAAGTGATACTAAAGTTGTAGAAGAGCCAATTGAAAACTAGGCTGTAGAAGAAGAGGTTAATGAATCTAAAGATCAATTCTTGTGAGTTATTGTGAGAATGATGAGTAAATCAAAGTTGGACCTCATAAGCTACTCTATAATTTTGAGCCCTAAAGAGCTCATTGACTAGATCACTGACCTGCATAATTATTTTGAATATGAAAATATGAAACATTCTAAACAAATTAAGTTCATTGTTGCAAAGTTGAAAAGTCACACATGCTTATGGTGGGAGCATGTTCAAACTAAAATATTATGCAAAAGAAAGGATAAGATTATGACTTAGAATAAATTCATCGCATAACTGAATGTTAAATTCATTCTCGAGGATTATAATTTGAGATTGTTTAAGAAGCTTCAAAACTTGTGATAAAGGGAGATGGGTGTGAAATATTACGTTGAAGAGTTCTATACACATACCGTTAGAGTAGGTCATCTTGAATATTATGTTGATAAGATCTCAAGGTATGTAAATGGGTTGCATATTATAATTTAATATGAGTTTAGTATGTGTATATACACAATATTTTTTAACTTTATAATTTACTGATGCTTTCTCTCTTGTTGAAACCAATCAAGTTTCAATCTCTCTAAGTGCACACCTTAAAGGGTGTATTGGAAAATGGATGGAAAAACCATTGGTGCTTCACAAGATCGTTGTTCAAATCTATCATTTTCTAAACCCATTACAAATCCTACTTATCCAACTCCACAAACAATCTAAACCTCGTTTACACATTTCCCTAAGCATTTATTTGATCAAATATCCCCTAATAAAACAAATATCCCTTTTTATACTAAGTCAGCTAGGCTGATATTGTTATAAAGGATTAAACACAAGTTACATAACTAAGTCGGCATGGTCAACTTAGTTTAAGGCTTAACGGTAATTTTTTTCAAATAACAGGATCGAGTTGGTTTATCTTGTCATCTGAAAGTTTGAAAGGGTTAATAATTTACCATTGATATAAATGTAAGGCTCATTTCATTTCAATGGAGACTAATAATTATTTTTGCATCATTACAGTTTGTAAATTATGCTAAATCTACATTTGAAGGAGCCATTGCTTAGGGCTTACATTGGAGAAGATTACTTGTCTTGTGGGAAGTTTTGGATGTAAAGTATGAGTATTTTAGCCTAGAGTTGATTTATATAGTGTGATCTTTACATGCCAAAACAACCTATTCCAAAGCACCATTAGCCATGGGAGATATTGAGTTTCGACAGGTTCATCCAAGGCAAGTATTTCTAACTCTTGTTATTTCATTTGATAGATAGATATTGTATAAATAATGTGTTGTGAATGTGAAAGTCCTTACTTAGACTACCTCTATACTTGAACTTAGTATCAATATAGAGTTTTATGTGTTTGTCATTTTTCATTTTAGGTGATCTAGTTCTCTATTTGCTTAAGCATGATCCCTTGATTATTTATTTATGTTTAATCATCCCTCTTTGTGTCACAAGCTTTAGTGAGCACTAGATTAGTTTTATTTTATGTATTTAGACCTAGCAAGGGTTATTGCATAGTGTCATTTTTCTATAGGCTTTCGAACTCTCTCTTTTCGTATTGTGTAGTAAGAGATCCCATGGTAAGGTTTAATAGATCCAATTTGGTCATGTTCCTAACATAAACATATATCATAATGGGCGTTAGTTGATTACCTTATCTGATCTTAGATTTTACTATCAAAATAAGCTATAGATCTATCTTAATTTTTTACATACATTTTGGTAAAACCGACGTGAATCTAACCCTTGCATATTTTTAATTTTTCACTTACAATCAACTTTATCAGATTGGTCAATCTAGTCTTAATATTCACCTACATATTCAAGATTCATAGTTAATTAAATCATGCTAGTTGACCTTATTTGGTATTCTTTTTGCAGGTTCTCTTTCCAAAATCAACTAGATCAGGTTGATTGATCTAGGAATTTTATCTATTTGTAGGTTTTACTTATACAATCAACTAAATTGAGTTGGTTGATCTAGTCTTTTTTTCTATTTTCAAGTTTTCCTTTTGCAGTCAACTAGATTGGGCTAACTGATTTAGTCTTTTTTTATTTGAAGGTCCAAGGTTTATATTCAACTAGATCGGGCTAGCTGATTTAGTTTTATCCTTTGGCTTGTAGGGTTTCATTTCTAAACTGAGCCACATTCATAACTCAAGAGACTTTAATTTTTTTTGATTTCTCGTTAACAATCAACTAGATCACGCTGATCAATTTAGTATAGATTATCAATTTTTAATTTTTAGCTTTCAACAAACTAGATCAGGATGGTCAATATAGTTTTATTTTACCAATTTTATTTTTTATATTTCTAACAGATTGAATCAACCTAGTTGATCTCATTCAACCTATGTGTTTTTTATATTTTTGTCTCTACAGGACTCAATCAAGTCTGAACAATATAGTTAGCAAGCATATTTTTAATATTTTTAGACAACCAAATAAGTCAACCTGGTCAATGTAATTATTTCCCAGGTTCACTCTAAACAAGTTTTGTACTTTCATTTTTTCAATTGATCATTTTTGTCTTTTATTAAAATTAGTTAGACTTTTTTGTTTTTAGATTGTCTTTACAAGTTATTTAGTTTTGTAAAATTGTATCAGATAATCAAATAAGTTGACATGATTGATTTAGTTCTGTGTCTTTTTTTTTGGCCCAAAAACTACGTTGACCTGGTTGACTGTATTTTTTTCTAGCATGTTTTAACAACATACTAGATCGGCTTGCCTAATTGTGTTATGTTATGTCTTTCAACTAGATCATCCTAATTGATCTTGTTCTGAGTTTTTTAAATTCAGTTTAATCAAGACAATTCACATTCATTTCTTAGCAATTAATCTCACAATTTAAAAAAAAATATTGACTACCAGTTTATTTATTTTCTAAAAAAAATAAAATTAGTTTTCAATAATTGGATTTTACCTTTATTTTTCCTTTGTCTTGATTTCCCTAGAAACTATGTACTTACAGTTTTAAAACTACTTAGCTAATGTCATGAAGGGCTACATAATACTCTATTTATGATCCTTGTATATCATTTACAGATATCATGGTATGATGGGCTTACCCCAATACTCATAGCCATGATACAAAGCTAAACATGGTCGTTAGTTTCCACATACCTCATAGTATTTTGGAAATGACTAAGATTTTTTTTTGAACTGAACCTAAGGAATCCAACTATCTATTTGATTTTGTGGTGCATTAGTTAGCAGTTAACACCAAAATTTTACTTCTAACTTACCCTTGAAGTCAAGTTTAGTGGGTTATGGGAATGACACTTCCTTCATAGCTAACATTCTATAATATTGGGTCTTCATTATCCAACTAACAAACAAGTATCTTTGGAAGCCTAAAAATCAATCAAAACCTTTTAGTACAACCTATTGATATTCTTTTTTAGATAATTAGTTGGTATCAGTTGTTACAAAATTACAATTTTTGATTGTTGCTTATCATTCTTTTTTGTATTATAGATTGTATTGACCAACATTAATAAATCTTGTGTTTTGTGGTAGATAGTTTACTATTATGTCTACTTTACTACTACAATAAAAATTACATAGTTCAAATTACTGCTAATATTTTTCTAGAATCAACTAAATTGACCAACATGATTTCGTATAATCATGTATTTTCCTATTTATAAAACCAAATCGACTAGCTTGATTTTTAGGATATAATCAAATTAACATTGCTCTCAAAGGTCAACATAAAACTATGTTTACAACATAATGGGGAACCTATTGCTATGTCAAAATGCCTTTCGATCTAAAAAATGTTGGTGCCATTTATCAATGTGAAATGACTCATATTTCATGATCTCATACACAAAATTGTTGAAACCTATGTAGATGACCTTATTGCCAAATCCAAACATTGTGAAAATCATCTTCGTGATCTCACTATCATCTTTGATCATATCATTAACTACAAAGTATGACTAAATATCCACAAATGTGTTTTTGATGTCACAGCTGGTAAACTCTTAGGTTTTCTAGGTTCTCTTCAAGGAATTAACGTTGATCTAGCTAAAATTAAAGATATCATCAACATATTTATTCCTTGATCTATTCCAAACATACAAAGATACCTTGGTAAACTTGAGATAATCTAACTATTCATCCATGAAATGGATAACTGTATTTATTTAATTTATTCCCTCCTTAATAAAGTTATAGATTTGGAATGAATTGATTAATGCAAAAAAATAATCGATAGTATGAAAGAGTCACTCCTGCATCTTCCCACTCTTTGATCTCCTTCTAATGATTGACCTCTCGTCTTGTATACCTCATCCACCCCATTTGACATAATGACAAAGTGGGCACCAAATAATCCCATAGACCTAAAAATACCACCAACAAGAGAAGACCATCTTATAAATATGATACAAACTCCCCTTTACCTTGAGCCTACCTCTTCTTGCCTTAACAACTTCCTCTTGCTCCATGTCAACACTCTTTTCAACCAAGCACTGCAACCAATGAAGAAAGAACACACAAAATATACTAAAATATGATGAAACTCACTAAAAAACATCTAAGAGGGACTCCAGCTAAAATATCTGAGCCATTGCACATTTTTGAGCATCTTTAGATCTCCACACATCATGAGAAACCACCACACATGCTGTTAGCCTTCTCTTTCAAGCTACCACAAAGACCACCAATAGAAATTCATGCCACTCACCAACTAGGAAACATTCACTAAACCAACTTGAGAAATCACCTTAAAATACTCATGCCTTACTCATTTAGAGAATTTGATAAAAAGGCACTCTTCTTCACACTAAGCCTATCTAGTCTACTTGTAGCCCTACTTGAAACTTGCAGAGCCAACAAATTTTATTATACACACATTCAAGACTTAAAAATTCATATCTAAATCAATCTCATATGACCCCTCAAGCACACCAATGTGCATTACCCAACTCATCCTCTGAAACATACTTCACAAATGAGTTTGCCAATTAGGCCTTCATCTTGAAAAAATATGAATAAATTATAATCCAAAAACCTTCAGATATCTATGAAGATTGATTTGACAACCCATTTGGCCCATTCAATAAATTAAGAAGCCTTAGACCTCAACTCATAAGGCCAACCACTTTTTTAGTATAGCCCAAAACCTTAGAATCTTAAAACAAACCGAGTCAACATACCTCCTTCTGGTCAATGTCCATCTTTGAAACTTCTTAAAAACTTGAAGACAACCATCACACACTTATGGACCAAAATTTGAGCCTCCATATCTTTGGAAGCATTGAATTCTTATAACCCATTTTTAGGCCTACTTGCCGTTAAGCCAAAATTGAGAAAACTGAGAGCACTAAAAAATCTTCAACTTGACCTCAACATACCTTCATACCAAAAAAACACCTAGAGCACATCAAAAAAAAGTTCACAGACCTTTTTGAGTACCAAAATATTTCATCAATCTCATTAGGCCACCTGCAAACACCCATTCTGACCTTGTAAAATATCTCCTTCACAAATCTTTGGAGCAAGTTCATGAACTTGTTGCTTTCCCTTAACCAATGACCTTCAAGATCAACACAAGTCTATGTACATATTTGTCATTATGATCTTGAGCACATAAACTTGATTGTCCACAAGAAAGATGCCTCCTAAGAAGCATAGGTAGAGACATCCTACTTCACAATGTTCTAGAATAATGTGAAACCATGAGTTGCCCATAACTCCTAATATTTCTTCTCCTTGGTCATTTGATACTTGTAGTTCTTATTCTTCTTCTTAGGCTTAAGATAAGCACCATTATCAACCACTATAATATTCTCATTTTATTCTAAGATTGGAGTGAAAATACATGGAGATAACAAAGATTCATGACATACCTGTTCATCTAAAAAATCCATCTTGCAGTTTGGAACCTCATCACTAGGCACATACAATTGATGTTATTTGCATGATACATGCTTATTAACTATAAGATGTTTACTTGGATACAAACTCACTTTAAAACTAGCCTCAACCATCACCTTGGTCTTTTCCTTGAGCATGGTCTCTTCATTCTCAACATGAGCAGATAATGATAGACCTTGGCACTTTTCTCCTTCTATAACATTTTCCACCAAAGCAAACAAATTACTTAGGCCTACAGACTCATCATGACTTACACTTGTCACCTTTGTCCTTCATGAGTTTATTTACCTAATTCCTTGCACTCTAGGAGCCTAATTAAACCTATTCTAACTAGTACACTTTTGCTTGCATAACCTAGCAATATGACCTCTCTATTCATAATTGTAACACACCATACTCCTTGATGGAAACAAAATTTGACTCCTTTTAATTGATGACCCCCATCATAGTCCCATGCAAACTCATTTCTAATAGATCTCTTGCATTCTCTAGATTTATGTCCAAATTGATTACATGTGAAATAATAACCATTGAATCTTGCATACCTCATGGCATTAGGTTGTCTAATCTGATTCATCTTCATTCTATTAGTACCTCCATTCCTTGTCTAATGGTTTGTCTTCAAAGATTGATCCACCTTGCTCTCATTGATATTCATGTCAGCTTGAGTAGCAACTTTGGGCTCTTCATTAAAACCCAATCCAGATCTATCACTACCTAAATTTTGACGCTTTAAGAGGTCATCCAGATCATTAGAACTTTTATCAAACTTGAGAAATTATTTCACCTTGTTTGCAGATTTATCTAACTCATCTTTCAAAGACACAATCTCAAAATCATACCTTGAGCATTCTTCTTCTTTGGCTCTTAGACTCTTAGACATAGATTCCAAATTAGAATTAAGAAACATGAAAACACCTTCATGCTCCCTAGAATATTCAACCAATCTTGCCTCAAACACACTAAATTGCTCTTCATAGTCCTTGAGTTTAGATTTCATCTTCTTATTCATCTTCTTCTCAATCTTAGTTCTTCAATAACATTCATCAATACAGTCTCACAATCCACCTCATCTTCATCATCATCTGAATCACTCCAAGTAGACACCTTCTAATGTGAGAAAATTCCTTCCTCAGCTGTGAATAGGGTTTCATATTCAATAGAACCATCATTTGCATGATCATTTTCTGAGTCATTGTCTTCACTCTCATCTGATGATTTGAAATCTTCTTTGGTGTAGAGACTCTTCTTGTTCTTGAAGGACTTATTCTTATTGTTATACTTTCTGAATCTTTTATGTAAATATTCTTGTTTTCATCTTGACCTTCACCATGCTCTTCATCATCATTATTTTCATGCTTATGAGGGCACTTAGGAGAAAAATATCTTATCTTTCCATAGTTGAAAAATTTGAAGGGTAGTTTACCCTTATACTTCCTTGAGCTTGTGTTTAATTTCATAGTAAACAAAGTAATTAGTTCATCCTCATCCTCATCAATATCATATATGTCATCCTCTTTGGGTTTCTTACTTTGAAACTTCTTCTTAGTCTTCACCTCTATCTTGACTGTTGCTTCCTTCTTTGGTGGTATATCATCATTTACTCTCATCTCATAGGTAGTAAGGATGTCATGTAATTTATTAATCTTCAACTAATTAAGATCATGACTTTATTCAATAGTAGATACTTTTGGATCAAACTTGAGGGATATAGACCTTAATATCTTTTGGACTATAGTAGCCTCTTCAATATTATTTTCAAGATTTTTTATGATGTTCACAGTCTCATCAACTCTCTACAGAAAGGATGTCACAAAATCTTCTTCCATCATCTTGAGAATTTCAAATTACCTTATGTGAGTCTGCAACTTATCAAGCTTGACCCTTGAATATCCTTCATAAATGATCTATATTTTGTCTCATATCTCTTTAGCAAATTTACAATGGATTACCTTGGTGTATTCAGTCTCCAAAAGACCACAAGTGCTTGCATTCATTATTGAGGAATTATTCTCAAACAACTTATTGTCTGCAACACTAGATGGAGGAGTAGTAGGAGAAACATAACCATCCATAATAGATTGCCGTGCATGAAACCAAAAAACATAATTAGATCTATTGAACATCGATGCTTGCTTAGTAGAGAAACTTCCTTGATGACTACCCATATTTTACTTTGGATCACCTTCAAGCTATCAAGTCTTTACCAAAGGTTCTCACTTTGATACAAATTATCAAAGGTATAATCACTGGGGGGTGGTGAATCAGTGAGCCCAAATAATCTAACTTCAAATTTCAATCCTTACAAACACTTAATCAAATATGACAAACATTCATGAAGCATACACATCATTCATAACAATAAACAAGAGAGATAATGCAAGATCAAACACATAACACATGACATAGGTAGGAAACCCTCTTGGGAGAGAAAACCCACTAGAAGATACAATTAGAATATTATCTTATAATAACTAGAACCAATTTAGACCAGCTACAACTAATCAAAGAGATACCATCCCTTATTTAGTGAGACTACAATCCCACAAGGTGCTACCACACCTATCTAATTGAGCTGTAACAATAACTAGACCTTTAACAAGTTCCACCTTTCAAGGAGGCTGCAACCCCCTTAGATGCTGAGATACCTTAATAAAACTTATGAACACATCCACCTTTGAAGTGATGTCTTCAACACTTGATGATGGACCTCTGATTTTCACTCTTCACCTTCGCTCATACTCAATCTACAAGAGTACTATATTTCCAATAAAATTATGACTTACAAGTCATACAAATAGTCTTCAATTATTCTTATCTTCAACTCATGTATAGGTCACCCACCTTTTCCTTCATTTCACTACACTGTGATCTCAAATTCACAATCCACACATAATCCTCTCACTCGTCTATAACTCATCATCTTTGATTTCACTATATATAGAGCATTCATGATTATCACCATCTTGGTTGGCCATTAGACATGTCTTAACCTTTAAGGTATTTATCACATGAAGACACAACTCAATATAATATGCATAGGTCAGTCATAGCATCTATGGGTCACCCTTAAGCAACTACACCTATCAAATAGACACTTGTAGCCCTTATAGGTCTCATCGAGACCTATCCACCCATTTAGCACTTCATCGAGCAAAATAAGAACATAGGAACACGTTTAAAATCTTGTACCCATTACATATGATCTATAGGTCCCCTTTAAGTGCCAAAAACTAAGATAGTACCTTTTTGCTTAAGCACATTTTGTTTAAACAACATTTTATGCACATAGTCACCATGAACGAATACACAACTGACATATAAACCTCTATTCATACTGAATATGATTGGTCAAACCTTTGTAATTCACACATATCATCCTCATGGAGTCTAAAAAACTCCTCAATAGCCAATTCATCAAGAGATATTAAAACAACATCAAAAAAATCTTGAACAATCTTCTCAAGTTACTTACAGTCCATGCACGAAAATATAGTAAAATTTGAAGCTTAATAACTTTAACTATACTAATAATTAGACCCTCAAATTCATATTAATAGAATCAACTTGGAGTCCTCTACAAGTTCTCTTTTTATATTATCAGTAAATTATGTATAAATCATAAGATATAGCCAAAATATAGAGAACTAATTTTTCCTTTGTTAAATTCAAATATTTGAATTCAAATAGTCACAGTTAAATCTCAAACACCATGTTCGCATCTCATATCCTCACTCCTTCATATTGATCATACACTATTGATATTCTTCTAAACTTTAACTCATAGTGTGCCAATTACCAAACATTAAACCTTGAACACATTGTCTTCATCTTGTGCACTCTTGTAATATTGACTCAATGTGCACCATCGATCTTATGTACATAGCTTAGTCTTTATCTATGTTAAACATTGAACACCTTGAAAACATCTTGCTCAACATGCACCATTGGTCTGTATATGTAAAAATGTTCACTCACCATTATATATTAGATGAATCTCTATCTTTATCTCTACTTGACATTAAACATCGAACACTTCTTACCATTTCGCTCAACATGCACTGTTAGACCATTTTTGTATGATCACCCACGTACTATTGGATCTTCATTTGGTCTTAATATTTAAATCTATTAACCAATGAACACTTTAACCTTTTTGAATTTTTGCACACTGTATATCTTCACTGTATGATCTCATGAGAACCAATAGATCTTCAATTGGTCCTAGTCTTTAACATTGTACAAAATAGACTATATATGTGAACCATTGCTATCTACCTGGTAGGCCAACTTTGCACAGTTATATATTTTACCTCATTCACTTGAATGTTTTGTAAATTTAGACCATATGATATCCTCATATAGGAAAATTGAACCATATATCAATCTGCTCTTGAAACCCTCACATGTGAGATATAACGACATTAAAATGATCACTTAGATTTGTTATCTCACAAAGCCAACTATGTCAAGAACTGTCTAAAAAGACCAACTTTGCACATGCATATATTTTGATGAGCTTAATTGCATGACCTAAAATTTAGTGAATATCAACTAAGCATAAAATTGAACAAACCTATATGATCATCTCCTAAAATATACACATGTGTGAGATATGCCACCATAAAAATACCTACTTAGCTTTTTTTGTCACATTGAAAATTTGGCTAAGTATGGGAAAACACTATCAAATATTTGAGAGCCCAACTTTGCACTTGCATATATTTTGTCATGCTTCATTGCTAAACTTAATATTTAACACAAACTAGGAAATAATGTTATCAAAATCATATGAACAAATCCTCCTGATTCATTCACACATGACAATGATGACATCAGTAAATTGCCTACTCAAATTTTTTGCCACTAGACCCAAAATGTCTAGATGAAAATAATGATCAACTAGATGAAATCCACTCATGAACACAAGCACTCAAAGCATAAAAAACCCTTTATAGAAACCCTTTCAAATGATCAATACTCTATACACATCCTTGAACATCTCTATCCATATCAAAACTGAAGATCAACCAAACCTCTTTCAAGCATACTAGGACAAGCACATTACACACTTTGTCATTATAATTTAGACTATCGAGGCACTTCATCCACTCATCAGAATATCTTCATGACACAATCATGACATCATTAATAAATCTCCAATAAAAATAACTAGCTAATACACTAGCAAACATGATAAATTATATGAAATACATACTTTAACATGCCTGCAAGTGAAGTGAGGGGCTAACAAAAGACAAAAAATAAATAATTACATATCCACAGTATGAGTCCTAAAAACTATGCATGATAAGGAACTCATATATAATATGAATCAATAAAATGAAGATGGAATATGTCCTCATGAACACCCCCCAAGGACAACATCTAAAACCTCAAGCATGCCACACAACTCAAAGAAATGAGGTGATGCAAAAAGCTTTGTGAAGATGTCTACGACTTGTTACTAAGTCAAAATATACTCCAAGATAAGAACATCATCTTAAATATACTAATGAATGAAGCACATATGTACCTCAATGTTTTTTCTGTACTGATGCTCAACTAGGTTACAAGATATATGAATTAAACTATGGTTGTCACACCAAAGTATAGTGGATGAATCTTATGTAAATCCAAACTCTGTCAATAATTGATGAAGCTAAAGAATTTTTTGAATTGTCGTAACTACTGTCCTGTACTGTCTCTATAAATGAAAGTGTAATACCCTGATACTTATTGTACAACCAAGTAATGGGTGAATAACTAAGACAAAATATGTATCTAAAAGTGAATTGCTTATCATCAAGAGAACCTACCCAATTTGAATCATTGTATCCAGTCAACTAAGTAGAACCCCTAGTGTAGTGTAATCTAAAATGAGTCGTGCCTCACATATATCTCAAAATCCTCTTGACAACCTATTAATGACTGTCATGAGGGTCATGTGCAAACCTAGATACAAACCCAACTGCAAATAAAATGTCAAGGTGAGTATGAGTCAAATACATAAAATTTCCAACCATCTAGCTATATAATGTAGGATCACAAAGTGGAGTAGTACAAGAGGCAGTGAAAGTAACTCCAAATTGAAAAAGAGAAGGCTTGACTTGAAATTAGCCATACCAAAACATTAAAGTAGATCAAGTGTGTACTTTTGCTGACTCAAATAAATATCTATATCTGACTATGAAATCTATTGACCAAGAAAGAAATGCATAAGGCCAAGATCTATCATGTCAAACTATGCTAAAAGTGCCTACTGAATAGTCTAAATATGACATGAGGAGCTACTTGTGAGAAAAAAATCATCAACATACAAGACTAGAATAACAATGTCCTCCCCAATACATTGTGGGATTAGAGTGGCAGAGAAAAAATGTAGTAGAGAGAATAAATGAATCCATCTTCTCATACCAAGCCTAAGAAACCTATTTGAGACCATAAAGAGAAAAATCATGGACAAACCCAGTAAGATGCTCTATATAGATTTCTCCATGCAAATCTCCATGCAATAAAACACTTTTAACATCATTATGATATACTATCCAACCCTATGATGCAGTAAGAGAAAGTGCAAGGTGAACATAATCCATCTTGGCAATGGACACAAAAGTCTTAGAGTAGTCAATACCTTCAACTTATGATAATCTATTTGTAAAAAGTTGTGTCTTATACTTGTCAATGGACCCATCAGTTGTTTACTTGATGTGGTAAACCCATTTACACCTAACAATTTTCTTTCCTTATGAAGAGTGACCAAATCCCAAGTGTGATTCTTTATCAATGAAGAATAATCCTTTGTCATTGCATCATTCCACTCTTGTATCCCATGAGCTTGTGAAAAATACAATGGATCCTCAAAAAATACCTGACATAAAAGTCCAGTACCTGTAGAATGTGCACGATGATGTCAAGTAGATAGAAGATCCTATATGAATGGTGCTACCTTATAAACTATAGTACTATGATAATCTGTTATTTGACTCTTTTTTGTATGGACATTATTAGATGTGTTAGCATATTTTTGAGTATTGATCATTTGATGCTTACATATAGATGTTGATTGATGTTACCCTGTAGCAACATATTTTGATCCTGCAGTTATATATTTTGATGTTATCTTATAAGAACATACTTTGATCTTATAGTAACATACTTTGATCTTGCATATTAATGATGTCATTAATGTACTCTTATATTATGATGATTATTCATTATATATATATATATATATATATATATATATATATATATATATATATATATATATATATATATCATGTAGAGCAGATGCTGTTGATGCCATGTTTTGGTGGATGTAGGGCTCACAAGTATATGAGTTAGGCTGGCAGTGGATTTTGGTAGTTGGGGTAATAATGGTGGAGGTAGTGAGTAACTAAATAACACTAACATTAGATTAAAAAAATAATGGTAATGATCCATTTAATCCTTGAGTAGTTGCAGTATGCCTAATGTTTTTCTTTTTGTCTTATTTTTTTTATTTAATCTTGATTGATATTTCATCTTTTTATTTTGCTTGACTATTGTTGTGTTCATATTTAGTTTTTATTTTTATTTTTATTTTCTTCGATTGATGTCTTTCATGTGTTGGCTTAGTGATGTGCTATTTTTTCTTAGCTATTATTTTTTTTATTTTGACCACTAAGGGGATCAATACTTTAATATCATATTGGACTTGCTAACTCATTTCCCACCATAGATCTTATTATGATTAAAATTATTTAATCAGTCTTTTTGTCTTGGTTTGATTACCAAGAGGCCTCCAGTGGGTTAATTCCACACATTATAATAGATCAAGATTTCATAACATTCTTGATTTAATAACTCTGTGGGCAAGAAGTAACCCATGCTTAAATAAATTCTAATTAGACCATGATGACCATAAATGGGGTTGTTGACTTTGATCAAGCTTTATAGTTAAAGTAAAAATAAAAATAAGATAAAGAAAAACTATTTTTCAATAAATAGATAAAGGAAAATAAAAAAATAAAATTTAAATGCCTAGGACAAATTATGACCGTAGGGTTTGACTCTTCACCAAAAAGAAAAAAGAAAAAGGGTAGTCGATTATTTTCTTGAAAAAATGTATTTTTGTTGCATTGGTTTTTTTGGGAAAACTCCTAGAGAGAAATGGAGGCCATGAAGAGTAATGATGGCTTGAAATTCATCCCAACATGCTTTAATGGCTTAGGAAAATCCATGCTTAGGTAGACAAAAAGAAAAGAGGGCAAGCCATGGTAAAAAAAGAGGAAGAGAAACACAGAACTAGGTAAACACTGATTTTGGAAAGGGTAACCAAAAAAAAAAAAAAAAAATTCTTCTTAGGATAGATCTATGCCAAGTAAGTGATTTTTTGAATGCTATAATTTATCTTTCATATCTATGTAGGGTTGGATCTATTCTTTATAATGATTTATTTATCTTATAAAATGCTTACTAGTTCAAGTGAAAGTCATGAGACTTCCCCATGAACATGTAAGTCTCCACAACTAGTTAAAAGATTACAAAGCTGTTTTGTTTTGGATTAAAATAGATTTAATATTGGGGTTTCATACCGGACTGTGGATTAAAATTTTTATCTGGTATATAAGATTTAAAAATCATATTTTTCAATTGAAACACCGTGGTGGGTAGGGTATTAAAACCTTAGCTGCTATTTTTTTCACAAATAAAAGTGTTGCTTTGAAAATGACATGTTAGGTTTTTTTATTATGTTATAATTATCTTATAGCTGTGTGGATGTTTATTTTCTATTGTATTTATTTTACAACTGATGGGTTTTCATTATTTCTATTTATATTTAATCCTACTGATTTTCTTGGTAATCTGTAAAAATTTGGTATGGTAGTCAAGTTATATGTTTTTATTTTAACTTATTTTATTTGGATTTGGGTGTATTTTTAAATATTGACAAAAAGATATTTCAATCTTTATTTTACTTATTGCATTTTCTTGCTTGGGTTAAAATATGTTGGAGCCATTACTTTGAAGCTCTTAAAAAAAATACAGATCTGAGTTTTATATTTTATGATTGGATGTTTGATAGATTTGACAAGCCCATTTTTATGGTAAGAATAATTGTGAAGTTTTATTGTAGTGTTGTTGACTTTGTTGGTATATATTATTGAGTTTATTGTGTTTGATAATAGCTACAAACTGATCAATGATAACAAAAAAGAAATATATATCTTGCTCACACCTTCACCCAAAGCTCGAATGCTTGACTCCACCACCAAGATGATGGTTGGGGTGGTGAGGGCCGTCGAATGGGGACTCATAAGATGGGTCAGGGTGGTATGCGGATTACTTGGTGACCTCTCTTTCATTATAGAGTTGCATGATGTAGTTGGCAATAGTATTATTCAGATTTAGTGATTAAATAACTTTATGTAACATGTTTAACAGTTTTTTTCTTATATATTATTGTTGTAGCAACTTTTTGCAATAAAAAAAGGATATGATGTATTTTATTTTATAAACCTGAAATTGATGTAATTACTGCTCATAACTCATAGAGTTTTATCAAAAACAATTTTTAAGTTTTTTTCTCTTTTGTTTAATCTTTGAAATGCATATCTGAAATATTTTTTTATTAAATATTGAGAAAGAAAATCGAGTTTTATTATGATTGTATTTTGTTAGTTAAAAGAGAAATATATTGCAACAATTATCTCCTCTTCCTGTAGCATGATCTTAGAAGCTTATATATTCTTAAAAATTAATGTAAATAGGCTTTGTCTTAGCTGTTCTAATTATGTTGAAACCAGAATTTGTTGGTGCAATGATTATTTTGCATTATGAGTCTTGGCTTTCAAATGCATATTACATGTTATTATTTCTTGAATATTGAGATAGTGTATGAAGAGAACTTTGAAAACCTCTATTACCATTATCTTCACCTTTAATAGCATTCACATGATTTAATGACCAATACGTAATATTTTATTCTAATTATCCTAAATGAGACAAGAATTATTGTACCTAAATTGATAACTTGTTTTACATAGGTACAAGTTTCTTACATAGGGTAAGGACATCTAGATGGTCCTATTGGTATGACGTATGTTTATATTCAGTTCATGACTTATGGATTTTGACTATACACCTTGAACTACATGAATTTATTAGAGCAATAATCTTCTTCATAGAATCCTCTAACGATAATCACCCTAATTAAGGGAATTGTACATGTGTAACTATAGTTATGGTCATGGATGCATTATAAAAATTTCAATTGTGCATAGTGAACTATATTTATAACTTCGTTTGCACTCTGAATGAAGAGACATTCAATTTTTTTGAGGTCATTTCACTTGGTATCATAGCTTATGCTTGAACTAGCAAGTCTGTTACAACTCGTTAAAACTTGAAAAAAATTATGATTCTTGAAATGACATGTCTAAAATTTGTTCTATGACTTACCAAGATAATGGTTAGGACTAGATCTGGTGGTAATCTGGGTGTTGATGGCCAAGGTGATGGTAAGCTAGTCCTCAGAGGCAGAGGTAGGGGTAGAGGTAGAGACCGTGAAGCCCAAAATCAGAATGAAAATAGAGATGAAATGCTTATACACAATGCTAAGAATCCCCAAGAGGCACCAAATATGAATGCAATTGGTGAAAACGCCTCTGATAAACATGTAGAAGCATTAAATGATATTTTAATAATGCTAAATTATATTCAAGGCAAGATAGATAATAAAGAACTTAGACTGAGAAATCTTGAAGGTAATCCACTTGAAGAATGTCCCAATCTTCAAATAGAACCTGTTGAGGAGCAAACTCTCTAAGAAGTACCACTGAGAGTGGTATATCTTATCATAAAGGAATTCAAGAAGATTCCACCACCTATATTCATGGGTGAGGAATTTGGAGATGAGGCTGATGCATGTCTTGTAAAGATGCAAAAATATTTTAACTTGCATAACATGTCTTTAAATATGAAGGCTAGAGTGATGACTTATCAGTTGAATAGGCCTGGTGCCTTATGGTGGAAACACTTGTGTGATTTGGAAGGGTACCATTCTACGATGCTTACCTGGTCTACTTTTGAAAACTAGTTTTGAAAGAGATATTTAAATGCAAATTATAAAGAGCAAAAAATAATAGATTTTTAGCTATTGAAACATAAAATAGGACTATTTTAAAATATGAAAACAAGTTATTAAACCTACTACATCATGTTAAGTACATGCATGATGAAGAGATTAAAGTGATAAAATTTAAATAGAGATGCGAGAAGTATTAATGCATGACGTCAATATGACCAATCCTAAGATGTTGGTAGCTGCTGTAGAATCTGTCCATAGGGTAAAAGAAAAAAAAAAGTTTCGTTAGAAAGTGAACAAGAATTTAAGTTGAATGGTCAACAAGATAAAATAAAAAATCTATCTCTTACAACTATTTTTTTTAAAATATCATATCATAATTGTAAGTTCCAAGGGAACAATAACGGTTACAATTAGTTTCAAGGGCACAATAAAGATTTTAAACCTATAGACACTAAAAAATCAAGGTCTTTCAAGAAGGAACAAGACCAAAATAATCAACGTGCGCTGACCACAAGGGATAATACTATTTTTGTATCCCCAAAAATAATAATAATAATGTATTGGTAGTGTAGTGATAATCACTATCGCAAGGACTGCCTAAACCTAAAATTTGGACAGTCAACTGAGCGTCAGGTGTATGCAATAGTAGAAAATCACAAGACTAATTTTCAAGCTATCTCTATTGAGATAAGAGGTATTTTATTTAGACACCTTATGAATATTTTAACTGATTATGGTGTAATAAATTGATTTATTACACATGTTGTAGCAAATTTTTGCAAGTAGAAACTTATTCATTTAAGAGAAGGTTGGGAAGTTGAGATTGGTACCGGTAAAAGGGTGCCTATCCAAGAGTGTTTGGAGTAAACTAAACTAATCTTGGTGTTTTTATAACCAAGATAAACTTATATTTGGCCCCTTTAGGGTCTTATGATGTGATATTGAGTATGGATTGGTTGTGGCAGCACCATGTAACCCTTGATTATTCTAGAAAAAGAATGCAGTGCATTGATGATCATGGGAAACTCATAGAAATTCAAGGCATGCAAGGGTCTAAATCATGAAAGTTACTTTCAGCCTTCCAATTGAAGAGGGATGTAAGAAAAAGTTGAAAGATTTATGCAGTCCAGTTACAAAAAATAACTCCTAAAAAGAGAAAATCTGTCAAGATTTTTTTATTATAAAAGAATTTATCAATGTTTTTTCATGAAAATTTGCCTGGCTTACCCTCTAGACGTGATTTTGACTTCTCCATTGAAATTATTCCAGGGGTTATCCCTGCATCAAAATCTCCTTATAGAATGAACATGGTAGATTTATAAGAATTAAAGGTTTAATTACAAGAACTTTTAGACAATAAAAAGTATCAAACCTAGTGTGTCACCCTGAAGTACACCAGTAGTCTTTGTAAAGAAAAAAGATGGTACCTTAAGGTTATGAATTTTAACAAATTATTAGTAAAGTAACAATAAAAAATCAGTATCTACTACCTTAGATTGTTGATTTATTTGATTAAATAAAGGGTGCAATAATATTTTCAAAAATTGATGTAAAATCTAGGTATCATCAACTAAGAATTGAATATGAAAACATTCACAAAATTATCTTTCGAACTAGATATAATCATTATGAGTTTACTGTTTTACTTTTTAGCTTAATAAATGCACCAATTGTGTTCATGAATCTAATGAATAGTGTGTTTAAATATTTTGTGAAAAAATTTGTTCTAGTGTTCCTTAATGACATAATTATCTATTCTAATAATGTAGATGAGCATGATCAACACTTAAGGTTGGTTCTACAGAGGCTGAAACAACATAAACTATATGGAAAGTTGTCTAAATGTCTCTTCTATCAATCTAAAATTTATTAGTTGGGGCATGTAATCTCTAAGAAAGGTATTACTATGGACCCAACTAAAATTTAAGCTATACAAGAGTGGTCTACTCCTTCCAATGTGCACGAAGTGCACAATTTTATGAGCTTCACTAGGTACTGTTGATGATTTATTGAATTCTTTTTTGCATATCCAACTCCATTACATCCATGTAGTGAAAAGGTAATAAATTTGTATGGACATCTCAATGTGAAGAAGCCTTTAATAAACTTAAAGAATGGTTGACTACAACACTTATTTTGATTATACCTGACCCTAATGAAAACTTTGAAGTGTGGGTTGATGCCTCTAAAGAAGGTTTCAGTGGCATATTAACCCAAGATGGAAAAGTAGTAGCATATGAGTCACATAAGTTGAAGGATGCTAAAAATAACTATCCTATGCATGGCTTGAAACTTGGTGCTATAGTACACACACTTAAATAATGGAAACATTTCTTACTAGGAAAACTTTTTAAGGTGAAATCAGATCATCCTAGTATAGAACATCTATTTTCATAAGATGATTCAAATGCCTACCAAAATAAGTGGGTAGAATTTATTAGCAATTTTGACATGAATATATCATATGTGAAAGGCAAGGAAAATAAAGTGGCTGATGCACTTAACAGGTGTGTCTACCTTGCTGTCTTGTTAGTATTGCAAGGAAATTTTAGAAATATTGTATTAAAATAGTAGCAAGAGGATAAATATTGTATTAAAATAAGTAAATAATTGGATGTTAATCATGTATTAAAAGCATTTATTGATTTTTTTGTTGAATCAGATGGTCTTATAAGACATAAAGATAAAAAATTTATACCTAAAATAGGTAATTTGCATAATGTTGTGCTGAATGAAGTACATAAAACACTCCATTTTGCCCATTTGGGTGTCATGAAGATGACACATAAATTAAAGAGGCACTGCTTTTTGCTTGGGTTAAGGTTGGATATTGTTAATTTTAAGGCAAAATAATTAGAGTGTCATCATCATGTGAACGTTGAACGTTGCCACTTAGGAAGTTTGATATACCTGCATGATATACCTAAGGATAAATGGGTAGTAGTTTTCTATAATTTATTACAAGGCTATCTAAATCCCATAATAGACATGGCACCATTTTAGTGATGATTGATAAAATTATCAAATTTGGTCATTTCATAATAGGCAACTTAACAAATGCTTCTGTATTTGCAAAGCGGTTCGTTAAAGAAGTGGTATGACTACATGGTGTATCAAAAGTAATTATTTCAAATCAAGACAAATTATTAACTTTAAGGTTTTGGTGAACCTTAATTGTAACTTTTGGCATCTGAATAAATTTTAGCTCATCATATCATTCTGAAATAGATGGTCAAATTGAGTGATTAAATCAATTAGTTGAGGACATCTTACATATGTATGTTATGGACCAACAGTCCAAGTGGGAGTATTACCTCCATTTGGTTGAGTTTGCCTACAACTCATACCATTTAGTTTTAAAAATGGCTCCTTTTGAGGCATTGTATGGATGAAAATGCTGAAGACCACTTGGTTGGGATGGTTTGGACAATAGGGATATTGTTGGGCCTAAATCTTGCAAAAATATGATAAATAGATGGTTGTAATATGCCAACATTTAAAAGTTGTTTCTGATTGATAAAAAATCTATGCAGATCAAAAGAGAACATTGCGTGAGTTTGTTGTTGGTGATAAGGTACTTTTGTGAGTAAGATCATAGAAAAGTTTGATTAAGTTTAGAAAAACCTCCAAATTAGCTCCACATTTTGTTGGATCATTTGATATTATGGATAAGATCAGTCAAGTTGTCCATCGACTGACTTTATCACATTTTCTATCTAGAATCCATGATGTATTTCACATTGAATTACTTAGAAAATATGTACATGATCCATCTCATGTGTTGGATTAAAAAAATTTACAGATTATGAAAGAGGAAAAGATGCAGTTGGATCTAGTGAAAATCTTGAGCCATCATAAAATTAAACTAAGGAATAGAGAGATCCAACAAGTCCTAGTACAATGGGCTCTATTGAGTGAAAAAAGTGCTACATGAGAAGATATAGATCTATTCAAGTAACACTATCCATAGTTGTTTTAATTTATCACAGAGATGACTCTTCATTAAGGGGAAGAGAATGTCATAATCTGCTATTTGAATCTCTTTTTTATGAATATTATTAGATATATTAGCATATTTTTTAGTACTGATCATCTGATGCTTACATATAGATGTTGATTTATGTTATCTTCTAACAACATATTTTGATCCTACAGTAACGTATTTTGATGCTATCATGTAGCAACATATTTTGATCTTGCAACAACATACTTTGATCTTACATATTTAATGATGCCATCAATGTAGTCTTATATATATATATATATATATATATATATATATATATATATATATATATATATATATATATATATATATAGCTCATGTACTTATGAGCCCTGTAGCCACCAAAACATGGCATCAATAATATCTACTCTACACACACACATATATGTGTGTGTAGAACAGATATTATTGATGCCATGTTTTGGTGGCTATAGGGCTCACAAGTACATGATCTAAGTTGATGGTGGATTTTGGTAGTTAGAGTAATAATGGTGGAGGTAGTGAGCAGCTGGGTAACACCAATACTTGATAAATAAAAATATAACAGTAATGAGTCATCTAGTTCTTGAGCAGTTACAACATGTCTAATGTTTCTCTTTTTATCTTATTTTATGTTGGTTGAATATTTTGTCAATCAGTGTACTGATAAACAAAATAGGTCTGATTAGTGAAAGTAGGAAGATTAGTCATCCAAATGTGTAGATTTACCACATCAGAAGGGGACTGATCTCTCCTCTCATCAAGGGGAGGTTCCCTATAGATAGGCTATATATATATATATATATATATAAATAAAAAATAATACTCAAGGGTAGGACAAACCATCCATCTCTCTTTCTTCAGAGATGATGTGTGCGGATCAAAGGAGAAACTCAAGGAAAATGAAAGAAAGCACTCCTCTTCTTTTAGAAGTACTATTCAGCAAGCCACAAGAATACTCTAGGTAGTAACAGCAAAATGTAACAAAGGATGTAATAACCAGTAAATCGAGATGCAGCACAAAGTCTCCACCTGAATTGCTCAAGAGTAAGATACGAAGGACAATGAGGGCACAAAGTCGCCCCAAGGTCCTTTACACAGAAATGAAAAGAAACACACTAAGGCAATTATGGGGGCACAAAGTCTCTCCATAGTTGACTCTTCAGGACATCTTCTTGACTGTTGTCACTAATTTTGCTTGTTGAATTAAAGGAACATATAATATATCAAACAAAAAGACATAAGAACAATTTTCTCAACAACAAAGATATTATAGCACAAAGTCTGAAAAATCACTTGCTTTCTTATTCCAATAACAAAATATGATCAACAAACTGAGCTCAAAGTCTCAGAAGTGCCTTTCAATTTGGGCAGAGTTTCATTCTGATTGTCAAAAAGAGATCCTTTTACAATAAAAGAGAGTCCCTTATATAACCTCTTCAAGGACTCGGGAACAGTAATACATCATGTTGCATTGAAATCTGTTAAAAAGATAGGCTGGAACTTAGGGACGTTTACCCATTTGATTTTATCAATGTAGAGAAACAAGTCACGCTATTGAAAGTTTGCAACTTTCAATGTCCACTTGGCGATCTGATTCTATCTTCATCGTTCCTTCTTTTCTAGTTAATTGAATCGGGTCCTAGATTTAATTTGTTTCTCTATTCCTTCCTCGCTTTCTACTGGTCTTGGCCTTGAGTCTATGAATGCATTTAGGTTTGTAGGTTCAAGGATCAACGGCTATTTTATGAGCTTTAAAATTGATGTTCGCGTGCCCGTCACTATGTTTTCAACAGCTAGTTCGCTGTGTTGAATTTGACATCTTCGGGCGAGTCAAGCCTTGGTCCTCCTTCAGCTTTTCTATTTGGCACTTTCCCAGATTGAACTTGCCCTTTTGGGCCTTAAGAAATGACCCATTTTGGGTCGGGAAGAGTCCCCCGCAAGGGTATCTACCCTTCAGGCGGTCTTTGAATGGCCTTTGGGCTTCTTTGGGCGACCCTTAGGCTTTGGGGAAGCATTCTTCAAATTGGCAACCGAGAGTCCCCTGTAAGGACACCTACCCTTCGGGGTCCTTCGGTGGCCTTTCGCAAATTACCGCAGACAATTCCCGTGGGTATTTCCCCCTGGCTTTTCACTGGGCAAATTCCCGCGGACAATTCCCACAGACAAATTCCTGCAGACAAAAGTCCGCAAAAATTTCCCGCGGATAAAAAGTCTGCAGAAATTGCTCCTTTTGCCATATACGTGAATTCCTTCGGGATTTACTCCAGCGACTTCTCAAAATTCTTTCAGACTTTTTGTCTAAAGGAATTCCTTCGGAGAAAATTCCAAAGGAATTGTACCTTAGACTTGCCTTAGTCTTTTTTGAAAATGACCCTTCCGAAGGGTACTTTTGTTGACCAGGTGCCCTCCGCAAGGGCACTCGTCCTTCGGGAGGCTCTTTGAACTTTTGCATTTTGAACTATTCTTTTGAACCAAGATGTTGAACCATTTTGTTGAACCAAGGCTTTAAACTTCTTCGTTGAACCAAACGTTGAACCAAGGATTTGAACCTCTTCGTTGAACCAAGGCTTTG
This sequence comes from Torreya grandis, assembly GCA_037957365.1. Taxonomy (NCBI): domain Eukaryota; kingdom Viridiplantae; phylum Streptophyta; class Pinopsida; order Cupressales; family Taxaceae; genus Torreya; species Torreya grandis. The sequence continues at coordinate 1,806,393 of JARHVA010002453.1, forward strand.
AGCCAAAATGGTTCAAGCCGATGGTTCATTTGAATGAACCAAAGCGATGAACTAACTGTTGAACTAAAAGACGTTGAACCAAGTTTTGGTTCAATGGTTCAAACAAAGCCTTGAACTGACTGACGAACCATTTGACGTTGAACCAAAGGATGAACCAAATACATTGAACCTACTGCTGATGTTTGCCGATGGAGATTTTTGTTTGAACCAAGGTACTGAAACAATCTCAAAAATGACCAAGTGTTAAAAACTAGTTCTTTTGGTTGAACCCGCCTGCAGAAGCCTTTGAACCTATAGAAATGAACCTGCCTGCAGAGTCCGTAGAAACCAAGTCCGTAGTTTTCTTTAACCTTGAAAGAGTCCATAGAAATCAACCTAAGAAGCTTGTTGAACTTGGCCTGCAGAGTCCATAGATTTCTCTTCCTGTTTAGTCCGTAGATTTCTCTTCCTGTTGAGTCCGTAGATTTAAGCCTGCAGAGTCCGTAGATTTAAGCTTGCAGAGTCCGTAGATTTTTGAGAAGCTTGAAAAATGAGGAATTTGAATGCCCAGGACAAATTTTGAAAAGGGAAAAGACAATTTTGGTCTGTAGGACCAAAATAGTTCAAATTTTGTCCCAAAAAATGAGTGATATTTTTGGGGGACAACTTTTTATTTATTTAATCTTGATTGATATTTTGTCTTTTTATTTCACTTAACTATTGTTGTGTCTGTATTTAGTTTTTATTTTTATTTGTATATTCTTTGATTGGTGTCTTTCATGTGTTGGCTAAGTGATGTGCTATTTTTTTCTCAGTTGTTAATTTATTTATTTTGGCCGCTAAGGGGCTCAATACTTTAATATCATATCAGGGGTGCTGACTCATTTTCTACCATGGATCTTATTGTGATTAAAATTATTTTAATCACTATATTTTTATCTTAGTTTTATTACCAATAGGCTTCGAGTGAGTTAATTTCACACATTATAATGGATCGGGACTCTATAACGGTCTTGAATTAATAACCCCATGGGCAAAAAGTAGCCCATGCTTAAATAAATTCTAGTTAAACCATGATGGCCATAAATGGGGTTGTGGACTTTGGTCAAGCTTTATAATTAAAGTAAAAATAAAAATAAAAATAAAATAAAGCATATCTAGTTTTGAATAGATAGATAAGGGAAAGCAAAAAAAGAAAAGTTAAATGCCTAGGGTAAATTATAACCCTAGAGGTTGACTCTTCACCCGAAAAAAAAAGAAAAAAGGTAATTGATTATTTTTTGGGGAAAATGTATTTTTACTACGTTGGTCTTTTGGAAAAAAACCCTAGAGAGAAATGGCAGCCATGGAGAGTAACGGTGGCTTGTAATTCATCCCAACAGGGTTTAATGGCTTAGAAAAATTTGTGTCTAGGTAGAAAAAAAGGAAAGAGGGCAAGCCATGGAAAAAAAGAGTAAGAGAAGGACAAAACTGGGCAAGAGCTACTTTTGGAAAGGGTAACCAAAAAAAAAATTAGTTTTCTTCTTCTTAGGGCAGATCTATGCCAAGTAAGTGTTTTTTTTAATTTATTGTTGGAGTTTGTCTTCCATGGTTGCGTAGAATTGGATCTATTCTTTATACTAGTTTATTTGTTTTATAAAATGCTAACTAGTTCAAGCAGAAGTCATGAGACTTCTCCATGAACTTATAAGCCTCCACGACCAGTTAAAATCTTACAAAGCTATTTTATTTTAGATTAAAATTGATTTAATATTGGGGTTTCATACACAATTGTGGATTAAAATTTTATCTGTTATACAAGGTTTAAAAATCAAATTTTTTAATTGAAATATTGTGGTAGGTAGGGTATTAAAACCTTAGCTACTCATTTCTTACGCGATTGGAAGTGTTGTTTTAAAAATGGGATGATGGGGTTTTCTTTATTATGTTAATTATTTTATCACTATGTGAGTGTTTATTTTTTGTTGTATTTATTTTACAGTTGATGGATTTTCATTATTTCTATTTATATTTGATTTTGTTGGTTTTCTTGGTAATCTATAAAAATATGGAATGAAAGTCAGGTTATATGTTTTTTTTTGGCTTATTTTGTTTGGATTTGGGTGCATTTTTAAATATTGATAAAAAGGTATTGCAATCTTTATTTTACCTTTTGTATTTTCTTGCTTGGGTTAAAATATGTTGGACCCATTACTTTGAAGCTCTTGAAAAAAAAAATATAGATTTGGGTTTTAATTTTTTTGATTGGATATTTGATAGATTTGACAAGCCCTTTTTTTTTAAGAGTAATTATGAAGTTTTGTTGTAGTGTTGTTGGATTTGTTGGTATATAATATTGAAGTTATTATGTTTGATAATATTTTATAATGGCTACAAATTGATCAATGATGGCAAAAAATAAATATGCATCTTGATCACACCTTCACACAAAACCCAAATGCCTGAATTCACCACCTAACTGATGGTTGGAGTGGTGAGGACCACCAATTTGGGGCCTCATAAAATGGGTCGGGGCGGTGTGTGGATTACTTGGTGACTACTCTTTTATTATGGAGTTACATGATGTGATTGACACTAGTATTACTCAGATTCAGTGATTAAATAATTTTTAGTAGCATGCTTAAAATTATTCTTCCTATATATTATTGTTGTAGCAACTTCTTACAATAAAAAATATATTGTATTTTATTGTATAAATCTAAAATTGATGTAATTACTGCTCACAACTCATAAAATTTTATCAAAAACCATTTTTGGGTTTTATTCTCCTCTATTTAAGTTTCAAAATGCATATTGAAAGTATTTTTTAATTGAGTATTGAGAAAGAAAATTGAGTTTTATTATGAGTGTATTTTGTTAGTTAAAAAAGAAATATCCTACAACAATTATCTGCTCTTTTTGTAGCATGATCTTGGAAGCTTATATATTCTTATAAATTAATGTAAATAGACTTTGTTTTGGTTGTTATAATTATGTTAAAACCTAAATTTGTTGGTGCAATAATAATTTTGCATTATGAGTCTTGGCTTTCAAATGCAACATTGCATGTTCTAATTTCTTGAATATCGAGATAGTGTATAAAGAGAACTTTGAAGACCTCTATTATCATTATCTTTGTCTTTAATAGTGTTCACATGGTTTAATGTTGACACATAATATTTTTTTCTAATTATTTGGAATGAGACAAGAATTATTTTACCTAAATCGATAACCTATTTTACATAGGTGTGAGTCTCTTAGGGTAATGACATCTAGATGGTCAAATTAGGATGATGTCTACCCATATTTAGTTCAAGGCTTATAGTTATGGATTTCATGACTATACACCTTAAACTACATGCATTTATTAGAGCAATAATCTTCCTCATAGAATCCTCTACGGGTAATCACCATAATTAAGGGAATTGTACATGTATAACTATGGTTATGGGTCATAGGTACATTATAAAAATCCCAACTATGCATAGTGGACTATATTCACAACTTCGCTTGTACTTTGAATGAAAATACATTCATTTTTAAAAAAAAAATTGAGGTCATTTCAAGTACGAGCCTACCTAGGCATAGTGGCAACATTAGTGTGAACAAGATCCTCATCCTCTATAACCTCCTTAGGAATATTTTGAACTAGTTCCTTGAAGAATGAATCCTCGAGAGGAGGTCAATCAAGGAAAGAATAAGAAGTAGGCATGGAAGAAGATGAAGAATCATGAGATGTGAAATGCTCATCAAATTGTACATGTGTTCAAAAATGAACATCATGAGTATCGGGGTCTAAAAGATGATAAGCTCTCTTATCCTCGTAATCCTCTATAAAAACCAAAAGTTTGCACTTATTGTCCAATGTTTTTATTTTTTGGGTATAAATTCCCAAGCAAGGCTCCCAAAGACTGGAAAAAATGAGATATCAAGCTTGGATCTAGACCAAGCCTCTTCTAGAGTCATATGCTCAAGTGCTCTATGTGGTGTGTAGTTCTGAATGTAGTTCACATAATTAATTGCATCTGCCTAATAGATAGGAGGTAAATCTTGTGAATGCATCATGCAGTTAGTCATCTCCTTCAAAGTTTGGTTCTTCCTCTAAACTAAACCATGTTGTTGTGGAGTATATGCAATAAAATGCTAGTGAATGATACCATGGACTATTAAAAAATTAGTGAACTCTCGACTAAAGTACTCCCCCCCATTATTTGTAGAAAGCTTCTTGATACAACTTGATGATTGTTTCTCAATGAAAGCCTTAAAAACTTGAAGTGAGCAAATAGATCACTCTTGTACTTGAGGAAATAAACAGAAGTTACCTTGATAAATTATTAATTAAGGTTAGCATATGCTTAGCTTCATTAAAAGGAGTAAGAAAGACCATTAAATCATTGTGCACAAGTTCAAGTGGTGAAGAAGCTCTCATGGACATGTCCTTAAGAAATAGGTCCTAATGTTGTTTCCTCAATGCACAATCGAGGTAGATTCCATCAAGACATAAAACTATAGGAAGACCCTCTATCATATTATGAGTGATCAATTATTTCAAATATCTATAATTTAGGTGTCCAAATCTCTCATGCCAAAGCTAACTCTCAAATTCTGCATGAAAAATTAAACACATTTATAAAGGAAGAGTATCATCAAAACCCTCCAAATAGTAAGGTTGAGAACTATGATCAATAACACCCTGTGTAATGAGTGTGTGTGTCTCTAACAAAGCTCAAACTTTAGCACTTTGTGGTGTGAAAATCACTATATTAAACTGACTAGAATGACAAATCTGATAAATTAAAAGTAGATTAGTGGTGATGTCTGAAACATATAATGCATCATTGATGTAGATACCATTTAATTATATGTCACCTTTCCCCTTAACAAAAATGAAGAAACAATCTCCAACCTCAATGTTAGAAGTGGAACTCAAACCAAGAGATATAAAGGACTCATTGGAAGAAGTCATGTGGTGTGAAGCACTAGAATATATAACTCAACTATTTGAAATAGGTAACTATGATCTCCCAACAACATTAAATATTTTCCCATGCTCATGAGATGGAGGAGTGGGGATAGAAATATTGTGTTTTCTAATGGCATCCTATAAGACTTGCATTTTCTTGAAACACCTTGACTCTTTATGACCAGTTTCTCCATAATAAGAGCAAGATATATTAAATGTGTTCTTGGATTTGGAAGATGGTTTAGGTTTAGATGTAAAAGTGTTGGTGGGATTAGGTGCATTTTAATGTCGAGGAGTATTTTTATTTTTACCCTTAGATTTTCCTTTAGACTTAAGATGTGAGGCCACTAATACTTTTTGAGAGGTGGAAGACTCAATGTGAGATAGTTTGGATTCCTCTCTAGTGATTCTCTCACAAAATAATTCAAGATCTGACATTTTGAATGCGGTACCTAAGGCATTCATACTAGAGAAAAAGATAGATGCAAAGATTTGGAATGGACCACTTAACTTAGACAAGATTAAGTATACATACTCTTCATCCTTTTTATCTTGACCACTCCTCTTCAAATGTGTCAATAAATGCATAAATTTTGTGAGATAATCTACAATAGAATCAAAGTCCTTTGGATTTAATGAAGTAAGCTCCACTTCAAGCTGCATTGCTTTTAAGTGGTCTAGCTTTCCAAATAACCCTTTTAACTTAGTTCACATTTTAAATGGAGAATCACACCCACCAAAATGAAATAAGAGAGTATCACTCACATAACTTCCATAAAGTCCATACATTCTTCAAACTTACACTGATGCTAAATTTTTTAAAATTATCTTGTAAACTATGGTTGTATTTTGTTCATTAGGGACTATAATCCTTTGCACTTAATGATTATCTCTATTTTAGGTCTCCATATGTGGTAATTTTATGTATTCAAAGGCTCACAATGATCACTGTTAGATGTATATTCCATGCCAACTAATCACAAAGGTCAGAAAAAATGCAAAAAGTGCACAAAAATTGACACCGAGACAACCCTCCAAAAAAATATATTATAAAACCCCCTAATTTTGGTACTTTATAAAATAGTGTATTTTTACAATTTGATGACAACAATAGATATAAAATAAAAAAATATGCACTTTAAAAAAAAGGAACTCAAATCTAAATTATGGTTCAAAGTTATAAGTGTTTTAATTTCTTATAAAAATGGGTCAAAATAATTTAAAAACACTATAAACTAGAATTTGAGATCAAATCAATAACAAACATAGTCGTCTAGCCACTAGTTACAACTAGAATTTCACCATGGACTTAATAAAGTCAACCAAAGATATAAATAACCATAAAGGGACCTCGATGTACATACAAGAGAATTTGACTTCCTCTTTGAAGAAAAAATACAGCTTGCAAAATGAAAAAATGAATGAACATCTAATTTTTAAGAGAAAAGAGTGGATAGGTACCAAAGCTTAGTAAAGACTTCTCTACCCACTTTTATGTACCTCCAAGCACTTAGAGAAAAAGAATAACCCAGATTTATGCATACACCTAAAAACTTTGTTCTTCAGATTGAATTTCTACTCCACAAAGGATAAAAATAATGCTAAAAAATGCTTATGCCCAAGTAAAATATCAAAGTGCCTCTCCTTCCACATAGTTGGAATTCTTTTATCTGATCAAGTATAGGTCTATAGCAAAATTCTAGACAATTTCAAAGCACCACACTATCTCTAAACAAGGGTGCATTCCAGATCCAACGTAGGCCCTGATGTCCTTCTAATGCCTCTCTAAAAATTTCCAAAAAAAATGCTGGCCTGTGAAAAGGGCATAGTCCAAATAGGAAGCACAAATCACAAAGAATTTCCATTGCCAAGCTAGAAAGGGTAAAGTGCAGTCCTAAAAAATGTCAATGCCTTCCAAGAGTCTCTCCACAAACCAACATATTAGAGAATTTCCAATGCCAAGATGGAAAGATTAAAGCACAGTCCTCTAGAAGTAAAAAAATGCCTAGGAGATGAAAATTAACTTTAACATAGCTTTATATAGAAAATATAAATAAAATGACAAATGGGAAGTTTCCAAAAAAAGAACCAACACCCAGCTCTCTACGCTCCTTCCATAATAAATGTCAATGCAAAAAAAAAGAAAATGGCACATCAGTTAATGGTATTCAATGCCACACTCCACCTTAATGCCACACTCCACCTCAATGCCACACTCTACTACACTCCAAAACAAATCTGATTTTTTTGTTTTAAAGTGCAGTCCTAGAAAAAATTAGGCCCCAATAATAGATGTAGAATTGACCAAAAAAAGGTGCAATCCTCTGAAAGACCACAATGCAACAGATAGTTGATCTCTTAAATGCTACTTAATTACTTGGTAAGGGAATTAGAAGCTTTCCAAAAAGGGTAATTATCTAACAAAATTACAGTAATAAGGATGGTTGAAACTCTCAAAGCTCTAGTACCATGTTAGAAACAGTAAAAACATTCAATGAAGCTAAGATCTGAAGAGTTATCAATAAGAACATCACAAATTTAGCTGCAAATAAATAAAATTTAACACAAAGCAAATCAAATGATTATTTAGAATATGAGATAATATGATACTAGCACAAAGGTAAGCACTTGATTATATAGGCAAAGCAAAATATTAAACTAGCTAAACTAACAAATGTGAGATAAATCCTCATATAGGACAAACCCACTACAAGACAAAATAGTTAGCTTATACACTAACAAATGTGAGAAAATGCATGAAATACATACTCTAACATAACTAAACATTCTCATTTCTAAAAGAAAATCCATGGTCATTATTTAATAACTATCTAAAGTTATAATTGACCTACATGAAGATACTTGGACAATTCATTTTGATGGTGCTAAATGTCTTCAAGGAGTTGGGGTAAGATGTGTCTTAGTTGATCCACATAGAAAAATCATTCCTCTTACCTTCTGACTAGCCTTTGATGTTACTAATAACATGGTTGAATATACAGCTCTCATCCTAGGTATGTAGGTTGCCATTGATTTAGATATCCCTTACCTACATGCTTTAGGTGAATCACATATCATATATCATCAAGTCAATGGTGACTACCAATGTAAGAGTGAAAATATAATCTCTTATCATCACATTATTACCAATCTTACTCAAGAATTCAAATCCTTCACTATAGAACCAATTCCATGAGAACAAAATGCCATAGTTGATTCACTTGCTTCATCTACCTCTCTTTTTCACCCTCATGAAGCTCTTCATGATTCTCAATTTCTCATACACATATGTAAATCACCATCTTCATTACCAACCACAAATGATTCCCTTATATGTCATATTAAGGTTGTCACTATTCGATAAAGTTCATGGTATAAAAACATCATATAATTTATTGAGCATTATACTTACCCTACTGACATTGATTCTCATAAAAAAACTAGAATTCATAAATAAGCTTACAAATATATATTATGACATGACATCCTATATTATCATAATGTTGAAGGTATCTTGCTCCATATCTCACTCAATATGAAGTTCCTTCCCTTTTCTAACAAGAACATGGGGGTATTTATGGTGGTCATTGCAGTGGACACACTACAACCCATAAGTGCCTACACATGGGATACTTCTAGCACACACTTGAAAAATATGCCATCACATTCGTAAAAAAATGTAATCCCTACTAATTACATGATGATCTTATCCACTCTTCTTTGGCCGATCTTCAAAAATTAGAATCTCCTGGACCTTTCTCTATGTGGGGACTAGATCTCATTAGTAAACTACCTCACTTTCAAGATGATCATGTATTCATTATCACAACCACAAAGTATTTCACTAAGTGGGTTGAATCTATGCCTCTTGTTAATGTCATGGGTATCACTATATCCAAATTTATACTTTATAAAAGCATTTGTAGCTTTGGAATTCCAAACATCATTATTTCTAAAAATGATTGGAATTCAAGAATAAAAATATGAAATAACTATGTGCTAATTTCAAAATCACACATAAATTTTCCATGCCTTATCATCCTCAATGCAATAGCCAAACAAAGGCCACTAATAAATTTATTAACAAAATTTTACAAAAGACCATTCGATATTTTTGTTTTGAATGGCATTTAAAACTTTATCTTACACTTTGGGCTTATCACACTAGTACTCATATTATTACTAGCACCATACCATTTTATTTAGTATATAGTCTTGAATCTATCTTACATGTAGAAGTTGAGATACCATCGCTATGTATCTCTCTTCATGGAATTATCCTGAATGAAGAACTCTAGGAAGCTTGTAATGTCCCACCCCTTTTTGAGACTCAATTTTTTTTTTAGTTTTCTGTGGTTTAGTTAAAACCTATTGCATTTGGTGTATTTGTGCATAACATGAACTTTATCGACATACAAGAAAAACTCAGTAAATAGAAAAATAACAATACCCAAATGTTTTAAAGTGTTAAACATATAGATATTTACATAAATGATCAATACCCATATGAGCTAACAACAAATACATCAAAATTTGAACATACCTAAATGTTGATATGAATAGTATAGGTCTGAAACAACAACATACGGTCTTCAATCCACTCCCATTCTTATTAAATCATGAATAAATACATCAACAAAAAGTTACAATAGTATAAAGGAGGATGAGACCTCTACATGAGGGTAGTAACTCACAAACCTTTAGATTTATAGCATCTATTGTGACCACATCTTCACCTCAACTAGTACGGCTAGGTGCAGTCAAAACAACAACATTAATGTAGTCTTCATTACTCACAAAACCCTAAAAAATTGTTAGTGTAGGATATTTTTTCTTGCATTTTATTATATTTTCCTACTCGGATATTCCATGTCATTTGGATTTCCTACATTTGTGGATAGTATTTCTTAGGTGTACAGTCATAGGAGTTACTTTGACCTGTCATATGTCATAACGGTTATCTTATGCCTCATTCATTGTGAGAGTTACTCTATTGATCGACTATTCTTATACTGGGGAATTATACTCTATTTTGAGGCATCCTTGACTACCTTTCATAGAGGAGTTACATCCACTCCTACTTATACTTGTATTTCCTTCAAATTATCTAATTCAAATGTATTGAGTTGGATCTTAACTTTGTTGTGTGAAAATTAGTCTTTGTGTTTTCATAATTTGTAGCTGTTTGAGTTTGACCAGATTTGGCCTTCATGTAAATCATGTCTCACTTTATTCCAGTGCACTTTCACAAACCAACATATCTGTGGTGTCCCCGATATGGTATCAGAGTCATGATGGTATCGCTAGTGTCTGATTCATTACTGCAATTAATTTTGAATTTGAGATTAATTTCTTTTGCAATAATTTTTTTGATTATTTATGGTTGGGCATCATCTATCTTATATATACATAAATTTCCTCTATTTACTTCCTTGGCATTGGTTTTATATGATCTATGTTGGATTTGTAGAGTGAAACGGTACTAGAGGGGAGTGGCATTAGATCTGAGGAGACAAAGGCATCAAAATTTGCTGATAGGCATTAAAAAGAGAGACATTCAAAGTATGGTGTTGTAAATTAATTTTTTTTGTCTTTTTCTCAACTTGATCTACATTGAAGGAGAGGAGGGTTTTCCAGATCTATACTTTATTGTTGCATTGGATTTGTGATAGGTGTTAAAAATTAGCATTGGCATCCTTTTTCCAGCATTGACATCCTTTTTTAGCACTTGGCTTTGGTTTTTTTAGTTGTTCTAACCTACATCAAAGGAGAAGAGAACAAGTTTCTATTGTTGGGCATTGTATTATGAAAGGACTGAGATCTGTTAGCTGTTATTGGCATTGGCTCTACACATTCTAAGCAGTTTGGGGTCTAATTTTTGTACTTGGCATCATTTTTTGGTGCCAGTACTCCTTAGTGGGCCCATGTCTAGCCTCTTATTCAAGTTGATAATTTATTTTTATGTTTTCTACCCTTAAATGACTTTATTAAAACTCTACAACATCATTTAATATGTTGAAAAATAAAGTCTTTTGAAAATATTTTAAAAAGAACAAATTTTTGAGTCTTTTAAAGCGTGTATCTCCGCTTGTCGAAGATGAACTTGAGGCTCAGATTGGTAAGAGGATGAATCCCACTCAAAATACCAGACCACTTTATTATATACTCCAAACCAGTTCCAATGATTGGTTGGAAGACACATTTCACCTCACTCAAGGGTACTTTTTTAATCATTTAGTGCAATTTTTATTAAAAATATGTTATTAACTAGAATTTATTTCAATAATATCTTGTAAATGATAGCTTGAAATTGAGCACTATATTTTTTAAAAGTGTTTATGTTTCAATTTCCCATATAGATAGCCCATTTGCATTGTAAAATTCACTAAATTATAAAGTGCCAAAATTTGGGGGGGTTACCTAACATAGTTTTGGGGGGGTTGCATTGTGGTTGTAATTCTATTCTGTAAATTATTTTTTTGCACATTTGATTTTTTAAATAATAACAAAAAGACATTAATCTTAAATTATACAATGTATTTTAGCATTGTTAATGCACTCACACCCTTCAACTACCATAAATAAAAAAGTAAGATCACAAAGGTTCTTAGAAGGAAAGGGTTGTTTCACATAACTATGGGGTTACAAATTGAGTCCACAGTTGAGGAAGACAAGATAAAATGGTTTAATAATTGTGATGAAGCCTTTGGGATGTTATGTCTTTTAGTGTCATCAGAACTTTGTTCCACATAGAGTCAGCCAAGTCTCCTAAAGAAGTATGTGACACTCTAGAAAACTTATTTAGGAAAGTCGACACCGTAAAGGGTCATGAGCTTGAGATTGAGACAATAGTCTAAGCCATAAAAACTTTGACACATTGGAGGACTTCTTTAGTAATCTTAAGTCACTTAGATTTTATTTAAAAGAATGTGGAACCGAGAAGAAAGACAAGCAGTTAGCTCTTTTTGTGCTTGTAAAATTAGGACCTGATTACTATGTATTTGTCTATCTTTATGCTACTAAGAGAGCCATAGGGGCCAACTAAAAAATACCATCCTTAGATGGATTCATTGCATAATTGAAAAAGGAACAAAATAAGTTGATCCAAATGGGAACCCTCAAGTCATCCAAACTTTCATCCCTCATTGTTGGGAATGGGAATCAGAAAGCCTTTAGCAGTAAGGATAAGAAACATAAGAGTAAGGATCTAGAGAAGAAGAAAGAACATCAAACCAGTACAAAAAATAGCACTGAAACCTCCTCTTTTGAAGGAAAATCTAATAAAGAGAAGGTTAAGTTCTCCTATTGTATGAGAAATGGGTATGATGAGCACAAGTGCATGAAGAAATAGATAGACCACCTTACACATCTCTTAGAGAAAAACAATATAGGGGTCCTTGAGTCCATCAAATAATCTTCATCAATCAAATAATCCTCTAAGGCAAAAGAAAAAGGGAAAGAGAAACCTAAGGGTAAATATTTATTTACAGTGGCTTCCACATCTACTTCATCCTGGGTTATAGACTCTAGTGCTTCACACCATATGGGTTCATCAGAGGTTGAGTTTCTTGAACTAGAGCCTTGTAGCATGTGCTCTATCACTTTGGGTGATGACACTCTAGAAGCAGTTGCAAGGAGAGGGTCTATTGAAGTTAAAGGTGTAATAATCACAAATATTCTAAATGTACCTTCACTATCATCTAATCTTCTTTCAGTAATCAGATTACCCACATAGAGCAGGGCATGAGAATCAAGTTCACACTGGATTCTGTTGAGATCAGAGAGCTACACAGTGACACTATAGTTGCATTAAGGAGGGATAATCACCATTAAAAGCTATACACCTTTTCTCATTTTAATCTAAATGTTTCTCTTACCACATTGCTTACGCATTTAGATGGAGTTAGTAAGCTATGGCATGAGCAGTTTGGCCATCTTAACTACCGCTATCTTGAGTAGTTGAGTCATTGGGATATGGTTATCGGCTTGCCTAGAGTTAAATTCTCTAAGGGAATTTTTGAGGTTGTGCACTTGGAAAACATTCTAAAGATAAATTTGACAAAGGAAAAGATAGGAGAGCTTCATTCCCTCTTGAGTTGATTCACAATGATGTCATGGGGCAGTTTCCCCATCTTTCTCTTACCAGGGCCAAATATCTCCTCACCTTCATTAATGAATTTTATAGATACACATGGGTCTAATTTCTTAGACAAAAGTCTGAAGTGTTTGATAATTATCGAGACTTTAAAGTTATTATTGAGAAATAATCTAGAAAATACATCAAAATCCTTCGAAAAGACAATGGGGGGAGTACATAACCATAGATTTGTGGAATTTTTATACCATAAAGGAGATTGATCTTCAATGAATAGTAACATACACTCAGCATAATGGTGTAGTAGAACACAAGAATTAGTATTTGAAAGAGATGGTAAACTATATGATTCAATCTAGATCATTGGCTCCATAGGTCTGGGTAAAGGCCATCAATTGTGCATGCTACATTCAGAATTGGGTTCCTCACAAAGCTTTAGAGGGAATCACTCCTTTTTAAGCTTAGCATAATAGGAGATTGGAGGTGTAAGATTTCAAGGTCTTTAAATCATTGATGATGGCACATATTCCCAAAAATAAAAGTAAGGTTATAGAGGTTTAATCCAAACCTTGCATCTTTGTTGGGTATCTAGATAAGGTCAAGGGTTACATAATTCTCCAACCTATGACTCATCAACTATTCATCAAGATAACTATTAGGTTTTAGGAGAGTCCCACTGAATCTTTACTAGACACTTCTCCTTCTACATCAGTTTCACTCAGTTTAGATGAGTAGTCCAAGGATTCATATTATTCACAACAGGTTCCTAGGGTAGTTGCTTCTTCTTCTTCTAGAGCTGATGGTGAGTCTGATAGTGAGTAGAGTGATGGGGATTAATTCTCATCCACTTATATAAATGCATCAAAAGATGAGGATTCAACACCTGAATCACCCATTTCAAGCCCTCTTTAGGCTAGGTAGACACTTTAGAGTGAAGGAACTTGGGTAGGGGATCCAAATGATCGCAGATGTACTCGAATAAACTTTCAGATTGGACCACATGCCTTCTTTTCTTCCATGACCGATCCATATAATTTTAGAGAGGCATCAAGCATACTTGAGTGGGATAGAGTCATGAATGAGGAATATGATTCCTTTATTAGAAATCACACTTGGGATTTGACTTCACTTCCTAAAAGAAGGAAGATGGTTCAATGTTGTTGGATATATTGACCACGTTTGTAGTAGATGGGTCGGTCGATAAGTATAAGGCATAATTAGTCACCAAGGTTTTTTCATAGGTAACTAGTATTAACTACTCAAATACCTTTGTACCCATTGTAAAGATGATTTCAATTTGACTCACACTAGCTTTAGCCATAACATATGGTTGGGATGTGGATCAAATAGATGTGAAGAGTGCCTTTCTTCATGGAGACTTTGAAGAGGAGATCTACATGAAGCAACCACCTGGGTTTGTTCAAGATCATCCTTAGTTTGAAGACTTAGGAAATCTATCTATGGCCTCAAACAATCCCCTTGATCTTGGTACACCAAGCTAGATTCCTTCCTCCTTACTTCAGGTTTCACTAGGTGTCACTCAAACCCTAATATATACTTCTTACAATAGGATGATTCTTTATTGATATTGGTCCTTTATGTCTATGATCTTTTGATCACAAGGAGTTCCTCATCATCTATTATGGTGGTGAATATTGGAGAGAGGATTACAAAGTAAGTTAGTCAAGCATTAGTCCATAAATAATGAAAAATGCATAAATAACTAACTAACTAAGCCTATTTATTCCTATGGAAATTACAAAAGATAGTAAGAAACAAATGAAAGAAAGTAACATCATATTACCTTCCCAAATGGATTCACCATATCCATGTGGCTCAAAATCATTTTCTCCCTTGATCAAGCATCCTTGTCTTTGTCAACAATGGTGGCAAACTCCTCCAATGCTTCAAAAACACTCCATAAAACCTAGGCTCATGATTCCAAATCACTAAACTAGCCTATCAATGAATATTGCAAACAAAATCAATGATCAAATGCAAAGTATTGTGAAAACAATTTAACATTATAACTTTGCAATATTCAAGCTTATTAATTCATGTCCATGGCCTCTCTATTTATAAATTTTTGAGATTGGTCAGGATCAACCATGATCATCCATATCAAGATTGAGATGTGTGGCCATGAATAATCCTAATATTTAGAATTCAATCTATAATTATCTTAATCATGACCTTAGAATAAGGGGCATTAAAGAGGCATGGCGGCCATTAACTAGGCATGGGTGACCCATAAACCTGATATTTGTGGCATTTATGGCTTAAGGATGTCTTCCTAAGAAATGATGTCACCTGATGATGTAGTTAATAGGAATCAATTTAAAAAAATAAATATTCAACAACTCTCATGGAAAATCCACTTAAGCTCTTGATTTGGATTATTTAGCCTTAAACAAAGTTAATCAACATTTGTGTAATTATTTAAAAATTGGCCCTCAATTAATCAAAATGGTCAAAAAATCATATTACTGAGTTGTAATTTTACTCAAGAAGAATTAGAAGGTGACATCAGATGTGCCTGAACCATAATTACATTTAGGATGTTTTCAACACAAAATAACAAAGGTATGTGGTGTGTACCAATGAATTTATGAGAAAAGTGTGATCCAGAGAACAAAAAGCAAAATCATGATTTTGACTTGAAATGAATTGACCAAAATTAGCTGGCCCATAAATTACATTGCCCCATTTAGGGATACTTTGACCTAAATTGGTTCTTTTAAATGACAAGTTCAAACCATTTAACATGTTTTATGGATTTTGACCTAAAATGTGTATTTGAGTGTAATTCGAGTAAGATTGACAATTTCAACACAAATGGTGTTAGGAATTAGATGTCTACATTTTATCCCTCTTTGAGAAGGCGTAGCGAGACATTCAAGCAAAGCAACATCTTTTTAAAGAAAATAGTTATCAAGAAGAAATTGAAACAAACCCATGATGCCCCCTTGAGAGGTAATACTAGGATGAAAAAGAAGGATGAACTCTTGAAAAGAGAGAGAAAGTGAGAGGTTAACCCATGGAATAGATCACATCTATATGAGTTAATGCTTACACACATGATTACCGTCAATGATCAAAATATAATGAGAGGTATAATAGGCCCCAGAGATAGAGGGAATGGGAAAGATACAATCCATAAATGTAAGGGACACACTGTAAACATACCTAATTTGAGAGTACAAGCTACGCACTTACGACATTGATCAATCATGAGATAAGTTACACACTAAAATATTACCATCATGGGTATTAGTGTAGAGAGATTAGAATTGGAGGAAAATAGAGAGCATTCTACTTCAAGAAGGGAAGCACCACTAGAACAGGGTCTCTAAAGAGAAGATAATAAGTAGTACTCTAGTAGAGTAAATGTGATCATGATAAAATAGTTTTGCCCCAGTAGGAAATTTTTTGATCATTGATAAAGAATAAAGAATTATTATGACCCTATAGAACTGATTTGATTTGGATGTGATTCAGATGTTGTGCCCCAACATGGGCAATTGGCAAGCAAAATAGCTCAATGATATAACTGAAAAGATAGGTTAAAGTGAGCAAGTGCAAACGTACATGCAATGGTGTAATAGCTTAGAAATCCATATAAAACCAAGCATATGAGAATGCACAAAGTGATGAGAGAGATGAAAATAAGATTGAAGATAGCCAAGTTGATCTCAATAGAAATTGAGCGTTGCCTACATAGTTCCATGGACTCATGTTCCAACATGAACTTCAGCCTAATGTAGTTTACTTAATTTTGGGAGAGAATGGAATGAGAAATGATGAAAAATGACCAATAATTGATTAGACCTACAATGTATGTAAAGAGATGCACATCTAAGTATAGATAAAGAAGCCTGGAATGCATGTTACCTAGAATCCTAATTCCATATCATGAGCCTAGGTTTTGCAAAGTGTTCTTGAGAATCATTCATCAGAGTTGATGTTGACGTTAAGACTTTGAGACCTGAGCACAAAGTGCTTGCTATAGAAAAATAAATTAGGTATCATAAGTATGAATAACTTAGAATGACATAAGATTCAAATTACACTGAGCCAGTTCAAATGTGAATAACTATAACTAAGGATAATGGTAAAACAATGACCAAAACTAGAGTTACAATGATTTACATTTAAACAAAAAAGCAAAAAGACAAAGGAAAAAGATAAACATAAATGAACCTAACTTGAAATTAATATATGATCTTAAGTAGGAACAAAAGTGTTTTAAAAAACAAAAAGGGAAGAACATCTTAACGATATGGGACCAAGATATGAATAATCAAGATCCATGTGGACCATCAAGGCATTCTTGAACACATAAGAGAAAATCAAAATCAAATAGAAAAAAAATCAAGTAAACACAAGACCAAGAATGGAGACAAGAAGTAATAAAGAGAGAAACAGAGAAGAAATAAAAGGAGAGGTGCAAAAACACAAAAAAAACACCAAGAAAACTCAAATAAACACACACAAACTAAAACCAAGCTAGTGCAGTTGAAAGACAAATGTTCATGCATGTGTGGTAGAGGTGTTATTTTCTACCACATCATAACAAAAAACAATGACATGACAATTATTCCCTAATTAAAGAGGAACAATGATAGAAGAAATGGGGGAAGAGAAGAAAAGGAAGGGGTTGGTTGAGCTGACTCCAGATGTATAAGACAAGTGGATGTTGTCTACATAGTTCTATGGATGCATGTTCCAACATGAACTTCAAGCCAAATGTAGTTCTCCCAAAAAATGGGATAGAAGAAAAATGATGATCAAACCAACATGATTAATGTTATAAAAGAAATGGAAGATATGATAAACAAATGAGAATGGTCTGGCAAACAAGAAGCTGATGAGATGAAAAATAATGACCTTGCAAAATGGTGCAGATAAGATGAAATGAACTGGTGTTTCTATGCTTGCAACATGGTAAGAGTGTAGCATGGTAGAATGGGAATGTACAAATGTACAAAAGCATGAGACAATGTTTTTTTTCTTTTGTGGATCATGTTTTGATGTTTTTCGTATTTTCAAAGTATTTCTAATGTTTTTGGGATAAAATATGCACAAGGTGGGACTATCTAGTCGAGAAGAACATCTTGAGAGTAGAGGTTCCAATAAGATAGCTAATTCGATTGCAATGACCCATGCTTATGTGAGGATCTTGATAAAATAATAAGGAGCAATAAATGTGATCACCAAGATAATGTGCAACCTAAAATAAAAAAAGAAGTATCGACATTCACCTATCTGTAACATTGTAGCAATAGTCTAGAACTCAAAAGATGGTTCAATTCACTTATCTGAAGCTGCACAATGTTGTCATGGCTGAACTGCTTTGTAGAACTATGATTGAGGATGTTCATAATGTTCATGAGACATAATTGAGATCATAATTGGTCAAGGGATAAAAAGTGTTTAAGCTTATAACATGCCTTAGACATAACAAAGAATATGTTTCTCAAACAGAGCAATCCAGAATGGGATAAAGAATGTGTTCAGAGTGCTAAGGGTTAAAAGCCTTTACTACCAAGAATCATGAAAAATGGACTAGGGTAGTATAAAATGCAATCAACGTAAGATAAAAGGGATGGGATAAAATTATGACAACACAAGTTGCCCGCAAGTTAGGGGTCTTATAGACAATGGTTCAAAGTTGTTCATGCGTATAACCTCTTAAGGTGTATGATGTTCATGGGCTCTAAAAGTTCTTCACCATTAGGTTTAGCCAATCGATATGCTCATAATCCATAGTTTGTTGTGACAATATATGGTCCTAACCAATTAGGCTAAAATTTGCCTTTCTTTTTGGGTTCAACATTCATATTCTTCTGGTTCTCTTTCAAAACCAAGTCACTAATCTCAAATTCTTAAGGGAGAATGCACTTTTTGTAGCTTCTCCATAATCTGTTTTGATAGGCCTACAAGTTTTTTAGGGTAGCCAAAATCTTACCATCAATAAAATCTAGTTCATGCAGTCATGAGGCTCTATAGTCTTCATTATCTTCAATGTGATTCAATGATATTCGTAATGATGGGATCTAAATCTCGACTAGGATGACAGCTTCAGTGCCAAAAATAAGGGAGTATGGAGTAGCTCTAGTTGGGATGCGATGATTAGTTATATAAGCTCAAAGGGTAGGAAAGAGTTTTAAGTTCCAATTATGGCCAACATCATTGAAAATCCTCTTTAAGATGGCTAGAATGGTTTTATTTGATGCCTCAGCTTATCTGTTACCTCGCGGGTTATATAGAGTGGATTTCTTGTGCTTGATCTTGAATTTTGTATAATGAGATTTCACATATTGTTTCATAAAGGATATGCCATTATCAGATATAATGTGGGCTAGAATGCCATATCGACCGAAGATATGGTAATGAATGAACTTGGCAATTTGTTTCTCAGTAACATAAGTGAGAGGAATGGCCTCAATCCACTTGGTAAAGTACTCGGTTGCAGCCAAAATGTGCTTATGACCATCTGAAGATGTTAGGTTAATTTTCCCAATGAGATCAAGACCCCATGTTGAGAATGGTCATGGCGTGGTAATTGGCTACAATGGTAAGGAAGTTGCATGTATCAAATTGCCATGCTGCTAACAAGGAAAACACTTCTTTACATAAATACAAGCATTTGTCTCTATTTTGGGCCAATAATATCTTGTTTAAATAAGTTTATTTTCTAAGACTACACCATTAGTATGTGCCCCACACATTCCTTCATGAACCTCCTTTAGTGCCACCTTGGATTCTCCCAAAGATAAACAATGAAGAAGCATTCTAACATAGCCTTTACGTTAAAGTGTGTTTCCAAGGAGGATATAACATGTTAAGTGATAAAGGAAAAGTTTGTGTTGGTTGTTGGAGAGGTTGGCAGGAAATACATGACTATGGAAATAGTTATAAAAATCTTGGTACCATGGTAGCTCAGGTGAGGAATTGGGATGAACAACGGTGCATATCTTCTCTAAATCTGATAGAATATGTGTCGACTGAAGAAGATTTTCAATTAGGAACTGATACTCTTTAGTACTATCATGCATTTAAATCATGGAACCAATTGTTGCCATGGTGTCGACAGATCTATTGTTGACTTGTATAAATTTCTCAAATTGTAAAGATTTAACATATGTTTTGAGGTTATTGATAATTTACTTGTAAGGAACAATATTATCATCCTTTGTTTGATACTGGTCAGTTTTCTGATTTATGATTAGCTATGAATCTCCATATACCTTTAAGCTTTGAATACCCACTATATGGAAAGATGGAGCCCTACAACCAATGCCTCATATTCAGCCATATTGTTTGTACACTAAAATTGCATATGAAATGCTTTGGGGATCAAATCCACCTATGGCATGATCAACAATATGCCAGCTCCAGACCCTCGAGATGTGAAGGATCCATCAAAATAGAGCATTCACTATTCAATTTCTTGTGATGCTTGTTCTATTGTCATGATAGAATCATCTGGAAGGTCAAAGTTGAGAGGTTGAGTGGCTGTAATAGGTGCTTCTGCAAGTTGGTCAACAAGAAATTACCCTTTGATTGACTTTTGATTTTGGTACTCAACATCAACTAACTAAGAAGCATAATCCATTTAGCCATGCGTCCTTGAAGAGTTTTTTTAGATAAAAGGAACTTGAGACGATCTACATTGGTGATAACAATAGTTTTATTATTTAGTGTATAATGTCATAATTTTTTAGTGGCAAACACCATAGTTAAGCATGCCTTCTCAATAGGCATATAATTATGTTTCTAGGTTACCAATGTGCAGCTTAAATAATAAACAACGTGTTCCTTACCATGATCATCATGCTAAGCCAAAAGTGCCCCCAGTGCATGTTCTGTGGCTGATATATAAAAAAGCAGTGGCTTTCCTTGTGTGGGAGGTCGTAAGACTTGGGGGTTGGCCAAGTATATTTTAAGCTTTGCAAATGCTATCTGATAATATTCATCCCACTAAAATTTTACCCCTTTCTTTAAGAGATGGGTAAATGGGTGGCACTTATCAGCTAATTGAGAAATGAACCTACGTATAGACTGGATCTTTCCTTGTAGACCTCACAACTGTTTAAGATTATTTGGTGGAGGCATTTTGATAATAGCATTGACCTTTATAGGGTCGACTTCAGTCCCTCATTGTGATATAATTAACCCTATAAATTTTCCTGATGTGACTCCAAAGACACATTTCTTAGGATTCAAGCAAACTTTATAGACACAAAGTCTCTCAAATATTCTTTGTAGAATGTCAGGGTGTCCAGCTCTTGTTCTTGATTTTGCTAGTATATCATCAACATAGTCCTCAACAATGTCATGCATCATGTCATTGAAAATGACAGTCATTGCAGGCTGATATGTGGCTTTAGCATTCTTCAAACCAAATGGCATGACTTGGTAATAGAATGTGACCCAAAAAGTGGTGAACATGGTCTTATGCTGATCTTTAGGTGTTAGCTTGACCTGATTATAACTAGAAAATCCATCCATTAAGGATAGAATCTTGTACCCAATAGTTGAGTCAATAATCATGTTGATGTTGGGTAGAGGAAAATCATCTTTGGGGCATGGTTTGTTGATGTCACAAAAATCAATACAAACACGTATGCCTACGATCTTTTTACTCACTAGTACTATGTTAGAAACCCATTCATAATAGTCTAGTGGTTTGATAAAATTGTCTCCTAATAACTTTTCTAACTTAGCCTTAACCAAAAGGGTGATGCATGGATGCATCTTTCTCAAATTTTGCTTGACTAGTTTAGCACTAGTGTGAACAACAAGATGATGCATAACTAAACCTGGGTCCAAGCCTGGCATGTTGGAGTATGCCCATGCAAATATGTCTATATAATCCTTAAGAATGGATATAATATGTTCATATTTTGCTTTAGTAAGGGAAGCTGCAAGATAAATGATTTTAGGATTGTCATAAGTTCCCAAATTCACTTCTATTGTGCTCTCAATAAGGACTGTGGATCCATCCTCTAGAATTATAGGTAGTGTATGGTCATGATCATTTTCTTCCAATATATCTTCTTGTTGTTCCTCCCAAAGATCTGGATAATATGAAGAATCAAAATCCTCCTCAGGTAAACACGAATTGGAAAAAACCTCTAGAAACTCAAGAGCAAGACAGTCAAATATTTGATGTTGTTCTAAAGAGATGCTTGTACTAGATATGGAACTTGGGTTGGATGGGATTTATACATCCTGAGGGGATGAGCAAACTTTCTTGCTTGGCAACACCTGAAATAGCTTTTCACTCAAAGGCTTGTATTTTTATTTACTTTTTCCTTGATCGACAAATGCCTCAAAGAGGTTTTCACTTGAAGATCTCGATGTTTGTTATTTATTATGACCAAGAAAGTTTGCCTGCTCTATAGAGTAGGTAGAAGAATTTAATGAAAAATCAAAACCCTACTTATGATCACCAATGGGGAATACATCTTGTAGGCCCATGTATTCTACTATTAATTCTTCATTTTGAAACTCATCGAGGCATATGATTGAATTTTATTGATCCCAATCTTTGAATTTAGGGTGGCAAAGGCATAAGTTACAGTGAGGGTTTTTTTCAGGACAAGAAGTGCCAATGGTAAAGATATAACGTCCTACTTCAAGAAGGGAAGCACCACTAGGATGGGAAGCTCCAATAGTAAAGATATAATTTCCTACTTCAATAAGGGAAGCACCATTAGGATGGGTTTTTGCTTCAAACAAATCTGAGTCAGCAAGCTTATCGAAAGGGCTATAATGGGACATTGTGTCGCTACTAAGAGTCTCATTACTAGTCACTTCAAAAGAGTCACTATAAAATATCATGAGGTCATCCTCTAGTGGTTTAAATTTGAGACCATGATTCTAATTGACAACTCTAGCTAATAAGGGTTCTAAAATTCCTTGTGCTTGTGGGCCAAGGCCTTTCCCTGTATAGTCAAGATGATCCATTATCCTGTTAGGGATAGGATACTTTGGATTTTGAAAACATTTAACAAGGTCTTCAGAACATACCCAATCTCCCTCGGTAAATACTTGAACTTTCTTTGGTGAAATTGTAGGTACAAAAACCATATGAGGTTTTGGTTGTTTCTTCTTTGGTTGCCAAATCTGATCGAGTCTGTTAGGTGTCTGGGAAGTTTTAGGCTTACTAAATGTTTTAGGGGAATTTTGTAATTTTTCAATATGGAGGACATCCTTTAGATGGTACATGGAAATGCCTACGTATTTAATAATAACCTTCTTGGCCAGAGCCATAGGAAATGGATCAGTTAAAGTGGAGGCTAGATCACCAGGGTTTATATAATTAGAAGGAGATGGATGAGAAATGATAGCTTTGTTCTTCTTTGTAATGAATTCAAAACCTAGACAATAGTTATAATTATGAAACTTTGCTTCAAGATGTTTAAAGTATTAGTATGGTTGCTAATCAGTGGGAATAATAACCTTGATCCCATTATGAAGAAGCTTAAGGCATTAGTGAAGAGTAGATGGAACTGCCTGTAATTTTTGGATCTAAGGATGACCAAGAAGTATGTTATAAGGAAGTTCAATATCCACAATATAGAATAATGTGTGATGAGAAATAGACCTAACCATGACTGACAACCAAATTTTACCAGATGACTCCCTCTCGGTGTTGTTGTAAGCCTTGATTGTAATAGTTACTGGTTGAATGTCTTTATTCATGTAGCCCAATCATCATACCAATTTAAGAGATATGATGTTTAGCCCTCAACCATTATCTATAAGAACCCGCTTAATCTTGTGATCCATAATAATTATCTCAATGTATAGTGGGTTATTGTGGTTTGGTCTGAGGGTGGACATGTATTTTTGATCAAAGGTGATTTTCTAAAATGAAGACAAGTGGCCAACTAGGTTATGGAGCTGATCAAGGTTTATATCACTAGGCACAATATATTCTTGTAAAATTTTTTTGAAGATGGTTTTATGGACATCAGATGTCCACAAGAGTTTTATCTAACTGATTCGTTAGACTATAAGGCCTTTGAATTATGGATTGAACTAGTTTAGTCTTTGTTGGGACAATATTCGGCTTTGGAACCATTGGCACAATGTTGTCATTGGGTTTTATGGAAGAAGTGGGTGAAGGGCCTTGGATGGTAACTCGTGAACGTCTAGTTGTGACTACACAACCTAGAGGTGGCAAGGAGTTATTATAATTAGAATAGGAAGGCAAAGGGCCTTGGATGGTGACTCGCAAGTGACTAACTCTATTGCTATAATTTGGGTCAATGAGGAGCCATTATAATTAGAAGAAAGGTGTTGTTATTCAAGATTATAATCCCATACAAACAAATTACCAACATGATGATGCAAACTTGAGATGATATTACTAGGGGGAGAGGGTGTTGACCCTATAATGATGGGTCATGTGTTGTAAGAAACACGAGATTGGCCACATGGTTTTATATTAATAGTGGCAATGTGGGTTGCATAAATGCATCCCATAGTGTTATTATAGTCTTAAGGTACATTTTTATAAGCCACATTATTAGTATGGTCATTATGATCTTGATTATGCTCATTACGATTCTAACCTTGTTGTTGGTTTTGATTCTACCTCTATCCTTGATTGTGACCATTTTGATTGTTTCTTGGTGGTGGTGGATCATGTCAAGGAAAGGGTTCTTTATAGATTATTATATCCTAATTTGTGTCTTGATTAGGGGCCAACTTAATTTCTAGTTCACCACTTTCAATAAAGTCCTCAATAATATGTCACAATTGAATGCAATGATATGCATTGTGACCAAGAACATGACGAAAGTCACACCATTCATTCTCTTTGTAGCAATTTGGTTTTGGCTGATATTGAGGAAATGACCTTGATACTGGCCATCAAATTAAATTAGCTACAATAAGCTTTTACAACACTGTTTCAACTGATTCTCCTAACTTGCTAAAGACTCTAAAATTGTTATGAAATGTCCTTCATGGAGGTTGTCTCTGCAAAGTAGGTAGTGGATTTGGGGGAGTTAGTTGTACATTTGAAGGAAGCATAGCCTATACCATTTGTACATGTCTTGTTTTATTCACTTCATTTCCAACCATGTTCTTATTTTTGCTAAATCCTTTAGGTTTATCCTACATAGATGTTTGAGCCAATGATTTAGTCTGATTAGATGCTTGACCTTGTGCAAAAATATTAACAAGGCCCTTAGCAATAAGAGCCTTCTCAATCTACACTCGTTTGTCAATAATTTTTTCAAATGAGTTAGCGCAATCTAACTGTAGATTATGTGCAACTTTAGGATGCAAATTCTATGCAAAGATATCAACCAACTATTTGTCTAGCAAGTTATGTTGAAAGTGGCCTGCCAATACTCTCCAAATTTATAGATATGCGATGAAAATTTCACCATCATGTTTCTTGGGTTTGCATAAGTCAACAATAGTTAATTCATGTTCTATGTTATATGAGAAATGGTTAACAAACTTTTCTAATAAGTCATTCCAATCTGCCACTGATCCCTTGGGTAGTTTAAGTAGCAAATCAAGAGCTTGTCATGCTAGACTTCATGGAAATAGTCGTAGTAAGTACTCACTACTATAAGCAAACTCTTGACATAAGATGAAGAATGCCTGTATGTGTTCACATGGATCTCCTCTTTCTTTGTACTTATCAAATTTGGGTGCCTCAAAATGAGGTGGAAAGGGGTTTTGGAGAATAGATAAGTCAAATGGATATGGGCATATCTCATCGAATTTGTACTTTTTGACTCTATTATTTGTCTCCAATCTTTAAAAAATTTCCTTCATAGAATTCCATTCTTGCATGCTTGGTACATTTGTGGATTGAATAAGATGTTGTTGGGGTGGAATGTGCCCCTAGTTTCATTACTGTTGGGGTGGAATGTGCCCATGGTTTTGTTGCTTTTGGTGTGGGATGTGCCCCTAGTTTTGTGTGGATCTATAGGGAGTGTATACCTTTTGATCCATGACTTGGTTTTGATTTGCTCCTTGAGTTGAAAACATAGGTTGTTGATTCTTGGATTGTAACACATTCCCTGAATTTGGTTGTTTCACACTGTTGATTTTGTAAATTTCTATGTATATTTACCAGTTTTTGGGTTGGTTGAACTGAATGTTTGGGTTTCTGAGTTTATAAAGTAACAAGAAGTTATTGATGATTGAATAATGTATGTTCCGTGTCAAATGGAACACTTTGTAAGGTCTCTTATGACATTAACTGTTCATTTAGATTACCTTGATCCATTATGGTAATGTCCTCATCCAATATTTGTTACATACTTTCAACCATATTTCCTTGTTCTTTCGAAGCATTATTGTGAATTGAGGTGGCAACTAGGGAGTTAGTTAAATTTGTGACAAGTTGATTTGCATGTTATTGACTTATTATCTTGATCTTAGCTATAAGATCTAGATTTATGGGTTTTGAATTTGTTTGTATTTCCTTTCCTTTGTTAGAGGAAGAAGGTATGTCTATTTGTGAAAAAGCTTGTTCTTGCCATCGTGGTTCTCCTTCTCTAATTAAGGTATGTAATTGTTTTGTAGGAAAGTCAGAAGGTAGTTTAGCACCTAATTCTATCAATCTAAGAAGGGCTTCATCTTGATCTTCTTGGGGTCGATATTCATTGTAGTCATCTTCGGATCTTACTACTGTAGGGATATCATAAAAAATAATAGGGTTATCTTGACCATCATAAAATTGCTCATCTTCTTAACTAAAGCCATAATAGGCCTCACTATGAGTGAACCTTTGAGTCATGTCTAAAAGAGTTGTTCTGTGTGTTTAACTAACTTTGGACCAATGCCTGGCAACCAAACAAAGTATGCTTTGGATCTTCTTTAAACAAATAACCAAGGTACCAATGAGACTATAAGGGAGGGTGGTTTGAAACCATGCACAATTTAGAATATTTGGTTCATGAATTTACTCAACCTTTGGTAAAGTTGAAATTGTATAGATCAGAAGAGAGTAAGGTAACTCAAAGACCTAATGTGAAAATTAGTACACCAAAGCCTAGATCTTTGTGATACGCTCGCACTATAAAAGCTAGTTTCAATTTTGACAAGTTGACCCTAGAAGTTTAGAGGAAAGCTCTCTGGATTACGAAGAAGACAAAATAAACTAAGCAACTCAAGATGTAAAAACATATGTGAATTACGAAGTATAAAGCTAGGACCAAATAGGTAGCACAACGTTGCCACATGATTCCAGTAGGATAAAATATGTTATAGGACTCAAAACGTGAGTGATATGCAAGATGACTTGAGTCCACAAAGATGATAATGTGATTTTGAGTCTTAATAAATGACCTTCAATCCAAATGGAAAATTGAACCCAAGTTAAAACAAGCTTAGTGCACAAATGGCGGACCCAATTTGACACACCAACCCTTAGAACTCGAAAAGGTTTAATTTTGAATGTGGATTATAAATGAAGGATTTAAACAAATTGGGTAAAAGATCTAGACTCAATTGGGTAGCATGACTGTGCCAAAGTGGATGACATGACACAAAGATTTTGATAACAATTTGAATAAGGAAAAGGTGAATTTTCTATTTGGACAATGTAATGCCTCATTTGCTCAAGAAAATTGAGGACAATGTGTTTTGGTTAAGTTCATTGGGTTAACAAGCAGTTTTAAACACAAATCAAGACCAAGTAAGCTAATGACAAAAAATAAATGTCTTGAGTCTAAACTGACAAGGTATGACAAAGTGGGGTCTACTAAACTAACAAGGTTTTGATCATTCTAGGGGAATTAATTGCACAATGACTTTCACATCAAACGATGCAAAATACAAGCACAAAAATTGGGTGACCATGAGATTAGCTAGTTGTAAAAAGGTCTATTCCTTTTTACAACCACTGCATCTTGTTATTTACTCAATGTAGTGCGATGTCCAAATGCAGATACGTTCCATGTGCAACTCCAAAGGAGCCAAATGAAGTCAATGTTAGGAGATGAAACCTTGGGTCTAAGCTTCCCTAAAGAACTCATAAGAGGTAATGATGTCCCCCTCTTAAGCCAAGTTTTCATGAAAATAAAGAAATCATAAAATAGAAAGACTTTAGGGTCATTTTCAAGATCACCCAAACTTTGGTGAGTTTTTGGGGAGTGCTTTAGATGACTCTCTTTCCAAGCCCTTCACTAGGCTATTTGTAATAATAATGGCACTTTTGGTTCCAAGGGTTCCTTAAAGGGGACAAATGGAAGAGCATACATGCAACATTCCTCATTTTGCCAAACAAAATCTAATTAAACAACTATTGCAAATAAGAATTGATGAGTGTGTTCAATTTTAAGCCCAAATGAAAGATTTGGTGGTGTTCATTTGACCCCTTGGTCTTAGTTTCAAACTTTGAAAACTTTCACCATAAACATATATATTTTTTTTTAAACACCAAAACAAGATTCCTAATTATTTTTTTAAGCATGCAAAAGGTGATCTAAATATGTTTTTAGAAAATGTCAAGCTTGGTCTTGTACCAAAAATGTTAGCATGTCCTTTAGCTTTGAAGCTCTTTTGGGTTTGAAACAATGATCTTTGGAAAAAGAGCTCTCGGGTCTATGTTTTAAGAAAAAACGTAGTGACCAACATTGGTTATATGCAACTGACGATGGTTACTTTGGCTAACCAATGTCAGTTATCTAATCGACATCGATTATACCAATGTGAGCATCTCAACAGGTATCTAACTGATGTCAATTTTACTAATCGACGTCGGTTAAGATATGTAATCGATGTCGGTCCTACTTATCGACGTCAATTACTGTGTAAAATCGTGGCAAACAAAAATGGCAAAATAAAGTTAGAAAATCAATTTTCAAGAGTTTTAAGGGTCTAAATGAATATTTTAAAACTTTAAAATGATTGTCTTTAGGTGTGAGATGCCTCTTATCCCACTGGGCATGCCAAGATGTAGAGAGGATTACAAAGCAATTTAGTCAAGCATTAGTCCATAAATAATGGAAAATGCATAAAGAACTAACTAACTAAGCCTATCTATTCCTATGGGAATTACAAAGGATATAAAAAACAAATGAAAGAAAGCAACATCATATTAATTTCCCAAATGGATTCACCATACCCATGTGGCTGAAAAACATGTTCTCCCTTGATCAAGCATCCTCGTCTTTGTCAACAATGATGGCAAACTCCTCCAATGCTTCAAAAACACTCCATAAAACCTAGGCTCATGATTCCAATTCACTAAACTAGCCTATCAATGAAGCTTGCAAACAAAATCGATGATCAAATGCAAAAATATTGTGGAAAAAATTTAACATTATAACTTTGCAATATTCAAGCTTTTTAATTCATGTCCATGGCCTCTCTATTTATAGATTTTTGAGATTGGTCAGGATCAACCATGACCATCCATCTCAAGATTGAGATGTGTGGCTACAGATAATCATAATATTTGAAATTAAATTCATAATTATCTTCATCATGACCTTAGAATAAGGGGCATTGAAGAGGCATGGGAAGCACTAACTAGGCATGGGTGACCCATAATCCTAATATTTGTGGCATTTATGGCCTAGGGATGTCTTTCCAAGAAATGATGTCACCTGATGATGCAATTAATAGGAATCAATTTTCAAAAACAAATATTCAACAACTCTCATGGAAAATCCACTTAAGCTCTTGATTTGGATTATTTAGCCTTAAACAAAGTTAATCAACATTTGTGCAATTATTTGAAAATTGGCCCTCAATTAATCAAAATGGTCAAAAAATCATATTACTGAGTTGTAATTTGACTCAAGAATAATTAGAAGGTGACGTTAGATGTGCTTGAACCATATTTACATTTAGGATGTTTCCAACACAAAATAACAAAGGCATGTGGCATGTACCAATGAATTTAGGAGAAAAGAGTGATCCAGAGCACAAAAGGAAAAATCATGATTTTGACTGGAAATGAATTGACCAAAGTTAGTTGGACCATAAATTGCATCACCCCATTTAGGGATACTTTAACCTAAATTGGTAATTTTAAATGACAATTTTGAACCATTTAGCATGTTTTATGGATTTTGACCTAAAATGTGCATTTGAGTGTTATTCAAGTAAAATTGATAATTTCAACAAAAATGGTGTTAGGAATTGGATGTCTACAAAGACAACTCTACATGACATATTTGACATGATAGACTTGGGTATTTTGCATTACTTCCTCAGCATTGAGATTTCACAATCTAATTCAGGTATTTCACTTGCACAACCCAAGTATGCTCTCGATCTTTTGGCTCAGTTTTACATGGTTGATTATAAGCCATCTCTGACTCCCTTTCTATTAGGAATTAAACTTGAGGCTAGTTTTTCTACACCTTTGGTTAATGCCACTATATATCGACAACTTATTGGTAGCCTTATTTATATAACTCATACCAAGATTGACATTTCATATGCAGTTGGGATTGTTTCATGATTCATGCAGAAGCCCCATGAGCTACACTGGAAAATAAATAAGAGGATCTTGCACTACATTTAGGGCTCTTATAGATTTGGGATTCAGTACATGGTTGGCACAAAGATTGTCTTGGTTGGATTTTTAGATTCAAATTAGGTTGACGATACTCAGTATCATAAGTCCACTTTAGGTTATAGTTTTTATTTGGATTCTGACCCTATCAGTTGGTCTAACAAGAAGCAAAATGCTATTGCTATATTATCCATAGAGGCAGAGTATAGGGGATTTGTTAATGTAACTACTAAGTATATTTGGATTCAAGGGATTCTATATGAGTTTGGCATTCCTATCAGGCAACCCACCATCATCTATTATGACAACTAGAGTACTATACAAATATACAAAAATCTGATTCAACACTAGCAAACCAAACACATTGAGATTCACATGCATTTTATTTGAAATCTTATTCATGGTCAAGTCATTGACTTGAGATTTTGTCAATCTTTAAAGTAGGTTGTTGATATCTTCACCAAACCCTTCACTGAAAGCAAGTTCATTCATCTACGATATCTTCTTAGGGTATGGTCCACTTCAGCAGCTTCATCATTTTTAGGGGGGCCTTCTAGCCTCTTCACTTCTTCATTTCTCTATTTTGAGGGGAGTTTTTTTCCACTGGGTTTTATCTTCTATATATATGAGGGATTGCATTTTACATGGGATCCTAATCAAGCCTAGTTGTTGGGACCCATTTTTGTATCATCACCCACCTAAGCTGTGTTTATGGGGGGGTGTTAGTGTAGGACATTTTTTCTTGCATTTTATTGTATTTTTATACTAGGATATTCCATGTTATTTGTATTTCCTACATTTGTGGATAATATTGCTTAGTTGTGTAGTCATAGGAGGTACTTTGACCTATCATATGTCATAACGATTATCTTACACCTCATTCATTATGGGAGTTACTCTGTTGACTAGTTATTCTTAGACCAAGGAATTACACTCTATTTTGAGGCATCCTTGATCACCTTTCATAGAGGAGTTACATCCACTCCTATTTGTACTTATATTTCTTTTAGATTATATAATTTGAATGTATTGAGTTGGAGCTTAACTTTGTTATGTGCAAATTAGTCTTTGTGTTTTCATAATTTGTAGCTATTTGAGTTTGCTCAGATTTGGCTTTCCACATCTATTGTGACCACATCTTCACCTCAGCTAGTATGACCAAGTGCAGTAAAAAAAATAACATTAATATAGTCTTCATTACTCACAAACCCTCCAAAATAAATTCCAAAATGATTACTCTCAGCGGTAACAGTCCCACGCCCAAGAAGGAGGATAAACTTCAATGAAATGCTTAGCAAAGTAGATTTCCCTCTTAGCAAGTACGACCAGCTTCTAAGGATGTATGTCCAGGCTTGGGAGTTCAAAAAAACCCACAAAATATCACCAAAATCAGTATAAATCCTTATAGTATAATCACCAATATGTTTTCCTAATTACCATATCAAAAAACTTTAGTTTTGCCAATGAAAAGCCCTCTGTAACAAGCTACCAATCTAAAATTGAAGCTCAACTGCACCCCCTAAATGAGAATGCTCTCAAATTATCTTGGGATATCTTTCAGTCCTGCAAGCACTGTCCAATTGTGAAGGTTTCTATCTCCACAATGGTTGGTTTCTCTACAAAACCCTAGTTTTTTATTTCACAGCAATATTCATTCACAAAATGTCTAATCTCCTAAATGAGTGTGAAAACTTATTTTATTCCTTTCTTTTCATTTTACTCCAACACTTCATTTGAGTAATTAATATTTTAACATTATCTTTATTCTATGACTTGGGTGCCCCTCTTAGGAGAATATGCGACTTTTAATAAAAATTACAATATTCATGTCTTCACACTTTTATAAAGTCACTTTAATACTTTATACGTAAGTTAAATATTTAATTTAAGTCTTATCACCATATTGAAATCAAAGCCCAAACATACTTCGAACTAAATTTTTGAATTACCCCTGTGATCACCAATTAAAACTGAACACATCCCAAGTCAAACTAACCAACTCACACTAACCCTGATGCACTTACTAAAAATAGTAAGTTTGGCCTAACGACCCCCCAAATGCTCTAGAAAGTGTCAGAATGAAAAACCTGCCAGGGTAGAAATAAATCTCCAAGCCAATCGAGCAGACTAGACACCCCACAATGGTCACCGACATGGGTTATCTAACCATCCCTGTTAGTCTATGAAAACCCAATGATAGACTAACCCCGATCTCTTAACTACTTAGGAATGGGACATTACAGTCCGCCCTCCCCAAAATTCACTACCCATAAGCAATTTCAATTCAGGATGCTACAAAATCTACTCATTCTCCCCTGTAACATCCTCTACCAATAAATTCTTCCATTTCACCAAATATTCCTTGATGACCTTCTTTCATAGAGTTCAGTCCCTGCGTATTAATGATGGCTTCAAATACTAAAATCAACTTGCCCTCTTCATCAAGAAGGGGAAGCTCCATCGAGGGTGTCACATTATGTCCCAATGCCTTCTTGAGGTGAGACACATGAAAGACATTATGTAATCTACTCCTTGTTGGTAAATCTAACTCATAAGCCACTTCTCCAATCTTCTTGGAGACTCTAAATGGGCCATAATATCATGGATTAAGTTTCTCTGCACCACTCTTTTTTCGAGTGGATTTTCTGTAAGGCTATAACATCAGATAGACCATGTCATCAACCTCAAAAGAATGCTCAACCTTGTGTTGATTTACATATTGATTTTGTTGATTCTGAGCTTTTTGAATGTTTTCTTTTAAGAACCTCATGATATCCTGACTTTCTTAAACTAAATTTTTGGCATTAGGCACGCTACTATCCCTAAAAAATAGATCAAGGAAATTTGGTGCCTCATACCCATATAATGCCATGAATGATGACATCTGAATAGACATGTGAAATGTGGTGTTGTAGCAATAATCCCCTACGTGTAACTACTTAACCCATGCCTTTTACCACCCTATAATGTAGTTTCTTAGGTATCTATCCACCCATTTATTTATAGTCTCTATTTTCCCATTTGTTTGTGGGTGGTAGCTAGTGCTCGAAGTGAGTTCAGTCCCACTCAATTTGAAATGTTCCTACCAAAAATGACTCAGGAACTTGTTATCCTTGTCACTAACTATGCTTCATGTCAGCCCATGAAGCCTAAATACCTCTCTAAATAATAAAATATCAACTTATGTTGATGTATATGTGGCTGAAATTACAAAGAAATGTGCAAATTTTGTTAACCTATCAACCATGACAAATGTACAATCCTTACCTTGGGCCTTGGGCAATATAGTAATAAATTCCATCAAAATGTATTCCCACTTCTGATTAGGAATGGGTAAGGGCTGTAACAAACCAACTAGAAACGAGTACTCATGTTTGTTTTGTTGACAAGTAGGACACTACCTTACATATTTCAACACCTCGGTCTTGAGACCTTTCCATGTGAACCTCTCCCTAATCTATTTGTATGTCTTGAAATAACCAGGATGACCAGCCATAGGAAGATCACAAAAAGATCTCAAAATTCTTTTCTTCATCACTAATCATGGTACCAAAAGTATCCTCCCTTTCTAAATGATGAGATCATCTACCACTGTATACCTGCCATCCTGTATAGTACCATCAATAATGCCTGAAGCCTAGTTGTCCTTAGCATACTTAGTTGTAATCCACTCTCTCCAATCAACCATGATCTCTCCCAAAGAACACAAGTGAGGTCTCCATGAAAGTGCATCAACGACAATGTTCTTCTTTCCTTTGACATAAATTATGTCAAAGTTATAGGCTTGTAACTTTCTAACCCACTTTTGTTGTCTATCAGTGAGCTCTTGTTGACTGAGGAAATGATTAAGGTTGTTATGATCTGTCTTAACCACAAATTTACCTCCCACCAAATACTGTCTAAATTTTACTACTACGTGCATTATAGCTAACATTTCCTTGTCACATATGTTGTAACCTCTCTCTATACCCCTTAGTTTCTTGCTCTCAAAAGCAATCAGGTGCTTATCCTACATCATCATTGCTCTAATGCTTTCCCTTGAGGCATCACTCTCAAGATTGAAGGGCTTGGTGAAATTTGGTATAGCCAAAACTGGGCAAGAGCTCATAACCTACTTGAACCTATCAAAACACCTTTGTGCCTCATTTGACCAAACAAATGCCCCCTTCTTCATCAAATCTACCAATGGAGTTGCACTCTATGAAAATCCTTTGATGAAGCGATGATATAATCCACATAAACCAAAGAATCCCTTGAGATGTGAAGATTTGTGGGTGGTAGCCAATCCACAATGGCTCGGATCTTTTCTATATCCACTCTGACCCCTTTTGCACTAATGATGTATCCTGAATAGATTAACTCTATCATTCCAAATTCACATTTTGATTCCTTGGCATACAATGACTCTCTCTCCGAAATAATCAGTACCTCCTCAATGTGTTATAGGTGCTCCTCCCAAGTCCTGCTAAAGATCAAAATGTCATCAAAAAATATGAAGACAAACTTCCTCAATTGTTCCCTGAAGACCCTATTCATACAGGACTAGAAAGTAGCTAGAGCATTGGTTAGACCAAATGGCATAACCAAGAAATCAAAGTGCCCATAGTGGCAATGAAAAGTCATCTTCTCCACATCCTCCTCTCTAACCTGAATCTGATGATATCTCGATCTCATATCAATATTAGAGAAGTAACAAACTCTGTGTAGCTCATCAATATGTGAGATGGGGTACATATTCTTAATAGTTTTTTTGTTTATAGCTTGGTAGTCTATGCACATTCTTAGTGTTCTATCCTTCTTCTTCACTAGCACTACTACAGAGGCAAAAAGGATTTTTCTAGGTCTGATATGCCAAATCTCTATAAGCTCCCTAATGGTCTTCTCAATTTCATCTTTTAATATCTCTGGGTGCCTGTAAGGAGTTATGATGACTAGTTTAGCACCTTCTTCCAGTTCTATTACATGCTTTATGCCCCCAATCAAGAGGCCTCCCTAGTGGTATGCTATTAAAAACCTTATTGTGCTTTATTATCAGTTTATAAATATCTGGGTGGTAATTTTGCTTGGCCTACTCAATAGTTGTAGGCATAATGACACTCTCTACTATCCACTCAACCTAATCATGTCTGAATAGTCTCTCCATCCTCCTAAGTGATTCTACATAAAGTCTACCATCTGACATTCCTCTGAGTACATGTTTCCTACCATCTAACTCTAACTTCATCTCCATGGTTATAAGTTCAAGTAGAATTCTCCAATCACATGAAGCCATTTCATGCCAAGAACTAAATCTAGATCACCCATACTCACCAGATAATACTCATCCTAAAAATCATAATCACTTAACCTAATGGTTAAGTTATGGATTCATCATTTGTAAGTTATATTGAATCCATCAGGTACTCAAACCTTGAATCTTTTGAACTTTTTTGTCTTGAGTCTTCTCTTATCCACTAGTCCCTCATCTATAAAATTATGTGTGGTCCCTATGTCAAGAAGTGTGGTGATTTGTTGCCCTTCTAAAACTCCCCGTATCCTGAAAGAACCTTCCTTTTGAATAGCTGAAAGGTGTGTTGTAGGTCTATCCTCATTCTGCTCACCCTGTGATTCCTCTATTGGGCTATCTTCTTCACTCTCCTCTGAATCAGTGTGTTGATCTAATTTCTCTGAGGGAGTCTCTTCTACTAAAAAGTATTATAGTTGCTTTACTTGCCCATTCATAGGGAACTTATGGTTTGGCTTCCATGGGCCTTTCAATTTAAAACATAATTTCTTCCTCATGTACTCATTAAGAACATCATCATCAAGTCTCAAAAAAGTTTTCTTTTGCCGCACTATATCACGAGATGAACTTTTCTTGTCCTTATCCTTTTTGTGTAAAAAACCCTTTGACTAAAATTTTCTCTTGTAAGAAGAGAGTTCCATATCTTTGGCCTTCTTGATTACCTCCTAAAGTGTCAGTGGATCGAACCCCTTAATCCATCCTCTCAAGGGTTCAGATAATCCATCAATGAACAACACAATGAGCCTCCACTCTAAAATGTCAGTGATCATGATTGTCAGCCTTTGAAAATAAAAAATATAAGCATCTACACATCCAAACTGCTTAATCTAGGCTAATTCCTTGAAATGTAACTCACGGTCCCCTTTGTCGAATATGTCTATCAACCTATCAATAAAATCTGCATATGACACAATCTGACCATTGTCCAATGTCACTAGGCCATGGTACCACCAATCATGTGCACTCCCATCCAAATGAAATATAGCATACTCAATGACATCCCACTTATTCAAGGGATTAAGTCATAAGAAAGTGTCTACTTTCTAAACCCAAGCTCTAGCTAAAATTTTACCTGAGCCATTATAATAAGGAATGGACTTTTTCCCTTTCTTATTTTATAGATCCTGGTTTGGTTGCCTCATTCCACCTTCCACTTTAGGTCTACTCTATTATCTAAAGGTCAAATAAGCTTAAAAAGGTATATCAACATGGAACCTTGCATCCATAGCTCTCTGATCTCTCCAATACTAAGCATGTCAAACCTATTTAGTGGGTTCATAAATGTCTTTTGGTGGATGGTTTTCGTAAATAAACTGAGGCATAAGGGGCCTCATGGTAGCTGATCATGTAAAGGTAAGTTGCTTATTACCTGGTTGTTAATTGAGTGTTCCCTATAATTGCCATGACTTGCATCATTATTATTTCCATTATTCTGTCTGCCACTCTGATCAAATCCAACATTATTATTATCATTGTTCCCATTATTATGTGGCACTAATCAAGCAAGAATTTGGGCTAGTTTAGTTTGTGACTAATCTATTCTTTCAAACATGTCACACTTCCCTCTAGCCAAATCATTTACTGCATGCAACATACTTTTCATATCAATTCTTCCGTCATCATGATGATCCCTACTAGATCTAACTTCATGAATCCCCATAGTCTTTGCAACAATTTCTTCTTCAGCATAAAATACTAACTATTGTTCCTCAAACCTTAAAGGCCACTCTTCCCATTGTTCTTGTTCAGCTTCTTTATTTCTCAATCTTTCAAGATATATATGCTCTCTGACACTACTTCTCATAAAATCTCACATGCAATCATTGTTCGGCCATGAAAATTGACATGCAAGTATATGGGTAGTCTCACAACTGACATGTAAATGTAGAAATGTAATAGGTTGGCACGAAAACCAACTCTAATACCATTGTAATGTCCTACCCCTTTCTGAGACTCAATTTTTGTTTGGTTTTATGTGGTTTATTTGAAACATGTTGCATTTGGTGTATTTTTGCATAACATGAAATTTCTTGGCATACAAGAACAACTCAAGAAATATCAAAATAACAATACCCAAATGTTTTAAAGTTTTCAACATATAGAGATTTCCATAACTGATCAATACCCATATAAGCTAACAATAAATACATCAAAATTTGAACATACCCAAGTGCTGATATGAACAATACATGTCTAAAACAACAACATAGGGTCTTCAATCCACTCCCACTCTTATTAAATCGTGAACAAATACATCAACAAAAAGTTAAAACAATATAAAGGAGGATGATGCCTCTGCATGAGGGTAGTAACTCACAAACCTTCAGATTTCCAACATTTATTATGACCACATCTTCACCTCAATTGGTACGGCCAGTTGCAGTCAAAACATCAAAATTAATGTAGTCTTCATTACTCATAAAACCCTCTAAAATGCATTCTAAATGATTTCTCTTAGTTGTAATATCCCCATGCCCAAAAAAGAGGATAAACTGCAATGAAATGCTTAGCAAAGTAGATTTCCCTCTTAGCAAGTACAACCAACTTCTAGGGAGTATGACCAAGCTTGGGAGATCAAAAAACCCCACAAAATATCACCAAAATCAGTATAAATCCATGTAGTGTAATCACCAATATGTCTTCCTAATTATCATATAAAAAAACTTTAGTTTTACCAATGAAAATCCCTCTGTGACAAGCTACCAATATGAAAATAAAGCTCAACTACACCCCCTAAATAAGAATGGTCTCAAATGTTGTTGGGATATCTTTCACTCCTGCAAGCATTGTCCAACTGCGAAGGTTTTCATCTCCACAATGGTTGGTTTCTTCATAAAAACCTGGTTTTTTTTTTCACAACAATATTCATTCATAAAATGTCCAATCTCCCAAATGAGTGTTTCTATTCATTTTCCTCCAACGCTTCATTTGAGTAGTTAATATTTTAACATTATTTTTATTCTATGACTTGGGCGTCCCACGTAGGAGAATATGTGACTTTTAATAAAAATTACAATATCCATGTCTTCACACTTTTATAAAGTCACCTTAATACTTTATACTTATGTTAAATATTTAATTTAAGTCAATTACCGCCATATTAAAATCAAAGCCCAAACGTATTCTGAACTAAATTTTTGAAGTACCATACGATCACCAATTAAAAATGAACACATCCCAAGTTGAACTGAGCAACTCGCACTAACCTTGATGTACTTACTAAAAATAGTAAGTTTTGCCTAATGCCCCCTCTCCCCCCTCCCAAATGCTCCATAAAGTGTCAGAACAGAAAAATTTCCATGATAAAAACAAATCTCCAAGTTAATGAGCTGATTAGACCCCCCACAATGATCACTAACATGGGTTCTCTAACCATCCCTATTAGTCTACGAGAACCTAATGATAGATAACCCTGATCTCTGAACTGCTTAGGAATGAGACATTACAAAGCCAACCTACATGATTTAGAGCTTATTGATGAGAGTCATATGAGTGCTTTGCAACATAATTGTCAATATAAAGCCTAAATTTCCAAAAACATAACAAAAAAATTAAATGACATGCCTTCAATGTTGGTGAGTTAGTCCTTAAATTGGATTATACCCATGATAAATAAGGTAAGTATGCTAAAAAATGGTGGGGCCCTTATATGATCAAAGATATTCTTGGTCCTAGTACTTACACATAACAAATTAATGAAGGAGATATTTTCAAAGAACCCACTAATGCTCAATTTTTGAAGAAGTATTTTGATTAAATTTCATTTTCAATACTATTATTATCTCACATGTCTTTCATATATTTTAATAGACTATGGTGTTAACACTTATTTCATGGTTTTCATAGCGTTCCAAAGTATATCATTGCATCCATTTCAGTAGCCTTAGTTCCTATCGTTGGTCATTTGATCTGCCTACATTCCTTTATTTATTAGTTCATGAGTTGCATCATAATACCATGGATAGGACCCAACTATCCTCATGAATATCTTTTTGTTTTATTTCTTTCTCTCTTTCATTTGTCAGTTAAGTCTCTGTTGAGTCATTGATTTATAGCTTTACAAATTTAATTACTTTTTACACCTCATTGGTTTTATTTTTGTGAGTTGTAGTATAAGACCTTGGATATGACCAAGCCTTCCTCACAAAATACCTTTATTGCCTATAACACATCCTTATTTTTTACACCTCATTTGTTCATATTTTGTGAGTTTCACTATAAGACCTCGGATAAGACCAATCCTTCCTCATAAATCTTCATTTTGTTTGTAATCTTAGGTAAGTATCTTCTCTAAAAAATAAGGCAATGGTTGAGAGTTGTGGCTTCATGCTCTTAAACTTAGTCATATTCTTTTGTAATAAAAAAATTAAACGCACTGTTCTCTTATCTCAATTCACTCACACTATTTCTTATGATGATGATTCATAACTACCTATCATTGTACCATGTTTAAACTAAACATTTTTGTGATTTGAGGTAACTCAATCATTGCATTTTCACTTCCATCTTCTCCCCTATTCCATTCCACTATGGGCACACCAAGGTTAGTTTTAAGATAACACTCTTATCTAAAATGCAATTACAATAGTATTGCACACCATGCTCTCTTAATTCTTTTTTTTAGCTACCAAGTGTAAGTTTAGTGATAGTCATGTTCAACACCCATGTCTAGTTTTTTGAATCCATATGGGAGAGGAATAGATGAAATCTATGAAATTGAAAATCCAAATCATTAAAATAAAAGGCAATGATCAAAAATAAAAAACAAACATTAAAAATTCAAAATCACACTAAAAGACATGATTATCAGGCACATCTCCTATCTTAGTTGAAGCTCAAACTCTAGAGTTGTCATTATGATAGAGCCTAGGTCCTTTAGGGTGTGGTAGGTCAATAGACCAGGGTAGCAGGTCTCATACTTTTAGTGCCAACCTACTTTCTCATGTAAGTACCCAATTTTTGTAGTAGACCATTAGCTCTGTAAAGGATCTTGAGGAACAAAGAATATGTTGTGGGAAGGTAGGTCCATTTTATTTTTATTGCATATATATAACCTTCACGGGATATTATTTATATTCCACTAATTAATCCAAATTTGTGTGGATAGTATGAGTTCTCTAGAGTCCTTAATGTCAAAAGTCTTTTTGTTTTGCCAACTTCATTTGAGTGTCTTGTTTTTGATAAAGATTATCCACCTTGGTGCCACCTTCATTTCTCTCACCACCCATTTCATATCCCCCCTTCACAGATTTTTTTTTTCTAAATCTTTTCCCCAACTTCTAAATTACCTATTCTTCATCTCTTTCAAACATGCTCAAAATAAGACTCTTTTAGTTCATGTACCATTAAATTATAAGCTACATCTTTGAGTGATTTAAGATACTTTCTTAATCATTGCATTATCCTTCTTGGATTTCCTTTGGTTATCATTGAGACTTTGCATATATTTTTTACCCCTTTTGTGGACCATTGCATTATGTTTCTTCTACATTTACATTTAGTTTTCTCATTGTTGATTGAGTATGGAGTATTACTTCTCTTTCATTAATATTATCTACATTTCTATTATTTTTCCATCTTTATTTGAGTATTAAATTGTTACTTCTCTTACATTGATGTTGGTTCCATTATTTCAATTTCATATGTCATTGGTTTGATCTGGATGGTCACTTTTCTTATTTAGGGTGAATTTGTTGGGTCAGACAGTCATTTAATAGTCTTGTATTTTCAGTTATCTGAATTACTGATATTTTATCTATTTTCCTTGGTCTTTTGGTTCTAACTTAGCATTTGTCATCTCCGCTTACCAATTTTTCAAGTGACTTATTCAGTTCTGTAAGTTTTCATTTATTTTGTTTTTCCTATATTTATTTATTTTTGCTCTTTAACATTGTATCCTTAGGGTTTATCCAAAGTAGTTAATGTGCCCTCCATGATCAAGACTACAAACAACCATTCAATGATAAAGGTAAGTCAAGGTATATATATGGCACTTCAAATATTTATAACAAAATTTTTTATTGTCATTTATTTACCACTTTCTACTGTAATTTTTTAGCTCAACATTGTGTATTGCTATGTTGTTTCTCGAAGCACCATCCCATCTTATAATTGCATGGTATGTGATGAGCTTCGAGTGGAGTATATGTATACACAATATTTTTAAACTTTATCATTTATTGACATTTTTTTTATTGCAAAAACTTGTCGAGTTTTGATCTCTTTAAGTGCACGCCTTAAAGGATGCACCTGGAAAGGGGTGGGTAGACTATTGGTACTTCATAAAATTATTGGTTAGCTCTATCATTACTTAAACCCATTACAAATCCTGCTTATCTAGCTCCCCAAGTAATTCAAATCTCATATACACATTTTCCTAAGCATTTCTCCTCTCGAATAGCCCTTAACTAAGTAAATACCTCCTTTTTCTACTAAGTCGACCAGGACGATCTTGTTAGAAAAGATTAAGCACATGTTATGAAACTAAGTTGGCTTGGCAGATTTAGTTCGACGCCTAACAATAACTTTTCCAAATAATAGGATTGAGTTGGCTGATCTTATCGACTGAAATTTTGTAAGTGTTAAGTCTTATCCATTGCTATAAATACAAGGTTCGTTTCAATCCAATGGAGAGTAACAATATTTTTTGCATCATTACAGTTTGTAATTCTACTAAATTTGTATTTGAGGGAGCCATTGCTTAGGGTTTTCTTTGGATAAAATTACTTGTCTTGTGAGAAGACTTTGATACAAGCTAGAAGTCTCTTAGCCCATAGCTAATTTCTATAGTGTGATTCTTACAAACCACAACAACCTCTTGCAAAGCACCATTGACCAAGGGAGAGATTGAGACTTGACAGGATCACCCAACATAGGTATTCCTAACTCTTACTATTTCATTTGATAGATAGATAATGTATAAGTAATATGTGTTTTGAATGTATAACTCCTTGATTATATTACCTTTATGCTTAAACTTAGTGTACATAAAGGGGTTTTTTTCTTGTCGTCTTTCATTTTAGGTGATCTAGGACCCGATTTGCCTATCATGGTCCTTTGATTTTTTATTTATGTTTAATTATCCCCTTTGTGCCACAAGCTTTAGTGAACATTATATTAGTTCTATTTTATGTACTTAGACCTAGTTAGAGTCATTGCATAGTGTCATTTACCTATAAGTTTTGGAACACTCTCCTTTGGTATTGTAGTAAGAAATCCATTAGTTAGGTTTAGCAAATCCAAATTGGTCATGCTCCCAACATAAACATGTATCGCAATGGATATTAGTTGATTATCTTATCCGATCTTGCATTTTACTAAGTCAAAATAAGTTGTAGATCTATCTTAATTTGTTGCATATAGTATGGTTAGATTATAGTCTTTTGAATAAGCCTATCAATGTGTACTAAAAGCAAAGGGGAATTTATCATGCAAACAACATGGAACAAAATGAGGAAAATGAAAATTTATGCGTGACCATGGATAAGGAAGTGGAAGTGGTAGACA
Organism: Torreya grandis; assembly: GCA_037957365.1. Taxonomy (NCBI): domain Eukaryota; kingdom Viridiplantae; phylum Streptophyta; class Pinopsida; order Cupressales; family Taxaceae; genus Torreya; species Torreya grandis. The sequence continues at coordinate 1,849,711 of JARHVA010002453.1, forward strand.
TTATTCTACAAAAGAAGGTGAGGCAAGTATTCCTAGCTCTTACTATTTCATTTGATAGATAGATAATGTATAAGTAATATGTGTTTTGAATGTATAACTCCTTGCTTATATTACCTTTATGCTTAAACTTAGTGTACATAAAGGGGTTTTTTCTTGTCATCTTTCATTTTAGGTGATCTAGGACCCAATTTGCCTACCATGGTCCTTTGATTTTTTATTTATGTTTAATTATCCCCTTTGTGCCACAAGCTTTACTGAACATTATATTAGTTCTATTTTATGTACTTAGACCTAGTTAGAGTTATTGCATAGTGTCATTTACCTATAATTTTTGGAACTCTCTCCTTTGGTATTGTAGTAATAAATCCATTGGTTAGGTTTAGCAAATCCAAATTGGTCATGCTCCCAACATAAACATGTATCGCAATGGATATTAGTTGATTATCTTATCCGATCTTGCTTCTACTAAGTCAAAATAAGTTATAGATCTATCTTAATTTGTTGCATATAGTATGGTTAGATTATAGTCTTTTGAATAAGCCTATCAATGTGTACTAAAAGCAAAGGGGAATTTATCATGCAAACAACATGGAACAAAATGAGGAAAATAAAATTTTTGTTAAGTTGTGGAGTTAAAAGCTTCACTATTATGCAAATAGTGGAGGTTGCTGGTTTACACAGTAACCGATGTCGGTCAGATCCTGTCAACATCGGTCAGGTGTAGACAAGAAGCTGACGACATCGATTATGTATCAGTCGACGTTGGTCATCTTCAGACAGACAAAGACCATCATCGATCGTCTGTGCGTGTCTAGAACCGTTTTAATTTTAGACGAACAGTTAGTTTGCATGTAAAGACTAATTTTAGTCATGAGTCTATATTTCTAATTATTGTTTGGTTTGGAATCTATTTAAGAGACCCATGGGGTTGTATTGTAATTAAGGGAATAAAAACTCGATTATTGAGTTGATTGTAATTGATTGAGAGAGAGAGAGAGAGAGAGAGAGAGAGAGAAATACTGTACACCCAAGAGGTGTGGAAAGAGTGAGATTTCTTCATTGTATTTTGGAAGAGTTTAATGCAAGATTAGTTGTTTCTCGTATCTCCTATTATTTGTTGTTTCTGATTTCTAGTTACTTATTACTTCTGGTTCAATTCCGTGTTTAGTTGCTTATACAAAAGGAAATCAATTATACTCCAAGTTCCTAACAAGTGGTATCAGAACAGGTTAGTGTTTTGTTGATTACAAGATTCACTCACAGGAGTTTCTGATTGAGTGGGAGCAAAGCAATGGCAGAAGAAAGTAAATTAAGAATGGAGAAATTTAATGGTAAGAATTATCAATTATGGAGGATGCAGATAGAAGATTATCTGTATCAAAAAGATCTATTTTTACCGTTGAGTGGGATTTCAAGTAAGCCCACAGATATGCAAGATGAAGAATGGAATGTTTTTGATAGAAAGGCTCTTGGATCTATAAAGTTGAGCCTGGCATCTTCTGTGATTTATAACTTATCACAGGGAAAGACAATGGTAGAGTTAATGGATACTTTGACAAATTTATATGAAAAACCTTTAGCTTCGAATAAAGTATATCTTATGAAGCAATTATTTAGTTTGTAAATGCAGGAAGGTGGATCTATATATAGTCATCTTAATGATTTTCATGAAATTGTAAATCAATTAAATTCAGTCAAAATAATTTTTGATGATGAAATTAAGGCTCTCTTAATCTTATGCTCTTTACCTGAAAGCTGGCACAGCTTGGTAATGGCAGTTAGCAATATTGCATCTGCTTCAAATATCTTGAAAGTTGATGATGTTGTTAGTGTAATCTTGAATGAAAAAATTCATAGGAAAAGCACAGGAAAAACATCAGGTAATGCTTTAAGTATTGAAAGAAGGGAAAGGCAAAGAGAGAAGGGCAAGCAAGGGAAATCAAGGTCAAAGATGAGAAGGAGATCCAAATCCAGAAATAGAAAAATGATCTGCTGGAATTGTGAAAAGAAAGGGCATGCAAAGAAAGATTGTTGGTTGAAGGATAACAAAGAAAATCAGCAAGAAGGTAATAAGAAAGCAAATGTTGCAGGTATTGTTGCACATGATGCTCTTATATTTTCTTTAGATAGTCAAGTAGAATCATGGGTTTTAGATTCTGGTGCTTCTTTCCATGCAACCCTAAATAAAAAAAAATTCAATGATTATGTCCATGGAGATTTTGGAAAAGTTTATTTACGGGATGGTGAGCCTTGTCAAATTGTTGGCAAAGAAAAAGTGCAGCTGAAATTGCAGAATGGCAACACATGAGTGTTGAAAGATGTCATGCATGTACCCATCTTGAAGAGGAATCTGATTTTTACAAAAAATTTGAGTGATGAGGGTTGCACAGTAACTCTCACAGCTGAATCTTAGAAAGTTTCCAATGGTGCACTTGTATTAGCAAGAGGTAAGAGAGTAAGTACACTTTATCTATCTACTTGTATTACTAATTATTCTCCTTCTATTTTATCTACTTCAAATGTAGATGCAAAGATGTGGCACTATAGGCTTGGTCACATGAGTGAGAAGGGAATGAATATTCTTAAGTCAAAAGGTAATCTTTCAAATTTGAAAAGCATAGATCTAGATTTTTGTGAGCACTGTATTTTTGGAAAATAGAAGAAAGTGAAGTTTCTCAAAACTGAGTCAACAAAGAAGAAGCACAAGTTGGAGCTTGTTCACATAGACGTGTGGGGACCAACTCAAGTAGCTTCTATTGGAGGATCACAGTATTATATTTTTTTTATTGATGATGCTACAAAAAAAGTATGGGTTTATTGCATAAAGAAGAAATTTGATATTTTTGACACATTTAAGAAATGAAAAGCTTTGGTTGAGAATGAAACAGGTTTGAGATTGAAGTGCTTTAGATCTGACAATGGTGGTGAGTATTGCAGTAATAAATTCAACAGTTACTATTCTATGAGTGAAATACGCAAAAAAAAGACGGTTCCAAAGACACCTCAGCAAAATGGAGTTGCTGAAAGGATGAATAGAAAAATAATGGAGTGTGCACGGAGTATGAGGTTGCATGTTGGTTTGCCCTTAAAATTTTAGATAGAAGCTGTAAATACTACAGTTTACCTAATTAACAGAGGACCTTTTACTGCTCTAGATGGTGGAATTTCAGAAGAGGCTTGGACAGGTAAAAAGATAAATCTTTTATTTCTTAGAGTTTTTGGTTCTGAAGCTTTTATGCATATTGATAAAGAAAATAGAAAGAAGCTGGATGCTAAATCTATGCGGTGCACTTTCATTGGTTATGGCTTTGGAGATTTCAAATTTTGGTTGTAGAATTTAGAAACTAACAAAATTATCAGAAGCCGTGATGTAGTTTTCAATGAGAAGGTGATGTACAATGATCAGCTCAAGAGGCTAAATAATTCTGTGTAGGGCAATCTTGATTTGGATGAGGTTATGATCCAAAATGATCTCATGGGTAAAAATCATCACTCACAAGAAGACACAGGAACCGACGTCAGTAAGGCAGGAACCGACGTCGGCCAAGCAAGAACTGACGTCGATCAGGTAGAAATCGACGTCGATCAGGCAAAAATCGACGTCGGTCAGGTATAATCGACATCGATCTGGTGTAGACTGAGAGATGACCGAGATCGATCACTATCAAAATAAAATTTAGGCAGACAACAAGCTGTGAATGAGTCTCAAACACCCATAAGGAGGACTGTAAGGGTAAGTAAACTTCCAATTCGTTATTCTCCTTCTTTATACTACGTGTTGCTCACTGATGGTGGAGAACCAGAAAGTTTTGATGAGGCAATACCGATAGAATCTAGGAAACAGTGGGAGCATGGCATGAATGAAGAATTTGATTCCTTGGAAGAGAACCAAATGTGGGATTTGGTTGAGTTGATAGCCGAAAAGAAAGCACTGAAAAATAAATGAGTATACAGGTTAAAGGAAGGAGAGAATGGACAAATAAGACATAAGGCCAGGTTGGTAGTAAAGGGATTTGCACATAAACTAGGTATTGATTTTAGTGAAATTTTTTCTCCTGTAGTAAAGATGACTTCTATTCAGACTGTATTGTCTTTAGTTACTATTGAGAATTTGCATATTGAGCAGTTTGATGTTAAGGCAATGTTTCTTCATAGAGATTTAGATGAGGAGATATGTATGAATCAGTCGGAAGGTTTTGAGGTCAAAAGTAAGGAGAAACTTGTGTGCAGGTTGCAGAAAAGCTTATATGGTCTTAAGCAAGCTCCAAGACAATCGTATTTGAGGTTTGACAAGTTTATGACAGAGCATGGCTTTAGTCAATGTCAATGTGACCATTGTGTTTATTTTACCAAGTTAGATAATAGTAGCTACATTATTCTGTTATTGTATGTGGATGATATGCTTGTTGCAGGTTCACACATGCAAAAAATTACTGAGCTAAAGGTAAAATTAGCTCACACTTTTGCCATGAAAGATTTAGGAGCAGCAAAGAAAATCTTTGGCATGAGTATTAAGAGAGACAGGAAAAATCATAATTTAATTTTGTCTCAACAAGATTATGTGAATAAGGTGTTGGAGAGGTTCAATATGCAGGATGCAAAATCGATAAGCACACCTATGGCTAGACACTTCAAGTTGAGCAAAAAACAGTGTCCTAAATCATATGATGAGGTTGAGTACATGAGCAACATTCCATATGCTTCAGCAGTTGGGAGCTTGATGTATGCAATGGTATGTACTAGACCTGATATTGCCCAAGTAGTGGGAGTTGTCAGCAAGTTTATGGCCAATCCAAGAAAAGAACACTGGAAAGTAGTTCAGTGGATTCTCAAATATCTGAGAGGGATCAGCAATAGGCATTTATGCTATGGAGGTTCAAACACTTCACTACATGGGTATGTAGATTCGGATATGGTAGGGGACTTGGATGGCAGGAGAAGCACCACAGGATATGTGTTCACTATTGGTGGAACGACGGTTAGATGGATTTCAAATTTGCAGAAGGTTGTTGCCCTGTCTACTATAGAGGCAAAATATATTGCAGTCACAGAGGCTAGCAAGGAAATGATATGGATGACTCGGTTCATGGAAGAGTTGGAAAATGAGCAAGAGAGTTGTAGACTGTACAGTGATAGTCAAAGTGCACTTCATTTGGCTAAGAATTTAGCCTTTCATTCAAGAACCAAACATATATAGCTTAGGTACCACTTCATTAGATAGGTATTGAATGATGGACAGTTGAAGCTGGAAAAAATCCATACGGATAAGAACCCTGCAGATATGTTAACAAAGCCGGTAACAAAAGAGAAGTTGAATCTTCATTCAACTTTTGTTGGTCTTCAAGATTGAACTTGAAGATGGAGATACAAGCCAGAAACAAATTAGAGGATGTTGTTGTAGAGGTACAGGTACAGGTGTAGTTGTTTATCTTCAAGTGGGAGATTGTTAAGTTGTGGAGCCAAAAACTTCACTATTATGCAAATGGTGGAGGTTGCTGGTTTACATAGTAACCGACGTCAGTCAGATCCTGCTGACATCGGTTAGGGGTAGACCGGAAGCTACCGACATCGGTTATGTATCGGCCGACGTCGGTCATCTCTAGACAGACAAAGACTGGCATCGGTCGTCTGTGCATGTCCATAACTGTTTTAATTTTAGACGAGTAGTTAGTTTGCATGTAAAGACTAATTTTAGTCTTGAGTCTATGTTTCTAATTATTGTTTGGTTTGGGATCTATTTAAGAGACCCATGGGGCTATATTGTAATTAAGGGAATAACAACTTGGTTATTGAGTTGATTGTAATTGATTGAGAGAGAGAGAACTCTTGAGAGAGAAATACTGTACACCCAAGAGGTGTGGGAAGAGTGAGATTTTTTCATTGTATTCTGGAAGAGTTTAATACAAGATTAGTTGTTTCTCGTATCTCATATTATTTGTTGTTTCTGATTTCTAGTTACTTATTACTTCTGGTTCAATTCTGTGTTTAGTTGCTTATACAAAAGGGAATCAATTGTACTCCAAGTTCCTAACAAATTTACGCGTGAACATGGATAAGGAAGTGGAAGTGGTAGACATTATTCTACAAAAGAAGGTGAGGCAGGTATTCCTAACTCTTACTATTTCATTTGATAGATAGATAATGTATAAGTAATATGTGTTTTGAATGTATAACTCCTTGCTTATATTACCTTTATGCTTAAACTTAGTGTACATAAAGGGGTTTTTTTCTTGTCATCTTTCATTTTAGGTGATCTAGGACCCAATTTACCTACCATGGTCCTTTGACTTTTTATTTATGTTTAATTATCTCGTTTGTGCCACAAGCTTTAGTGAACATTATATTAGTTCTATTTTATGTACTTAGACCTAGTTAGAGGTATTGCATAGTGTCATTTACCTGTAAGTTTTGGAACACTCTCCTTTGGTATTGTAGTAAGAAATAAATTGGTTAGGTTTAGCAAATCCAAATTGGTCATGCTCCCAACATAAACATGTATCGCAATGGATATTAGTTGATTATCTTATCCGATCTTGCATTATACTAAGTCAAAATAAGTTGTAGATCTATCTTAATTTGTTGCATATAGTATGGTTAGATTATAGTCTTTTGAATAAGCCTATCAATGTGCACTAAAAGCAAAGGGGAATTTATCATGCAAAAAACATGGAACAAAATGAGGAAAATGAAAATTTACGCGTGAACATGGATAAGGAAGTGGAAGTGGTAGACATTATTCTACAAAAGAAGGTGAGGCAAGGACTTCGTCATACAATGATACAAGTGCACAAAGAGGAAGGGGAAATTTCAAAGGTAAATGTTCTTATGAATAACGTAGAGGTCGTGCATTCATAGGTACATGCTTCAGAGGTAGTGAAAGTGGACATAGAACATTTGAACGTCTACATGCATATATTAAAATAAGAGCACTGAAATAAAATAATAAAATAAAAATAATTAATGACAACATTTTGTTTATACTATAATATAAAATAATAAAATTTAAATATAGATAAAGTGTGAAATAGGCCCTTGCATAAAAATAGAATTCAAATAATTTACAAACATAAATTCAGGTAAGAATGATGGAACCACATTCTTTCCTTGGGTTAGATGCGAGTTGTAAGATTTTGCGTAAGGTCAGTATGGTGCCCCGGATGCTGCGTTATCATTTTGGAAAAAGCAACAATGCACCAGCCGGGAATCGAACCCGGGTCTGTACCGTGGCAGGGTACTATTCTACCACTAGACCACTGGTGCCTTTGACAAGACTCCTTCTCAAGTAATAATTATTTTACTAAAATGCAATACAAAAAAATGCAAAATCGGCCCGTATAAGATGGCAATAATTGAACATTAGATAATGTCAATCAGTCAGAGGCTTTCTGAAAAAAAAAGTTTAAAGAAAATTGGCACGTATGTGGCCTCTATAGCTCAGTGGTAGAGCGTCAGTCTTGTAAACTGAAGGTCCGTAGTTCGATCCTGCGTGGAGGCAATTGCTTATGTTTTAAGTTATTTAATTAATATGACATACATTTTGCTATTATATTGCTAATTTCTTTAAAAGGTCAATCTAAGATTTGTGTGATAAGGCGATATATAAACCCAAGTTAGTTGGGTTCATGCCAAGTGACTCTCTATAGTGGTTTAAAAGTTTGAATAAATAATTTTATTTGACTCTTCTTATAGTTTTGATTTTTTTTAATAATAATTTAAATCTAGGTGAAAATATAAGCCCAAGTTGATGGGGTTTCATGTGAAGTGACATTATCTTTCAAAGTTTGAATAAATAATTAAATTATTAATGATACTATTTGAGTGTTAGACAAATTAATTTTTAAAGTTTTTTATTTGGTTGTTACATTTAATTTTATTTAATGATATAAAAATGTGTCATCTCTTTCTTCATATTTTTTATCTTTAAGTTTTAAAACGATAAATCATTAATATCATCAATATTTAAATAATGTGATAACTCATTAATATTATTATAATAATATATATAAATTTAATTTTTTTGCTAACAAATTTATTCCTGTGACATATTTAAAGATGGGAATTTAAATTTACATTAAAATGAAATATCCACGAATGGACATCCAAATTTATGATGTAAAACATTGTCATTTATAAAAATTGGGTTTATTTCATGTTCCCTATTTTCTCTCATAATTTTCTTTCATACATAGTTATTTTTCTATGGTATTGGGCATGTTGCCCATAATTGTACATTGTACAATTCTAGACACCATAACTATGCACTATGTGATTTTGGCATGGACCCTTGTGATCCTTGTTTTGGATCCCCCATGCTTTGTGCTCTCTGTTTATTAGACTTTCTTGCATGTTGTGACTTGTGTGTTAGATTGCACACTAATTTGGTCTTAATTTAAATTTAAGAAGTCTAGAAATACATAGGTGCATTAGTGCATATAGGACATGAGAGACATGAAATTGAATGTGAATGCCACTAATGATAGGTAAATTGTGGAAGAAAGAGTCAAACATTTATTGAAGAGATGTTTTTAACATTTAGATCAAAATTTGAATAAGGATTGAAGTGTTTATTATATTGTGTCACTTGTTCATGCTAACATGAAAAGTCATATAAGATTAGGTCTTTCATCCAAAAATTACATGTAAAAGTGCATCAAGTGTTATCTTCCAGTTTTTTTCTATAACACAGGGCTGATAATAATGGAGAGATAACATAAGCCTTTGATTGATTCCCCCATTTTTTATTGATCTATGATGAGTTGCCAGGTTTTCAAAGAAGGAGATTAGTTTTCCAAAGGATCTAAGCAATTTTTTTAAAAAGTGAGTAAGGATGTTGGAGCCCTCAAGTAGGTGAATAGGGTCCTGTAATCAATTTTCTTAAAGTCACAAGTTCCCATAACCATACACTAACAATTTTGGTAGGCTAGAACCATCCCAATTTTTTTGGCACCCTGATAATTATTCTTTATTCATCTGAGATTAATAAAATTTGTTTGTCTCACCTTCTAGTCCTGTTTTCTTATGCATATTTTTGTCAACTATCCCTAGATTTGTGACGATTCAAATATTCTTCTAGATCCCTCCCTTTGCATTTATTAACTATTCTAGAATATTTCTTACTACCTTTAAGTCTAATTTAATTGTTTTATTATGATAAATCTAGTTAGATCTAATTGCATTGTGCATGGGCAGATATATTTCATTTTTAAGCTAAACCACTTTTCCCATATTACATTTTAGTGAACTTGTGTTCTCTTACACCCTTTAAAGTTAAATCTTACTTATATTTTGGTGGGCTTGATTCTTTTCTTAGGGTTTCATAAGGGTGAATACACAAAGTTGGGGGACAAAAAAGAGGACATTCCTAAAAAAAATTATTTTACACAAAGGGCAAGTGTCATTTTAAAAAGGATTCACACTCTTTTTAAAATAAAAATAAAGCAAAGATGTAAAGGTCATTATTGACCCTATAGGGCATACATCCTTTGTTGGACAACATTTGTCAAAACATTAACAAAAACCCAAGCATACAAATTCATGATTCATTTTTGCTAACAACTTTTGGTTACGATTGAAGAGAAAACAAAGGAGGGTGTGTGTGTTATTCATCTCCAAACACTCCCCACAAATATCCACTCGCACCACGATCCCAACTATGTTGTTTTTTTCCTTAGGGCAAGTGTAGGGCTTACAATGACATTTTTAGTGATGCATTTTTTATAATAATCACAAGGCAAGAGGGTATTGAAATTAATATTATTTTTTTATGGTGAAAGCCTTTCCTAAATAAAGCCTATTATAAATGTTTATTTTTATAAATTTAAATACTATATTTGATGGACCCATCGCCTAAGGAAAACCTCTAATAGAACCCTGATGAAAACGTCAAACATTTTGACTTTCTAGAAGAAGTTGAATTATATCAACCATATAATGCAAAGTGGTAATAGTTGAAAAATGTCATCAATTGTTTTGTGAATTCACTTGCCGATACATTGGAGGCCATTTACAACAAAGAGGGATATTTCACTTCCAAACTTGATGAAATGCTACATCAAAGAGAGGTATTGAACAAATATTATTATGATAAATTATCATACAAGGAAATCGGAAAAAAATGATAACAAAATAAGAAATGTGTGCTTTTTTTCTTATGCCTGAAATAACCAAACCACTACTAACGAGTTGTAAACATAATAACATTGATGAGTGTGTTCATACAAAGATTAAAAAAAAATGGGAGAGGTCATGAATGGTGTTTGATGAGCCTCCACGCAATCATAATGAGGTTCCATTACATTTTTTGAGAAAAAAATATTGGTTTTTCTACAAGAAATACTAAATTATTTTAACATGGACCCTCAAGGTAGGGGAAGTGGGTCCTTATTTGATAGACTTGATACTAAATAGGACCAAAACTGACAAAACCATCAATAGAGAAATACAAGGACAATAACACATACTTCCATCCCTAAAATCTTGCATCTTAGTACACAAATGGTGGAAACCCTTGAGGTATTTAATTATCTTACACATGTTATGATTTACCATGGGATGCATATACTGAGGAGTTGTACACAGGGTACAGATGGTGGCACATCTAATAGTTTCCCTCCTATTATTGGTGCTTTGCATGGTGGAATAACTAGTAAGCATCATATAGTTCCTTGACATCATTTCACATCATATGGGAGGAAGACTATTGAACCGCCTATTCAGTTAGACATATAGGGGTTTGTAAATATGCCATCTCCAATTGCTTCAGAACCTCTGAACACTAGTACATAATAGTATATTCCATTGTAGTTGCTTCAACACCTAAAAACACTAGTACACAATAATATATGCCATCTGTAGTTGCTTCACCACCTCATGTCAACACATAACTAGATATGTAGGACTTACATGCTTCACCATATGTATTCACATAGGTAATTAATTATAGTTTGATTATGTACATGTAAAAGAATTTATTAAGTTTATCTTTTAACTTATGTTTACTTAACTGATTGATATTTAAGTTGTAATTTATTCTCTTTCATTGTTTATTTGTATAGATGACATGACAGATGCTATCATTACCCCATCTATATAAATACAATCTGATGATGACATTGCAATTATCATTATAGGTCCTTGTTATTATCTATATCTATTTATGTATAAGGAATAATTTAAATTTATATTAAAATGGGCTTACTTTTAATTGATTCATAATTGACCTCTTTCATTTTTTTCTTGTATAAATGATGAGAGATGTCATGGGTACATTAGTTGGATCGTAGTACCTTGTGATTGAAACTGCAATTATGTCCCAAGATGCAGTATCTCTCTAGCATTGTTTGATTCAGAGATAGAGGGTTGTGAGAACACATATAGTAAAATTGATTTTATTAACTTCAAATAATGATACTCTACGTCATATTTATTTGAGTGCTATAACTATATATGTATGTTCCCCATGTTTCATCATCACTTATATATTTTAGGTCATGTATCCCTAGGCATTACTTTAGGTGGCATGTGGTGAGTCCATAATCACTTTGTTGAAAAAAATTATTCTTGGAAACTCTATCATTTTACATATATAATTTAATGCATTATTTTCTAATTTTTATATTGTGTAGCCGCAACCATTTTATGAGGTTGAGTCTCTCCTTTTAATGAGACATCCATCACCCTAGGTTTTACATCTATGGCAATGAGGCATAGTTTATTTAGAGGCATTGAGCAGTAGGAGAGCTAGTTATATTATTAAGGGTATTTGTAGGCATGATTTATTTTGTAGATGTCGATATGGATAATATTATATGCTTAATAGGTCCATATTATATGCTTATATGGCCAAATTTGTATGGCTATATGGCCCATTTTATATATCTATATGGTCTAGATTGTATGCTGATATGGCCCATTTTGCATGTCATCATGGCATAATTTGGATACACATACATACTATCTGACATATGTATATGAATCATATAGTGTTATAATTTGTGTATATAGATTTACTTCTTATATGTCATTATTATTTGTTTTTATTGTTGTTGTTTAAAATTATCCTTCTTGAACATAATTCATAAAGGAATAAATTTAGAATGCAAACCATATAGATGAATCATAATCACAATGTAGGCAATTAAGATCAAAATGCATTTAATAAAAAAAATGCCATTCCACATGTATTGTAATTTAAAAAATGATATTTTTGTGATAAAATATATATCTAAGCATTTTTTAAGACTAGAATTTTCATTTTCATTTTAAGATTGACAAACATAGATCCTATGATTGCACCACATTGCTTTGATTCCAAGGTGGAGGAGTTCGTAAGGACAATTATGGGGATAAAATCTATATCTAAGCGCTTTACAAAAATAAAAATTTCTTTTTAGTTTTAATTTAACAAAGATTATGTTATGGATGTACCATGTTGCTTTATTGAGAGGTGGAGGATTTAGAAAATGAAGGACCAAGAACTTGTTATAGCACTCTAAATTTAACCACCATTTAAATACAATATACAAGGAACAAATGAGTTGGCATGGTGAGAATAAGTTTGGTAAGAATCAAATTAGTTGTGGAGTGAATTTTAATGTTATGGATTTGGTACAGTGAAATAGATTACACAAATGATAATGTTATGCGATCAATTTATAGAGAATAAAGTGAGGATAGTAATAAAATCTTTACATTGTTGGTATGGCTTTGAAAGCTTCACTTTTTGATAACATTTCATATATCTTATTAGGGGTATAATATTTTTAGAGTGTGTGAGGAACATTGTTGAAGCAAATGAGAATGAGGGGGCTAAGTGAATCATAATTTTACTCCCCTGTGGATGTTACACTCATTTTATGACATAAAAACATGCACTCTTTATTGAAGAAGCATATAATATTATAAAAAAATGAAATCTCACACACACAACTTTCCCCTACTAAATACAAAGAAGACATTAAACTCAGTCTAAAATGGAATTTTGTATGGGTGTATAAAATCAAGATTGGTCTTCATCTACCCTCCATTAGGCCCTAGAGTTAGAAATTACAACTAAGCAAGCGCATCCCAGAAGAGAATCTTTTCATTCTAAAGGGAAAAAATGGAACAAACTTTGGGCAATCATCGTAAATTAATCATGAGGGGTAGAGTTGAACCATCAATTTGTATAATTACATAGAAAATTCCTTGAAGTACCCACTAGAGAATTATCTTCCACTTATGATGATGGATAAATGGTGGTATGTTTTCTCTCATAGCTAAATCTAGCTTCAGGGACCAAATGTTGGTCAGTAGAACATATATCTTTTGAATCAAATGCCCAATTGATGAACCATCTTTGCAAACACATCTAGATGGGCATATAAATGTAATATTGGCCTTTTTTTTGCCCTCTATCAGGCCCAAAATCAAAACTTGTAGCCAATTGAGCTCATCCTCGAAGAGAATCTTATCGATTTTAAGGGCAAAAATTGAACGAACTTTGTGTAGGCATTATAGGGGAACCATGATGGGTAGATATAAATCATCAGCTCCTAAAATTTTAAAGGTGGGTCCTATGAAGATCCATTGGAGGATTTTTTAACACTTTCAATGATGGATAAATGGCAACATATTTTCTCTCATAGCCAAATCTCACTTTAAGGACCAAATGTTGGTCAGTATAATCGTATCTTTTGACTCGTGCTCATAATTAAGGAACCTTATACATATAAATGTTAAAATTGGCATGTAAATGTAATATTGGCCTTTGTCCACCCTCTATTAGGCCCTAGAGTCTAAAAATTTAGGTGACTAGATGCATCCCCAAAAAGAATCTTGTCAGTTTTAAGGACAAAAATTGAATGAACTTTGCATTGCCATTGTAAGAAAACCATGAGGGATAGTGATGAACTATTTGCTCTAATAGTTTTAAGATAGATTCTTATGAGGGACCCAGAGAGGATTCTTATCCACTCATGATGATGGAGAAATGATGACACATTCTATCTCACAACCATATCTAGCTTTAAGGACCAAAAGTTGGTCAATAAAATGTGTACCTTTTGACTTGCATGCCCAATAGATGAAATGTCTTTTGAACACATTCATATGGGTGTATAAACATAATATTATCCTTCATTCTCCCTCTGTTGGGCTCGAGAGTCGAAACTTGTAGCTAGTTGGGTGCATCCCTAAGGAGAATCTTGTGATTCTTAAGGGAAAATTTTGAATGAACTTTATACAGTCATTGCAGGCAAACCTTAAGAGGTAGAGACAAACTCTTAGTTGATACAATTATGGGTGAGTCCTCTAAGGACCCCTCAGAGGATTATTTACTACTCACATTGAGGGAGAAATGGTGGCATATTTTATCTCACAGCCAAATCTCACTTTAAGAACCAAAATTTAGTCAATATAACACATATATTTTAACTCATGCTCCCAATATACAAACCATCTTCATAAACACATCTGAATGGGCATATAATCATGAGATTATCATTAGCCACCTTCCATTAAGCCCTATATTTGAAACTTATAGATGACTAGACGTATCCCCATAGAGAATCTTATCATTCTTAAGGGCAAAAATTGAACGAACTTTACGCAAGTATTGCAAGCAAATCATTAGGGGTAGAGATAAAACCTAAGCTCTCACAATTATATGGGAAAGTTATAAGGATACCCTATATTATTATATTCCACTCAAAAATATGGATCAATGATGACACATTTTCTCTTGTAGTTAAATCTCACTTTAGGGACCAAAAGTTGGTCAGTAGAATGCGTATATTTTGACTCGCATGCCCAATCAATGAACCATATTCATAAACATGTACAAAAGGGAATATAAATGAAATATTTCCATTTGTCTTCCCTTTGTTGGGACTTGAATTCAAAACTTACAACTGATCGGATACATCCCCTAAGAGAATCTTCTCATTCTTAAGGGCAAAAACTTAATGAACTTTACATAACCATTACAAGTGAATAGTGAGGGATAGATATGAATTGTCAACTCCTAAATTTTAATGGGTAAGTCCTATGACAACTACATACAGGATTATTTACCACTCATAATGATGGATAAATAGTGTATGCTTTTCTCTCATCCAAATCTTACTTTAGGGACCAAAAATTGGTCAATAGAATGCATATATTTTGACTTGCGTGCCCAATCTATGAAATATATTTGAGGACATGTATATATGGGAATAAAAACACAATAATGGTATTTATACCTTCTATTGGCCCTTAGATTCAAAACTTTTAGTCAGTTGGGTGCATCTGTGAAGAGAATCTTATCATTAAGGGAAAAAACTGAACAAGCATTATACAACCATTATAGGTGAACCGTGAGGGGTTAGATAAATCATCAATTTCAAAATTTTCATAGGAGAGTCCTCATAGGACCCCATAGAGTATTATTTTACACTTTCAATGATGGAGAAACAATAACACATTTTCTCTTGTAGCCAAATCTCAATTTAGGGACCAAAAATTAGTCGGTAAAATGTGTATCTTTTCACTTGCACACCCAATAGATAAACCATTTTCACATACACATAAAATCAATATTTTACTTCATATTCCATTCATCAAGCCTAGGATTCAAACTTTACAGCCAAACAAACACATCTCGAAAGATAATCTTGTCATTTTTAAGGGAAAAAATTGAACAAACTTTGTGTAGGCATTGCATGTGAACTGTGAGTGGTAGAGACAAATATTTAACTCCTAAAATTACACACGTGAGTAATCCAAATACCCCCTATAGTATTATCTAACATTGATGATGATGAAAAAATGGTGACACATTTTCTCTCGTAGCCAAATCTCACTTTAGAGGCCTAAAGTTGGGTAGTAGAACATGTATCTTTTGACTCTCACGCCCAATCAATGAACCATCTTCCCAAACACATCCAGATGTGGGTATATATGAAATATTTTCCTTTTCCTACCCTCCAAAAGCTAAAACTTTCAGTCAATTAGGTGCATCCCTGAAGAGAATCTTGTCGTTCATAAGGGCAAAAACTGAATGAAATTCATGCAACCATTGCAGGTGAATAGTGAGGGGTAGAGATGAATTTTCAACTCCAACATTTTCATGGAAAATTAATTTGAGAACCATATAGATTATTCTCTACAAATTTTGATGATGGATAAATAGTAACACATTTTCTCTCGCATCCAAATCTCACCTTAGGGACCAAATGTTAGTCAATAGAATGCATATCTTTTAACTTGCATGCCCAATAGATGAACCATATTTGTATATACATATAGATGGCTATATAAATATAATAGTAGACTTCATTTTCCCTCCATCGGGTTGTGGCATCAAAAGTAAGTCTCTTGGGCATATCCCCAAATATAATATTCTCATTCTTAAGGGCAAAAATTGAATGAACTTTATAGGCATTGCAGGCAAATCATGAGGAACAAAGATGAATCATCAACTCCTAAAATTGCACAGGTGAGTCCTATAAGGTCCCCTTAATAATTCTATTCCAATCATGATTATGGATAAATGGTGGCAAATTTTTTCTCTGAGTGAAATCTCCTTTTAGCGACCAAAAGTTGGTTGATATAATGCATATCTTTTGACTTGCATGCCCAATCAATGAACCATCATTTTAGAATGTCTAGATGGCCATATAAATTGAATATTAGTATTCATACACCCTTTTTTTGGCCTCATAATTGAAACTTTCAGCTAGGAGGTACATCCTTGAAGAGAATCTTGTCATTCTTAAGGAAAAAATTGAACAAACTTTGCATAGGTGTTGTAGGAAAACTATGAGGGGTAGAGAAAAAATGTCAACTCCTATAGTTGTGCATAAGATTACTATGATGAACCCTTAGAGTATTATATACTAGTTATTATGATGGATAAATGGTGACATATCATATCTTGTAACCAAATCTCAATGAAATTTACACAACCATTGTAAGTGAACCATGAGGGGTAAAGATGAATCATAAGCTCCTATAATTTCATGGGTGAGTCCTGTAAGCACCCTGACAGGATTATATACTAATCATGATGATGTATAAATGATGAAATATTTTCTCTCATAGCCAAATCTCACTTTAAGGACTAAATTTTGGTCAATCAAACATGTATCTTTTGACTTACGTGCTCGATCGACGAATCATAATTATAGATAATTTGAGATGGAGGTATAATTTTAGAATTGGAATTATTATACCTTCCATCAATCCCTAAAGTTTTAAATTTCATCTGGTTGAGCGCATTCCCAAAGAGAATATTGTCATTCTTAAGGGAAAAAACTAATTGGAATTTACATAGCCATTCCAAGCAAACCATGAGGGGTAGAGATGAATTGTCAACTCCCACAATTACACAGTTGACTCTTCTAAGGAATCATTGGAGGATTCTATTCCACTTGAATCTATGGATAAATGGTGACACATTTTCTCTCACAACCAAATCTTGCCTTAGGGACCAAAAGTTGGTCATTATAATGTGTATCTTTGACTTATGCACCCAATCTATGAACCATCATTGCAAACACATCTGAAAGGAAATATAAGCATAATATTAGCATTTATTTTCCATTTTTTGGGCCCTAGAGTGGAAACGTATAGTAGTTCCAATGCATCCTATAAGATAATCTTGTCATTCTTAAGGGTAAAAATTGAACAAACTTTGCACAGTCATTTTAGGCTAATCGTGAGGGGTAGAGATGAACTGTTAGATCCTATATATTCATAGGTGATTAATATGAGTACCCCACCTAGGATTATTTACCACTAGTGATTATGGATATATGGCAACACATTTTATTTCATATCCAAGTCTGACTTTAAGGATTAAAAGTTATTCAATCGAACACATATCTTTTGACTTGTATGCACAATTGATGAACCATATTCATAGATAATTATAGATGTGTGTATAAACTCAATATTTTGTTTTTTATACCATCCATTAGGCCAAAGAGTCTAAACTTGTAGCCAATCAAGCACATCCCCAAATATAATCTTGTCATTCTTAAGGGCAAAAATTGAATGAACTTTATGCAATCATTATAAGAAACCGTGAGGGGTGGAGATGAACCATCATATATTATATTTGTGTGGATGATTTATATAATTAATCCTTAAATGTTTCTCTTTCAATCACTTGATGCATAAATAATGACATATTTTATCTCGTAGCCAAGTCTTGCTTTAGGGACCAAAAGTTGGTCAGTAGAAAACATATTTTTAACTTGTGCACTGAATCAATGAACTATTTTTGTGAAAACATATAGATTGGTGTATAAACACAATATTTGCCTTATTATTCCTTCTGTCAGCCCCAAAGTTGAAACTTACAACTAACTGGGTGCATCTGTGAAAGGAATCTTATCGTTATTAAGGGTAAAAATAGAATAAACTTTACACAATTGTTGTAGGTGAATAGTAAGGGGTATAGATGAACCATAAACACTAATAGTTGTAGGGATGATTCAAATAAAGATACCCTATAGGATTATTTTCCACTTGAAATGATGCAAAAATGGTGGCATATTTTTCTTGCATCCAAATCTTACTTTAGGGAACAAAATTTGGTCATTAGAGCACGTATCTTTTGAATTGTGTGTCTAATCGATGAATCATTTTTATAAACATGTATATATGGGATTATAAATTCAATATTTTCCTTATACCCTCTATCAGATCTTAGATTTGAAACATGCATCCAAATGGGTGCATCCCAAAAGATAATCTTGTCATTCTTAAGGGAAAAAATTAAACAAACTTTGCACAATCATTGCAGGTGAACTGTGATGGGTAGAGATGAAGCATTACCTCCTATATTCACGTGGGAGATTCCTCTAAGGACCCCCATATAGGATTATCTACCACTCATATTTATGGAGAAATAAATGCATGTTTTCTCTTGCAGTGAAATCTCACTTTAGGGAACAAAAGATGGTCAATAGAACATATATCTTTCGACTCATGAACTTGATTAATGAACCATCCTCATGGAAATGTATATATGTGTGTATAAATTTAATATTATCCTTCTTCCTCCCTCCATCAAGCCCCGTAGTTAAAAATTGTAGCTGATCGGACACATCCCTAAAGATAATCTTATCATTCTTAAGGAAAACAACTGAACAAAATTTGTGCAAGCATTGTAGGTGAACCATTAGGGATAGAGAAGAACCTTATGCTCCTAAAATGATATGAAATATTCCTCTAGGGACCCCTTAGATTATTAGTGTAACACATTTTCTCTTGCGGCCAAATCTCATTTTGGGGACCAAAAGTTGGTCAGTAGAACATGTATCTTTTGAGTTTCACACCCAATTGACTAACTATTTTTGCAGACATGTCTAAATGGGTGTACAAATCCAATATTGACCTTTCTTCACCTTTCGTCAGGACCTAAATTCAAAACTTGTAGTCAATCGAGTGCATCCTTGAAGAAAATATTTTCATCTTTAAAGGGTAAAAATAAAACAAACTTTACGTAAGAATTGCAAGTAAATCATGAGGGGTAGAGATGAATTATCAGATCCTACAATTTCATGAGTAAATACTATGATTACCACAAAGGATTACTTTCTACTTGCAATGATGGATAAATGTTGACACATTTTCTCTTGTAACCAAATCTTGTAATAGGGGCCAAACATTGTTCAATAAAATGTGTATCTTTTGGCATGTGCACCTAATCGATGAATTGTTTTTGTAGACATGTATGTATGGATGTACAAATTTAATATTGGACTTCATCCACCCCCTCTACGTATTAGATTTAAAACTTTCAGTGAGTCAGGTGCATCGTTGAAGAGAATATTGTCATTCTTAAGGGCAAAAATTGAATGAACCTTGTGTAGTCATTGCATGTAATTTGTGAGGGATAAAGATGAACTAACAAATCCTAAATTTGCATGGATGAGTCCTCCAAAGACCCATAAAAAAAATATAAAAATTACATCGATGGAAAAATGGTGGCATAATTTTTATCCTAGCTAAATCTCACTTTAGGGACCAAAAGTTAGTATAACATGTATTTTTCGACTCGTGCACCCAATCGATGAATTGTCTTTAAGATAATTATAGATAGATGTATAAATACAATATTATACTTCATATACCCTCTATTTGAGACCAAATTCTAAACTTTTAGCCAATTGAGCATATCCCCAAGAGAATATTGTCATTCTTAAGGGCAAAAACTAAAAGAACTTTATGTAGTCAGTCAAGGTGAACCATAAGGGGTAGAGATTAACTATCATCAAATACATTTGTATGGTTGAATCATATAATGAATCATTTTTGGATTTTTTCCACTCACATTAATGGAGAACTGATGACTAGTTTTCTCTTGCAACCAAATCTTGTTTTAAGGACTAAAAGTTGGTTAGTAAAATGTGTATCTTTTGAATCACATGCCAAATTGATAAACCATCATTACAAAAACATCATAAAAGGTTTTCAAGAATAATATTGGAATTCATCTACCCTCTATAAGGCCCTAGAGTGGAAACATGTAGACAGTTAGGCACATCCTTGAAAAAGAATCTTGTCATTCTTAAGGGCAAAAATTAAACAAACTTTGTGTAGCCATTACAAGTGAATCATGAAGAGTAGAGGCAAACCATTAACTCCTATAGTTTCATGGGTGAGTCCTTTGAGGGCCCCTTATAGGAATTTTTTCCACTCATGATGATGAATAAATGGTGGCACATTTTTTCTTGTAGTTAAATCTTACTTTAGGGAATAAAAGTTGGTGAGTAGAATGCGTATCTTTTAACTTACATGCCAAATTGATGAACTATATTTGTAGGCACATTTAAATACACATATAAACACAAGAGTGGAGTTTTCCACCCTTTTTTCATCCCCATATTCCAAACTTGTATCCAGTCACATGTATCCTTGAAGTTAATCTTGTCATTCTTAAGGGTAAAAACTAAATGAACTTTGCATAATCATTGCAAGTAAACCGTGAGGGGTAGATAAAAACTATAAAGTCTTATAGTTATATAAACAAATCATATAAGGACTCCCTAAAGGATTTTATTCCATTCTTGTTGATGGATAAATGGTGGCACATTTTTTCTCATAACCAATTCTCGCTTTAGTGAACAGAAGTTAGTCAGTAAAATGCACATCTTTTGACTTGAGCACCCAATCGATAAACCATCTTCACAAACATGTCTATAAGGGTTCATAAACTTAATATTTTTATTTTTTATACCTATGTCGTATCCTATATTCTAAACTCTCAACCAATTGGATGCATCCTCAAAGTGAATCTTGTCATTCTTAAGGGCAAAAACTAAATGACCTTTGCACAATCATTACAAGTGAACCATGAGGCTAGAGATGAACATCAACTACTACAGTTACATGGATGAGACTTATAAAGACACCATGGAGGATTCTATGCCACTCACAATGATGAAAAAATTGTGACATGTTTCTGTCGCTACCAAATATCACTTTAGGGATAAAAAATTGGTCAGTTGAACAACGTATATTTTAACTCACATGCCTAATCAAAATATGGTATTTATGAACACTTATGTATGGGATTATAAATATAATATTGGCCTATTTAAACCCTCCATGATACCTTGAGTTGAAAATTTCATCTGAACAGGTGCATCCCTAAAGTGAATCTTGTCGTTCTTAAAGGCAAAAAGTGAATGAACTTTGTGCAACTATTACACAAAACTGTGAGGGGTAGAGACAAACTATAAACTATGATAGTTGCATGGAAAATTATTATGAGGACCCCATAAATTATTCTCTTCCACTCATGATGATTGATAAATGGTAGCATGTTTTCTCTTACATCTAAATATCACTTTAAAGACCAAAAGTTGGTCAATAAAACACATATCTTTCAATTTACGTGTCAATTCAATGGACTATTTTCACAAACACATACAGATGGGCATATAAACACAATAGTTTTCATTTTATATCCTCTATTATACCCTAAATTATAAACTTTCAGCTATCTAGGTGCATCCCTAGAGAGAATCTTATCATTTTTAGTGACAGAAATTGAATGGTTTTTGTGCAGGTATTTTAGGAAAATTGTGAGGTGTAGAGACAAATAAGCATCACCTATAGATGTACATGTGAGTCATATAATTACCTCATTAGTATTATCTTCCACATATGATGATGGATAAATGATGATAATTTTTATCTCACATCCATATCTCACTTTAGAAACTAAAAGTTCGTTAGTAGAACATGTATCTTTTGTCTCGTGCACCCAATCGATGAAAAGTCTTCATGGATACATATATTTGAAACTTGCACCTGATCATGTGTATCCTTGAAGAGAATCTTATCATTCTTAAGAGTACGAATTGAACAAGTTTTGTGTAGGTAAATCGTGAAGTGTAGAGATGAATCATCATCTCCTAAAGTTGCATGGGTGATTCCTTTAAGGAACACCTAGAATATTATTTTCCTCAGTGATGATGGATAAATGGTGGCACATTTTATCTCATATCCAAA
The DNA here is from genome assembly GCA_037957365.1 of Torreya grandis. Lineage (NCBI taxonomy): Eukaryota > Viridiplantae > Streptophyta > Pinopsida > Cupressales > Taxaceae > Torreya > Torreya grandis. Next base: position 1,872,199 of record JARHVA010002453.1, read on the forward strand.
TCTTGCATTAGGGACCAAAAGTTGGTTAGTAAAATGTGTATCTTTTGACACATGTGCCCAATTCATAAATTGTCTTCATGGGCACATATAGAAGGTCATATAAATTCAATATTAGAATTAATCCACCCTATTTTAGGCCTTATATTTGAAACTTACAATGATTTAGGTGCATCCCTAAAGAGAATCTTATCGTTCTCAAGACTAAAAATTGAATGAACTTTGCACAAATGTTGCAGGTGAACGGTTAGGAGCAGAGATGAATTGTTAGATATTACATTTGAAAGGGTGAGTATTATAAGTAATCCATATAATATTATCTACAAATAATGATGATTTTTAAATTCTAACATGTTTCTCTCATAGAAAAATCTCGCTTAAGGGACCAAAAATTGGTCGATAGAATGCATATATTTCGACTTACATGCCCAATTGATGAATAATATTTGTAGACATGTATGTATGGGTGTATAAATTAAATATTAAATTAAAAATACCATATATTGGCTGCCATAGTCAAAACATGTGACCATTTGGGTGCATCCCCAAAGAGAATCTTGTCATTTTTAATTATAAAAAACTAAACAAACTTTATGCAACCATTACAGGTGAACTATGAGGGGTAGAGATGAACCATCAACATAGAGTGATGAACCAATTTGGCTTCAATGAAAAATTCATAAATAACATTAGATTTTGCATTTCCACTTGCATTTTTTCTATTCTGGTTAATGGAGTGGCACAAGGGTTTTTCAAAAGTGCTAAAGGAGTTCAGAAATGATATCCTTTATATCCATTTATTTTCATTATGATGGCAAAATCCTTAAGCAGATTCATATCCAAGGCATTCGAAACTGAGCAATTAAGAGGTTTTAAACCAGCTATACATGTTGAGCCCATAACACATCAACAATTCACTAATGACACTATCTTATTGGATGAAGCTTCAATGCAGGAAGCAAGAACTATAAAAAGGATTCTATTTATGTATGAAAAGGTTTCAAATCAGAAGATCAATTTTGATAAGAGCTCAATTTATTTCTTCAACACTCTGGTGACTAGACAAAATAGGATAGTTATGTTGTTGGGATACCAAATTAAATAAATTCCTTCCACTTACCTAGGAATGCCACTTATTAGTAATCAACTCCAAGTAATTGCATGGAATCTGTTGATTGAAAGATTTCAAAAGAGGCTTGTAGGATGGAAAGGTAAACTCTTATCTCAAGCTAGGAAGTTAGTTTTAATTAAGAACATTTTAAAAGTATCCTAATTTATATTTTATCTTTGTTTAAATTACCTAAGGGAGTGAAGATAAACTTATCAAGATTCGAATAAATTTTCTTTGGTCTAGGACTGAGGAAAAAATCAAATTTCATTTGATAACGTGGAGTAAATTTTGTGACAAAAAAGATTATGGTAGTTTGGGCATCAAAAATCTTCAATTGATCAACAAAGCTCTAATTTCCAAATTCATTTGGAGATTCATAACTAAAAATTCTATTTGGGGAAAGATTCTATCCTTAAATACCTTGAAGAAAGGAACCCAATTATCATGTTGTCTAAAGAGCAGTTTGTGAGAGGGTCGCATATTTAGAATTTTTAGCTAATAATAAAGAATTAATTATTGAAGGTTATAAATGGAAATTAGGCAATGGTAGGAGAATAGACTTTTGGAAGGATAACTGAAGCATAGAGTTGACGTCCCTCCAGAGGGATATTGGTTTACACATCTAATAAAATTTGGGACAAAAATATGGTGAAAATGTCATTGACTAGGCAAATAAGGGAGGGAACTAGACATTGGAAATATTTGAGTCTGGATGGCATAAATCAAATTGATAAGTTGAAGTTAGCTAAGCTAAATAATATTATTCACATCATTCATATTCCAGGGGTGGATAAAGAAGACAAATTGGTCTAGAATAATTCTTTTGATGGTCAATATAATGTCAATTCAAGCTACGATCTCATTCCTCAGAATAGGAAACTGAGGTTAGTTGAAAAGGGGTGTGGGACAATTTCCTTACTCTAAAAATTAGCTTTTTTTTTGGGTTGCCATCCAAAATAAGATCTTGATTGTAGATAACCTGAGTAAAAGAGGATGCATCATTACCAATAGATGTGTGATGTGTGAAGAAGAAAATGAAATTATTTTTCACCTTTTAGTAAATTGCTCTTTTACATAGAAAGTGTGGAGTTTCTTAATGGAAAAATTCAATATTTCATTGGTGCAACTAGGTTATCTTATATAAGTTTGGATGTCTCGGAGTTATCCTTTCAAAAATGTTCATCTCAAAAAACTATGGAATCTAACTTTGCCACATATTATATGGGGGATTTGGGGAGCAAGAAATAACAAAATATTTAGGGATAAGAAGTGTCAAAGCAAGGATATATTGGAAAGAATATTTATGTATATCAAATAAAACTATAGGTCTATACGAATCAAGAAAGCCAAAAATATGCACTCCCATGAACATATTCCAGCTTAAAATTGGCAAATAAAGATTTCTAACTTAGGGAAACTAGACCCTAAGGATGAAATAAGAAAAAGAACAAAGTGGAAACCTCCACCTGAGGGTTGGATGAAGCTAAATTTTGATGGAGCTTCAAAGGAAAATCTGAGAGTTGCAGGGGGTGGGGGTATCATCAAAGACTCTGAAGGGAAGTGAATTGCGATGTATGCAGGTGATATGGGTATGAAAATGAATCATTGGGCTAAAATTTTGGCATCACTATGAGGGTTTAGATTGATAAAGCAAATAAATGTTTAAAATCTTCTGGTAGATGGTGATTCCCTAAATATTGTAAATTGTTTAAATGGTAAAAATCACATAAGTTAGTAAATCAAACATGTCATTAATGAATCTAGAGACATTTAGAATTATTTACAATAGGTACATATCCAACATATGTATAGAGAAGGTAATGAGATTGCTTATTGGTTTACAAATAGGGGAGTCAACAATGTTGGTTTCAATACTTGGTTTGGCCATGAATGCCTCCCTAGGGAGTTGATATTAAAAGTCACCAATGAAGGTAAAAACCATGTTAATAATGCTTAGCATATGGATGATTTCCCCAATGTCTAGGGGGACATGAAGTTATTTGTTAGGAATCAAGGAATTAGGCCCCATGAGTCAAACTTCAGCTATTCTATGGAGAAGTTTCTAGAAAAGGAAAAGAGCCTCAAATAAAACCAAAGATTTTTGCATAGATAAAACCCTAATTGGTTAGAATGTGAGCACATAGATGATAGAGATAGCATGAGATATTGTAGTGTTGACAAGAGGAAGTCAATGGCCTTACCAAATAGGATTAAACCTAAGTTCCAACCAGAAGTAAGAAAGAGTGAAAGAGTTTGGAATGCCCTACAAGTTGGGGGCTTCATGAGTTTCATGAAGAGAATTGAAGGGTTCAATAGACATCTCTCTATCATGTTTGCTAATTCTTGGGAGTAAATATCTATTACCATCAATGGGGTCACACTCGACATCATAGAAGATCTTATTTCTCATGTGACGGGTATTGAAATTGAGGAGGCCAAGAGCTACTACACTCCTAGAGAATTCAAGTCAGATAAAGAGGCTTTTCTAGAAGATGATGAGAAATTGGAGCAACTTCATAATGGTTTCAATAGGGAATCCCTTCCCAGGCCATTCACTGAGGTAGTTTTTCATCTTATTCAATATATTACTTTAGAGGATAGATAAAATATGGTGAGATGGTCTATGTTCTGAATGCTTAATTACTTTAGACATGGGCTATATTTTATCTTACCTTTATTCTCAAATACATGGAGACCTTTATTCTAAAATTCAAGAATGGGCACTACTCAACCTTGATACATGAGGGTGTAATCTTCCTTATCTTTAATTATTTAAAAGGTATGAACCAAATCATGCTTGAAATACCTCAGAACTAACAAGATAAGCCAAAGGAGGGGCTGATGGATATAAGGAAGATCAAGAAAGTCTAGATTAAATATCTAGGGAGCTCGAGTAGGTATTTTAGAAGTAAGAAAAAATCTTTTGATAAGGAATTAGGAAAGAAAGGGAAAGAGGTATTTAAAGAACATGACAACATCAAAAAATGCCTCAGAAGTGCCTCTAAAACCACTGAACACAGTATTGAGAATCAGGGGAAATAGGGGCACAAGAGTTTGTAGGAAATATAGGTCAAAAGAGGGGGAAAAAAGTCATATACATAGATAGAGATAGTGTGAATTTGGATAAAATTACTAATGAGGGAGAGAAGAACAGAGAGCAGGATTAGGGACATAGTAGGCTTGAGACAAAGAAAGAAAATAAGGGTACTAAAATGGTGGAGAAAGGAGAGACAACTTAGTCTCAAAAGGATAAAATTATGGATTTCAATCATCTCGTCGCTTCCCTCAAAGGCAAGGAAAATGAAGATAAAATTATAGAAGATCTCGACCACCAAAAAGCTCTTATGAGGTGGTTCATACATAAATTGATGAGTCTAAAGATTAAGTTGAATGTACTTCAGTAGGAGAATGATAATTTATCTAAAACTTTGGCAGAGAGAGAGGATGACATCTAGATTCAGTGACTAAACTTCAAAGTGGACTTACTTGATCATGCCAATGAGAATCTATAAACAAGATAAGTTTCTTGGTCAATTTTAGTAAATCTGCAATGAATGAAAGTATTCAAAACATGGAAAATCTCAGGACTTATGTTAGAGAATTGTTTGATCCTAGCTATGTTGGAAAAGGTAAGGGAAAAAAGGGATAAAGTAGTAGTGTCCAACACAATATAGATAATGAAATTTTATTGATGTAGATAGATATGAATCTCAAGAAAATGAAGGCATGCTGGGAAGATGTATCCTAAAACCTGGAGTAGTATAGTTTTAATGTAGTTTCTAGACTATTTTGGGGATATTTTTTAGTTATTTTTAGTCTGTGTTATTTCCTGTTTCTCTATTAGGCTTGGTTAGCCTTTTGTCTTTTTTATACTAGATCTTCTCCTAGGGTTTAGGGACCCTAGTTCAAAAAAATCCCCCACTTTAACCTCAAAAAAAAAACTTTAGCCTGTATTTTAAGTCTCCCCTCTAGAGCCTTGAGTTTTTACTTAAGGTTCCAACTAACCTTTTTTTATCTTTTGAGCAAGGACCCCCACAATACCCCTTTATTTTATTTCATCTCCTGAAAAGCAATTTGATATGTTGCCTCATCATCTTCCCCTGTTAAGTCTAGGGCCTCATTACCAAGGTTAAAGAGAGCCTTAGTTTTTGAATTAATAATCTAGGGATCCACATCATCATCAGACGTGATGATTTTCCTTTTGACCCCCCTCAATTCCTTGCATTTCTTGCTCTCTAGGATATGGATGATGGTTTTCTTAGAATCTTTTGAATATATTTTGTATGGTTTTTTTTTTCTCAAATGCATAATCCCATACACATTTAACATGACATTTAATTTTTCTTATTGACATTTTACCTTCCATAGGTTATAATATCTTCTCTTCTATTTTAATTAAATACCTTGGTGTTCATCGAATTATCCTTGGAGGTGTGGGTGCATGAACTACATTATTGATTAAATTGAATGATGTTATCACTTCAACCATAGAAGGGATATTCGAGTGTTGGTTAACATAACACTCTATAGGAAACTTAAATTCCTCTTCATTAAGAGAGACATGATTGGGGTCATTATGAGATGTTCATTATCATCAGGCTCAAAAACTTCATTATGGATGGATGTTCCATTATATTTTGTTTATCCACGTGTTTCATCACTCAATATAAATTTATCAGTTACATGTTCTACATTTTTAATTTCATCATTCAAAAAGGATTGATTAATTATTATCTCATTTGAAGATGTATCTAAATTAAATTCCATTGAATTAGGAATGCTATTTTTCAATTAAAATATTACTTGGTATGGAAGAAGTACCTTCACCTTGTTTAGAAGCTCTTATGGATGCTCTCCTATATGCTTGTATTTTTCTTTATTTTTCTCTCTTGACTTCAGTTTACTCATTTTTTAGCTCTTTAATTGGTATTTTGCGGTGATTACCTGCCCCCATGATATATGTTTATGCTTTTAAGTCAAAGTAGAATAAAAATTGAAGATTTTATGCTAATTACGATAAATAAAATGAATAATTTATAGGTTGTCAGCAGTAAAAACTAGTTCCAAGTTTGTAAAATGCAAATATGATTAGAGTAACATTCATGGACAAAAGAGTTTGTATTGAGTTTTTCATGGACTAAAAAGGGTGTTTCCCTTCTAAGTAGCACACATGCCTTTCATAGAGGTAGTTTCCAATGGATTAATGTATTTAATGATTCTTCTTACTTGAAAATAGGGCATCACCTTTTCTAATAAACTTTTACATATCTATAAAGGGTGCATGCCTTATATAAGACTTTTGATTTGTCATTTTCAAGTTTCCCACCAAAATTGGATTGGTTTTAGGCTTGGGGGGAACCTACCTTAAAACCTTATCATGGATCAACTAACATGAGTTTTAGTATATTTATGTGTTTTTGGTGACTTTGCAGACACACTAAGTAGGTAGATTTATTTATTTAAAAAAAATTTAAGTTTGTAGGTGGGATAACGTAGTTTCTAAATATATAATTTTTTTAAATTTTAAATCATTATTTGCATTTTTATTAATTTCTACATAACATACCTTGTTAAGGTTCATTCATATATGATTACAAATAGTTTAATAATGTTTTCATCGTTAATAATTTTTTTACAAAACTTATATCTCAACAATATACACATCATTGGCTATACTTTGAAAGAAAAACAAATCATGAAGTTAAATTCAAAAAGTTGTGTTCGTACACTTGAAATTTCAATTTTCCAGCTTTCTTAACTTCAATTATTAAATTTTCTCTATGTGTGTGCACGTGCACATGTTAAAAATCTAATAAAATATTTGCAATAATATTTGACATTTCCTCTCTATATATATGAAATTTCATACATAAATTCATTCGTTCACTCAAAAAAAAAGTCTATACACATGCAACTTACTTATTTTTTCACAAAAAGTACTATATCATTGTTAAAAATGAATCAATTTCACATAATTTTATCATTTGGGTATTTTAAAAATTATTATATTTAGAAACTACATTCAAAATTCCATAATTCATCTTGTTATGTTATTGTAAAATTCTTTGTCCAAGTGTCTCTAAAATTCTCTCCAAATACAACTATTGTTATTTTTTTTTTAAAAGTGGCACTTTAAGTCCCCCCTTTTTTACCTCATTACTTTGAATCTACCCCTAAGTCCTTAATGTGTTATACCTTCCTATTAGTGATCCATGCACAAATTTCATGCAGGTAATTGCACTCCTCAATTGGACTTTAGATCTTCGTGTGTATCATCTCACATTTTTTGCACAAGTTCATAGTATCTAATGGATTTACTATAATGACATGTGACTTTCCATGCAAAATTATCCACCCATGCACACCTTATTTAAATATATATAAATATCCTTCACTATTTGCATACACTCAACACTATAGCTATATTGTGGCATCTCTACGTGTTACCACACCATCAAACAAACTATTGTGCAAGCTTTGCATATGCATAACTACACACACACTCAACATCCATGTGTTAGGGATTTATTTCCATGCACATGGAAATTTGGTTCCTCCAGATCTTTAATTCCTCAAAAAATCTCCCAACATCACCATACACTTACAATAAGTCCAACCGTCACTTGACCAAAAGATGGACTGCCATCTTTCTACAATTTTAGTCAAATATAACCACTTGTTGTAATGATTGTATATATTTTAATTGTCCATCCCATAATATCGTAAATATGGTGGAACACATACTGACATATTATAAATGAGTTTTTATCATTCTTTTGTTATTTAGAATTGAAAAACATATGTAACTATGCATTCTTTCATTCATTCTAGACAAATTGGCAACATTATTTATCCCTTCTGATCATTGGAACTAGCTTTCATAGTCTCACTATACATTTGTACACATATGTAATTAAACAATTCTACATATTGAGTAGATGTTATGTTTTTTCACATCAAACTTATACATATTTTTATGTGATTGGTTTTTTCTTAGTTAGATCAAATCTTATGTACTCTTATAATATATAGATTCTATCCAAGTACAACATTGTCCACCACATTACATCATGTTAACTATGGTGCATACCAATGATATTAGAGAAAGAGTTCTCATGTGATTATAAACATGCAAGAGCAACGTGAGAGAGATATATTACTTATTAGTTCATTTTTGGAGAATTTGAAAAAACATTGTAACAAGAGAAAGATAGTTGATGCTTAGATAAATATTGAGACATCCTCAGACATTTAGAAGCTCATTCAGAACATCCTCGAGGAACAATGCAAAAAAATATTTGACTGATTTCATGAACTAATGATGTATCTTGGACCATAAGTAACTCTTTCTTCCACACAATTTGTGCATTTGTTTTTTCAATAACATACCCCCTTAAAAGTGTAATTTAATTTTGGCATCCTAGTGTTTGAAGGAAAAATAAAATTCATAGCATCAAATGGTTGTGTTTGATAACTTGAGGCATAATTTTCAATCAATAGATTCAAAAATGCTAGGAATATCACATATGTCATGTTGAATATGTCCATTCTAGTGTGACCTCACTAGTGGGAAACTCTCAGCATGTAGCATGCACAAGACTACATTCTAATTGAGTCTTGTAAGACTTTTGATGTGATGAAGGATGATTATTATCTTGTCAAGCATGTTTTAAGATGTATACATCAAGTTATAGTATTTTCACGAATGCAAGGAGTAATTGGTGTAATTATACACCAACAAGTTTTGTGACTACACTAGATGTTTGGGCAAAGAGTTGACAAAGCAACACAAGGTGTTAGAGTGCATATATATACTCTCACCTTAAATTCACACTAAGATGGATTTTTTTAATTCTAACACATTGGGGCAAGATTTTTTAACTTATTTTCCACTTAAGAGATATAAAATAATAAACTATGCACTAATTCAAATTATGTAAAATATGGCATTAAACACATTGATTTGAATTGAAATGGATCGATATTTATTGTAATCGCCGAATTGTGAAATAACAAAGCAAGAGATGGATTATGTACTTAACTAATTTTTCCAACTTTTTTTCTCACAAAATTCATCATGGAATTTGGAAATGCTTTGTATGTGCTTCGTCAACCACTCAGATTAGAAACATAAGCTAAAAACCTGTCTAGATGATATCAAAAAAGTCATAGACCTATGACAACCAACACTATTAGGGTTTATTTGTGCACAATAGGGATTTGATATCTCTAAGGGGGTCTGATATCTCTAATATCCCTACACTTATGCTATTAATGTGATTCCATATGTACACACCTCTCTGATCATGTGCCAAAATTTATGTAAAATATACCTTTATCTTGGCATTTCTACAGTGTTCTAGCTTTTCCTTTTTAAATCCTACTGGATGGATATTCATAAAGGTTGTATATAATCTTGTTTTCCTACTACCAAGGAGTAAATATCTTCCTTTTTAATGCTTAATAATTTTATTTTTGTGATCATAAGAATTTGAATCAAGAGAGGAGGTTAGATCAAGTGTTAGTTTTCATATAGAATAATGAAATAAACACACTAACAAGCATAACATCTCTAGGCCTAAATCATAGGGGGAGCTTAGTGAATAAACAAAAATTTCAAACACAACTAAAATGTAAAAGAAACAAGATATTTTACCTTCCTTAAATACTCCAAATGGCGTGTTCGTTTGTCTTGCTTGACTTGTGCTCAAAGAGTCTTTGGCAAATGTGTGTGGCTCATTATCTCCTTGGCACCATTGGATTGTGGCTTGCTTGGTATGGATTATGATTGTGATTTTGGAATTATAACACTATAGCTTTTAATCATGCACCAAATCTTGCATTATAACTTTACTATGCTCAAGCTCTTATAAATGAGAGGCAAATGCTTGTATTTATAAGTTTAGAAACTAACCCCAACTCAAGGTGAGTTAGAGTGTAGTTTAAACTTAGAATGGGTTCAAACATAACCTAAGTGAGTTAATTAACCCCAATAGAGTTAAAAGGTGTCAAAACCTCATGATTAGTAATGAATAGGCATGTTGATATATTTTTGGATATTTTCAAAGGCTTGACAACTCACAAAAAGGTAATTATGAAAATGCTAGGATATTTAACATTTTTGAATTTCATTAATTACTCATGGATAATTTAACTAGGCATTTGATTTGGTTTAGCATGATAATTAATTCTATATAGGCTTTTTAGCATTTCAAGATTTGAGTTTATGTGTGCACTTTCCCCATTTAATTGGTTTATAGGCCAAATTGCATGTTGTAATGTTGTGGAATGATTGGAAATGAATTCATGAGAGGTTTTTGTTGTTTATGATAGGATAACCCAATTAGGGATGTCTCAATGGGATTCAGAACCTTGATAAGTGTTGCATAAGTGAGTTTGGGATGTTTAGTGATTTCTAGGTTTAATTTGCAATGGTTGGTAGAAACCGGTCTAAAGTCTGGTATGAAGCCATTGGTGGCCAATTTTAGGTGTCTACAAGTTTTACTCATACTTGGTGGACTTATAGAACCTACCGATTTAGACCCTTTAACAAATAGATTATTTAATGTTTAACCCTAAAATGAAATGTGTAGGTATGTTTTCACTTTAAGCTTAGGGTTGAGAATATATAAATAAAATGGAAAAAGGGTGATAATTAGATCTATATCAAGACAATTTAATTCTAAACTCATATATAATCATACACTAAATTTATTATGTTTCTATTTTAAATATGGAAAGTACAACTAGACTAGATATAAAAATGACAAAGAAGAGAAGTACTTGTTTTGATGCTAATGTAGTTTTGGATCTAGAATAGGCTAACAATAGGTGGAAAGATAGTTATATAACAACTTTTAGATTTTGGATCAGGTGCTTCTGGCTGTCTAGATAGTTGTATTAACCCTAGATGGTTGCATCGACATTATTGTTTGAGTCTGACGATAATATCCTATAGGAAATATATAGTGAAACATGATGCGACCACCTAGATACTTCTAGTTTTGGCTTCACCTTCATTTTAGTGCATTTAGATATGGGTTATGGACAATCACTCCTTATGAAATGGAAAAACCTTAGGTTTTCATTTTTAATGTGACCTTGGGGATAAATGAGTTAGTGGGCACATGGTGTTGAGATGACCCCAATGATCCTACTATCAAAAAACACTACCTACATAGCCAATACTCTAAACAGGGCCTCATAATGATATAGTTCTCCCCTACATGTTGGCTTGTGTGTAAATCATGCAATGTGTATAGAGTAAATACAACAATGACCTAGCTTGTGACTTGGCAAATTAGGCTCTTTGGCTAGTCTTTTAGTACTTCAGACTTGTAGATGTGTTATACCTATGACTAGTATGGAAATATGGAAGCTTTTATAAATTTGATGCTTGATAAAGTGATTTTTGATAAGTTCCTTGGTTTCTTTGGTATTTTTTAGCTGAAGAATGAATGAGGGTTGATCTTGTATTTATATTAATCCATTTGGAGTAATAACTTGCATTAAAACACTTAGGCCAATCATTAGGATACATTTCATTTGTAGAATGGATGACTTTAAAGCACTGGACACTTGCATCAGGGAATGACAATAATGTCAACACTATTGTCTGTCATAGATGTTAGTGTTCAAGGAGTAGCAAAATAGGTACAAGCTCAAAACTTGTAGAGGTGTAAGATAAGTACATTTTAAGTATTATGGGAAAGATATAATGTCTATGTCATCAATATAAGATTGGTCAGACTAAGAGATAGGCCAATTAGCATAAGATAGAGAAAATGCAAGGCTTGTAGAAGCAAGGTTTGTAGAAGCAAGGAGAGTGTATAACTAAGATGACTACCCAAGGTCTAAGTTTTCTAGGTGTACAAGAATGAGGTGCTATATAATCACAAAATATCATCTACATTTGCCCCCCCTTTAATATAGTAATGAAATTTCTAGTTTAAAGGAAAGGAATAAGTACCTGGGTGTGTATGTACACCTTATCTTTGCTTGAGTTAAATTTGAATGATTTTATAGTGACTGACATGCAACCAAGAGCATGTTACAGTGTAAAATCAATGCATATAATATGGGTAAAAATTACTTGAAATATATTAATATTAAAAGAGCAGGGTTTAGGAGTACACCTATGTCGATGTAACCAACTTGCATATTAGCAAGTTATTTTGTAAAATTTATATCATTTTAAGGCTTTAAAATTTAGATTAGGATAAATATTTAAAGTGCATATATCTGTGTGTGTGTGTGTGTGTGTGTGTGTGAGAGAGAGAGAGAGAGAGAGAGAGAGAGAGAGAGAGAGAGAGAGAGAGAGAGAGAGACATGCCCCCAACTTTGGAGCAGTTTTGAGTTGCCACCTAGTAATTGAGATTAGCTCAACTATGTAACCTAATGATACTTATAACCTAGCAAGGTTGGATGATCAAGTCCAACCCAAAAACTTGGTAAGATTGAGTGATTTGATCACCTCAACCATACCAAAAGGTGAAACAATTACTACAGTAGATTGACTCAATATGGTCCATAAAAGTCTACAGAATATCAATATGTGCAATGGTTTTAGAAACTAAAATTTATTTAGATTTTATAATATTAGGCACATGTTGAATAACATATGCATCTTAGATATGTCTCATGCTAAAATTATGTATAAAAATAATACCAATGTATAGGATTCTGCCACAATTATGAATTTGAATCATATAACTATGTGCTTTGGCCAATTTGGATAACCGTGTAAGTGTGGAGGACATGCTTCCAAAGCATGCCCCCACTATATATGGATATATATGAAAACTTATATAAGTACCAATGTGGAGGACATGTTTCTAAAGCATGCCTCCATTGTAAATTGGTGATGTTGAATACTAAATAGGTGTGGAGAATATGTTTCCAAAGCATGCCCCCACTAAATATATGAACTGATATAAGTACCAAATACTGAATGAGTGTGGAGAACATGCTTCCAAAGCATGCCTCCACTAAATTTGATAATTGTGCCAAGTGTGGAGAACATGCACCCAATAATATGCCCCCCTTTTTAGGCGAGGTAAAAAAATATGAACTAGGAGTTACCTCACCTCAAAAGGGTAAGACCACTATAAAATCTATGAATGTAACCATATAGCATATAAAAGGAACATGTATAGGTAAATGTATCATTGAAGTTCATAGAATTAATGTGATCACATGTAGGCCTAAAATGTAAGATAAAGATCATGGAAACATCTAGATAGTAATAGTACAAGCTCAACCAGAAAATAAACACACACACAAAAGTACTAAAAGATAAGTCAACAAGCAATGGTCCAAAGAGACTACAAACAAGGGGCATGTTCAAATGCCGCACAATCAAAGGGACATGACTTAGTCAAATGTACATGCAATCAAGGATGACATATTCAAATTTCCATGCCACAAAAAATGATATGATGTAAGTGTCAAAGAAAGCATACATAAGCATGGGGGATACAAACAAGGGAGCATATTCAAATGCTCAAACAAGCAGGGCAAAACATTGAAGGAAGTGCATAAAGTAAAGCATAAGAAATGAAGATAAACATGTCACAGTAGCCCATGGATCTAATGTGTTAGAAAAGTATGTCAAGTGTCTAGCATATGAAGTACCTTATGTAAGATATAATCATGGATCATAGGCATATGTAAGCTTAAAAATGATAGTGTAGAGTGATCATCAAATCATATAATCTCTATGTATCAATATCAAAGAAGTAGATTCCCCTAATGTCCATATGACATGAGTAGAGGGAAATCCCAACATCAGAAATAGGAGTGTATCATGTATATGTGTACGCATGTATCACACCCAATGTCAAAGTGTGACACATATGTCTATGTAGGAGTAATTGAGTATGTGGTCCATCGATATGGAAGTACCACATAGATGCCAAGGAGCCAATAGAATATGTAAGTGTCGAAACTATTTTTGATTTTTTGAATGTTTTTTTATTTTTTTGGTAATTTTTGAAAATTTTGGAGTTTTTGGAGAGACTAAGCTATGATCCTATCCAATGGATGATCATAGGTATCTCCCCCATTCAATGCTTTATAACCTTAAGTTGAATCTTTTACGTTGTTTTCATCATAATTAAATAGTTTAAAAAGGTACATACTATGTTCCTCCTCACATTTTGCATGTGTAGTAGAAGAGCTAGTGTTATCATTTGGAATATGGATTAATTTCCCTTCACGAGAAAAACAAATACCTTATTGATTTTGGTCAATTTTTGCTTCCATTTAGTATAGCCAAAGAGTTTTGATTGTAAATACATATGGGGATGTGGTAGGCATAACCCAAACCTATGTTTGAATTACTTTAGGACCACAAGAAATTAGTAATGTTATGTTTCCTAAAGAATCTTTCCAAGCGACCCTCTTTTGCAAGTCTTGTAAGTTAAAACAAAGCTAGTGAAAATGTTTTATATAGCAAGTGGTTTTTGTTTTTGTAGGATTAATGTGGTTATGCTAAAAATAAACACCACCCATGTATAATGTAATTGTTAAATATTGTTGGCATGGATTCTTTTTGAGTTGTTGTGAAGCTAGTTCCTTTGGAGGATCCTCAAACATAAGTTTTTGGTCATCGATAACATCTTGGATCTTGTGATTTAAGGTAAATCAATGATTCATCTAATGTCTGGGTACTTGATGATAGTAACAATAAGCATTCACATCATATAATTTGGGTAGATGTTAACTCATATCAAGCTCAATAGGATGAGGGAGACATATAAACGCGTGATCTACTAATCACTAGAGTAATGAAGCTGAGGACTCGGGGAAACATGCAAATTATCTTTTTAGTACCTTAGATAATATAACTTGATTAGGTTTGTGTACTAGTGTATCAATTTTAGACTCATATTTGAAGGATGTTTGTTTAGGATTGTCTACTTATTGGACCACTGTATAATGTTTAAATTTGTTAAGATCTATTTACTTTTATTTTTATTTTTTACAGAATATACATTTTAAAAACTTATAAGTCCAACTGATATACTTATGTATTTATTAATTTTGCTATCAAAACATTAATATCATTTTTTTCATATGAAATAAAAATATTACATTTGTTAAGATGTATAAGATGATTAAATTATATTATAAAAATATTAATTAAAAATCAAATGATATTTAATAATTTACAATTCAATGTTTAAACATAATATTTTTAGAAATATTATGTAGTTTTAATTGTCATATTATATAAAAAATTGGTAGTGCCCATCTACATGAAGTAATACATGACAACACAAATGGATGTGTCCTTTTTTCATACACATGTACTAGAACCAAAATAGTAAGTTAAAGAATTCTCTCTCCCAATGTCAAAACATTTATAGATTTTTATCACATATAAAATCAATTATTAGGTAACTATTTATATTAGAGCAATGATAAAATAAATATATGATTAAAAAAGAGTTTGAATAAGATGATTTAATGATAAAGTAGGTTATCATACTATGGAATTCATTTTTTCCTTTGAATTAAGATATTTCACTTAAAAAATTAGAAATTAAAAATAATGTTTTATGAAGCCTATTTATCTGTAACTAATTATATATATAATACGAACTGGGCAACCCAAAAAATTATTTTACTAAAAATTTAGGAGAGACCACATAAGAAAAAAATTGAAATACAAGCCATCATGGGAGCATCATCATCTAGCATAGATACATCCTTAATAATGAGTAACAAATGCTCTCCTTACCCTATAAGAAAGGAGGTCTCCATAGTCCATTGAGAGCCCTTGTCGATGGAGTTCAAAGCGTCTAACTGAAATCTTTATGCTTCTATTTTTCTTCCTCTGCACTTTGGGGTTCCACAATTTGGATTGAAAATCAAGTATTTTTTGTGAAATAGTTATAATTTATCTTGAGCCTAATTGCTCCTTTTTTATCACATGATAAGAGGAATCCTCCAAATCCTGACTAAGGATGAAGCATTAATGATATATTACCCCCTTTTTAATGCTTTCCCTAAACTTGTAAATATAAATTGCCTTTAAGATTTGCCTTTATGCACCTTTGTACCACCATTAGTAATGAAAATCTCGCCTCTACTCATTAAAAATGATTGTCTCAAGTAATCAAATCTTTGTGGTCCATGACCACCCCTAAGGTTGGGTGAAGCATCTTGCAAATGGCAATCACCTATCAAAACCTATGAAAATTTTGTGTTTTGTTTCTTTGTGACCTTGCCCACCTATGAATATTATTTACTTATTGGAAGATATCTTAGGTAATCCCCTTCTCCTTGTGACCTATTCCCAATTCTACTACATGGAGAAGAAATAAGTCTCAATCTTGCTGCTAGACTTGAAGTTTCCTTTGCCACAACAAACTCTGACCAATTCAAATTCCCTTTATCAATTTGTTGAATTTCGATTTTCTAATCACCCACTACTTGAGAATGTAATGTCATAGTAGAACAACCTTGATTTCTTTTCATAAATAATGAATCAGGGCAACCAACTTTCATAATCCTTTTTGCAAAGAAGAAGAGTTAAATCCTCTCTCTGCTACATTATCCTATTTAATTACATCTAAAACATCTTAAAAGCAACCCTTCAAAATTTAAAAAATATAAATTAATTATATATCTTATAAGATATATATTTAATTTTTTAATTTATAATAGATTAAATAAAGTTAATCTATCTAAATAACACTCTAATTTATTTAGAATCAATTACATTCAATTTTTTAAATAAATGTGTCTTTATATTTTACTTTCTTTCTTAAAAAAAAAATAAATTTAATAATAAAATATTTTAATTTATTTTAAAAAAAAAATTATAAATACATTTATTTTTTCTTTTATTTTTTCATTAAAAAAAAAATATTCTAAAAGGTAAATAAAGCTTACAAACCCATGCAATATATTTTTTTGGTATTCATTCATTTTTCTACCAAAACATTTACATATATTTTTTCTTCTTATAACATCAAACTTTTAATAGATTTAAGACATGAGATGATTAAATTCATTTTATAAATAAATATTAATAAACATGGAATAGATATCAAATGATATGCAATTTAAGTGTTGAAGTATATCAATATTTTTAAATAAAATATGTAATTTAATTTTTCATTCTATATAAAAAAATTGATAGAGTTTATCTATATTTTATTTAGATGAAGAAATGTGATGATATAAATAATTATAAAAATAGACATTTGTTCCTTCTTCATTAAGTCAAAGGCTTTATATAGTGGGGAACCCCCTAAAATTCACTCATAAAGAGACAAAACTACAGATGCTATTAGACCCGAGTTAAATGTTGATAGAGGGAGAGATGGATATGATTTAGCATCCAATGATTTATAATAAGTCTAAGTACATTATTTTTTTTTTTTTTGAAATATATTAATCGCTAACTGGTAACACGTCACCCAATCTTACTCTTAACCCTGCACCCAATAGATGTTCCTAGTTGTGCATGCCATGAGTAAGAGATGTGGTAGCATTTGTAATTACAGTTACTATGTTTTCCCGAAACAAACATTTTCTATGCATGCATAGGCAAACATGATGGGTGATTCCTATTTTTTCATCAGCATGTGCTTCATGGCAATGGCCTATAGACTGTTGAGGAGGGTGAGTCAGTGGAATTTGTTGATTCACTTGGAAACACTCGCTTAAAAAAACTACTGCCATTTTAAAGCTTTTGAAATATATTATGTTATTTATCTTGTATTTTCTAATATTTAGTTGCATTTCCAAGTGTTTTTACAATCCATTTTACCATAAGCAGTTAACCTTTCTGGTTACAATACATGTATACAAAGAGGATGATTTTTTTCTCCTAAATTGTTATCAATAATTTCTTTTTTTAGTCTATTTGCTACCATTCTATTTTAATTTCAACGCGTTTTTTTAGCTAAAACCATTTACAAATGCAACACACATGGAGTTATTTCAAAAATAGCTTCTAACTGATTCCCTTCATTCCAGCACAATGCGATGAGGGATTTCTTTGCATTAGGATCATTTTTAAGATAGTTGTGTGCTTGTGTAGCCTCTCAAAAATTGATCAAGGTTTAATAATCATGGTATTTTGGTAATGGCATTCTACCATTCAGTGAGAAAAATCACAATCTTATATTGCAAATAAAATCTTTTCTAAATCTAAAAGCACTTTTACAAAAACCACGATCTCACAAAAAATTGTGGCTCAAAGATGAATTGTTCATAATTGCAAATGTTATAATTACATCAATAGAAATTGGCAAACCATTTTTTCTACTGCTATTGAAAAATTGCAAATCTTGAATCAAAAATAATGGATATGTATTTCCTCCCATCCAATTTTAGAAATATCCTGATATCAACAAGATTCATATAACTTCTAAAACAATATCCACAGAGTTAATGTACCTAATATATGGATACTTTCTTTTTTGAAAAAATATATTACAATCGATTCTAGAATATTCTGTAGGGTCAAGAAGTGTTTCATGGTATATAGAGGTGTGTTATGAGTATCATCCATGTGTCACTAAGTTTTGGTCCCCTTCTTAAAGTTGTAGCCCATGAATGATAAATATCTTATTACTCCATGCCCCAACATAGTATGGTTTATCTCCGTCCCTGAATGCATAATGTTTTATCTTTGCATATTTTTGTAATCATCTTTAGCTATCAATTCGTATTGGAAAATGTGTAATTGAATAACAATTTTTTTATTACTATGTTCCCCCAAATGTATTTATTATAATTTCTTTTAGCTATTAACTTGTATTGAAAAATGTGGTGGTAAAACATCTATTTTTTTTTTTTTAAATTGTTTATGATTATTATTTTTGTTTATTTAATTATCTGTGAATTCTATTATTGTATTGGATTGTTTCCAATAACATCTATAAGTGTAGCTTAGAATAGTTTTATTATAAAATACATTTATATACATGAGTTGTATATTGGAAGAATATTATTATTATTATTATTATTATTATTATTATTATTATTATTATTATTATTATTATTATAATACAGGTATTTGTGATTCTTCCTATTTGTACAGGTAATAATGATATTAAATGAATTAAAATTTTATATGGCTATTAGTCTTTTGAATCTTTTGATTTAGCACAATATATTTGCATATAGAATATAGAATTCACAATCCTCTATTTCCTTTAGGATTCTCATGTGCATTGGGAATTATATAACAATTTTTTCTATAATATTGTGTAATCTTGGCGTGATATAATAAGAGGGAGCTGTGTCTATGATATACTATTTCCATAAGCTTTTTGGCTTCTACCACTTTGTAGAATCCATGCACATCATGGGAAAACTCTATGCAATATCGTAAAACAAACTTTATGGAGCCATGTTGACCCCAGACATTGACACAACAAATCAAACTGGAAACCACTGTGGAGAATGGTTGGTTGAATCCAGTCGGTAAAAATACAAAATGACAACTTTAGAATGATGGAGAACACCATATTATTTTATTTGTCTCATGTGAGATTAATCTAAGGATTTGCCTATCGTAAAGGTCAGTTTACATCATTAAAAATATATTATGACATAGTTAACCTGACCTTGATGCACAAGGATCTTGGTCTTACTTACTAGATATTATCGGGGGGGAAAAAAACTCTGACTTCCCTTACACTTTTGGGGTAATTTCTAGTAGATATATTAGTAGAACACTTATTTAAGAGTTGTTATAGGGAGGGGGTGAACAAACAATAGGGGAATGACAACTTTAGAATGATGGAAAACAACATATTCTTTTCTTTGTCTCATGTGAGATGAATATAAGGGATTTACTTATCGTAAAGGTCAGTTTACATCATTAAAAATATATTATGACATAGTTAACTTGACCTTGATACACAAGGATCTTGGTTTTACTTACTAGATATTATCGAGAAAAAAAAACTTCGACTTCCCTTACACCTTCGGGGCAATTTCTAGTAGATATATTAGTAGAACGATTATTTAAGAGTTGTTATAGGGAGGGGGTGAATGACCGACAGGGGAATGACAACTTTAGAATGATGGAGAATAACATATTCTTTTATGTGTCTCATGCGAGATGAATCTAAGGGACTTGCCTACTGTAAAGGGTAGTTTACATCATTAAAAATATATTATGACATAGTTACCCTGACCTTGATGCACAAAAATCTTGGTCTTACTTACTAGATATTATTAGGGGAAAAAAAACCTTTGACTTCCCTTACATCTTCGAGATAATTTCTAATAGATATATTAGTAGAACGATTATTTAAGATTTGATATAAGGAGGGGGTGAACTTGTAATGGGAGGGAGAATATGGCTATCTCTTATTTCTTCTTGTTATTTATAAGTAATTTAAGTTATGAGATAGAAAGGACAACCATCCATTTTTTGTTTATATAGTATTTTGTGATTAATTTGAAGGGTGGGAGAAAAATGGTGGCCATTCCTTTTTATTATACATATTAATTTAGAAAAACATAATAAACTAAGAATACACATAACCATATTTTATCTAACCACATATTCAATTAAGGACATCATGTCCTTAAGTACATGGTAGAAGGGAGAATCATTCATTCTTCCCTTCACATGTTTCTTGGGGCACAAAGTAAGTGGTGGGTGAAAACATTAAATAATTTTTTTCACACACTAAATACTTTTTTTTTCATACACTAAATACTTGGCTTTATATAGTTTTGTATAACAAGATTATATTATCATTGTATTGTATCTCAATCAAACTTGTAAGGTTAAAAAATTAATGACCATCTATTTTTTAAAGTAAGCTTCGTAATATATATTATTATATTTTCAATATTTTTCATTCGGATTTTTTATTATTAATTATTTTTATTATTTTTATGGGTAGCTTGATTTGTGAGAGAGAAAGGATGACCATCCATTCTTTTCTTGTATAATATTATGTGGTCAACTTTAGGGGTAGAAAAGAAGTGGTGGCCTCCCTCTTTATCATATCTATTAATTTGGTAAAACATAAGGGATGGAGAAAAGTGATGACTATAATTTATCTAATCACATGTTAAATCAAGGGCATCTTACGGACATGGCATGGCAGAAGGAAAATTCATTCCTTCTTTCCTTCTCATTACACAACTTATGTGATCATTGTATTATATCTCGGTCAAACTTATTTAAATATTTAAATTTGTGTTACATTGCAAACAACATCACTATTTAATTATGTCACTATCACACCCTGTTAGAATTTCCAATGTTGACCATACATGTTTAGATTTAAATGGTATAAATGCCACTAACTTTACAATAACAATTTTCCATAACAATTTTATCACATTTGACTACATTATTTTCATATTATTTTTAAGTTTTTGAATGCACACATTCCTTAACTTTATATGTAATTATTGGAGAAGAAAATAAATTGTTTCTATTTTGATGAAAAAAATATTCATTATTTTTTGGGATAAGAAATTAGGGAATGTTTATTAGAGCCTCAATTTAATGATTGTATGATTGTATTTATGTATTTTAATCATAAAATATAGTCAATTTTTTAGAATACCATATTAAATATAAAGTAAGATTTTAAACAAATCATTCATATATATATATATATATATATATATATATATATATATGAATATATGATAACCGTTATAAAAAAATCATGATTTAGATCTTGATGCTTATTATCACATATTAGATATGCTAATAGAATACATACTAGATATTATTTAATTTGAATAATTTGATAAATAAATAAATAAAATAAACCTCAATAAAGAGGATTCTAATTATAAATATCCAAAAAATAAGTTGGTGTTCTAACATGAGACTCCTACACAGGTATCCAAATCAAGGAGAGTATAAAACACAATATTTTGTATGGATGGGAAGGACAAAAGGAGATATGTTAGGCCCTGTAAACTTCTATATATCGATAAGAGAATAGCGTATGGTTGACAAGATTTTTTGTAATACATTGGTCAGTATAAATCATGGTGGAAATGTAAAGATGTTAAATTATTGAAGTTAAATGGAGTGATCTATTTTATGGTTCAAGATAATTTGTTATATAAATGTTTAATGCATGGACATTAATGTGAAAGTTTTTTATTTATTTTATGATGAGAAAGATAATGTTGATCATGGAGACATTTTAATTTATTTTTATAAATGTGGACGAGGAAAATAATATTGATGGATAGAGGTTTGGTTTTTAATAAAATTACGAAGTGAAATTTTTTCTATTAGGTGGATAATAGAAAATTTGATAGATGACCAAATATGTTATATTTTTCAAGTTTAAAGGCTTTATCAATTAGATGGTTCATTCATTACTTTAACTGTTAATCACACCATGAAGTTTTTAGGAGTGAAACGGAAGCTGATACATTGGTGCTATTCAGATTCCATTTGTGTTTTTAGGAAATAATATCATGTGTTAGAAAAATAATTGATTTTGAGCCTTTATAATGACACAATAATAAACTTATACAACTAATATTTTCTACATAAAGTTTTTATTTGAAGATGGCCTTTAAAACATTACTTCACTGATTTTATATTAAAATAAATTTCATGTGAATAATAAACTTATACAACTAATATTTTCTACATAAATTTTTTATTTGAAGATGGCCTTTAAAACATTACTTCACTGATTTTATATTAAAATAAATTTCATGTGAGTTTGTGGTCAACTTATGAATAGAATAACTCCGTTAATATTTTGATATCCTAATATGGGCATCATTAATTGTATTGTTGCACACATGATGACAATACCTTAAAAAAATTTGAAACATAGATGATCAAATGCATTTCTGATGATATGTAGCCAAAAAAATGTATTGAAAAAGAGAATTCATTTTAAATAAAATTTAGAAAAAATATATGCATTTTAAATGATTGTCGCATTGATCAATAAGGGATGATAAAAGATATAAATTATATGTAAAATTTTAAAAAGGATTTGTTCAAATTTTGTTGAGAACTAATTTAGTCATAACTACTAGAGGAAAATTAAAAGTATAGACCACCTTTTACTATGAGGTTTGATACTTGTGAAGATTTTCAACCTAAAAAAATTAAGACTAAAAAAATATGACATTGATGAAAAGGAGTCAATAGATGATTGGTATCCAATAGTGGATATGGTACATGTTTACACAATACCCCAAATTTGCATAGTACATCATTAGTATATAATTAAAAAAGATCCAATACTCTTCTAAATTTTACCAAATAATCTTGTAAAGTATCCAATCATACCATGATATGTTATATTTATAACAACGCCAGATCCCCAGTGTATAACACATGATAATTATTAGATCAAACCCTTTTTTAATACATTTCAACCTTCAAAATGTGAATTTATTAATGCATGTATAACACATGATAATAAATTTAAAATATGATTTTCGCTTCACTCAAATCTTCCTAAAAAAGTGGGTTGACAAGATTATGGGATCCATGTTGATATAACTTTTTAACTCCTAAATGACACCTAAATGGTAAAATGAACCCCAAACTTAAATTTGACCACTATATAGATACTAAAATTTGATTATATATAGCATCCTAGTCTTGTAAACTCAATAAATACCAATCAAGGCTCCACCCTTTAGTTTTAGACCTTCCTGCTACTGAAAGGATCACATTTGCCATTTTATTGTGCCTAAATTCTTATATTATAGATTAGCCCTATCATTATGATGATCTAGATGAACTGTACACTACAAAAATATTTAAAAATATGATTTATATCCTTCACTTTCAGTTGCAAACCTTCGATAGTTTTCTATCTTGATAGACACTACCACCCATATAAGGACACTAGCATCAACGCTAGTGTCCAAATTTCTTATCTAGTTTTTTTACCTAAAAAATCACCTAAATTTCAAATCTTTAAAAATGTATTGGTTGGCTTATTTATCTTATCTATCCCTTCCATGAGATATTTTCTAAAAGGTGTGGTATCAATACAAATCAAAGCCTACTAATTACCTATATGGTAAATATCAAACAAGCCCCTATTCAAGCTTATTCAATCAATCACATAACTGAAATATACTACCTTATTCCTACCTATTTATATATTAATCATAGGATTAGTCATATATAGGTTTTAAGCATTCGAAGAACAACTCATGAGTAGTATTTTTCAAGTTACAAGCTAGATCATTGCATTCCCTCGCATATAGCATGTTGTAACCTTGTGAACACATAAGCCCACACTTGAGGGAGAATTACATATGTCTGAGGCCCTCTTAAGAGTATTGACTATTAAGGCAACACTCATTGATAAATGGTTCATTAAGGTCAGCTCAACTTTGTGAGCCCACTAACCTATTTTTGGCAAAGTGGCATGACCTAAAGTGAAGAGCTAGAGTTTGAGCTATATACAGTCATATAGAGATATGTGTACATGATCCAAATATATTAACATTAAGGTGACATAAAAACATAATAGACATAGGTGGTCGCTTCTGAATACATCTAATATTTTGTGTCGCACAAAAGTGTTGAACCATAGATAAAAGTGTCTATGGTAGTGTCCATAGGTCAAAGGTAGTGTCCAGGCCTCTAGGAGTAATATTTCCAAAACCTAGTGATAAGATCCTGAACATCAATCTACCTATTTTTAAACCTATACATCTTAGATCTACCTATGCATCTTTAAAAATCTAAGTATTATCTCTTCTTTTGTGCTACAAATATCATAATATCTATTGGTATTGTACTTTTTATATTTGGTAATTTTATAGATTTAGTATATTGTGTTATTTGAATTAATTTAATTGACCTATTTTAAAATGGTTTTGTTCATCCATTTGATTAGGCTATTCTAATCCCTTAATGTTTATCTATCCAAAATAATTAAAAATAGAGTTAAACATTTGGTGAACCTGACCTCTGTGTCTTCTTATACAAACCCTATTTTGTCCTAGGATTTTATAATTTATAATTTCTTAACTATAAATATCTTAAAAATTAGTTTGACATTTATTACAAAGGAATGAATCATCCTCAATATGGATATATCTAGTAGTTATTGCATTTCCAAGTATATAATGGTAGTCATTGTTTGTTATTTTGCATGCATTACTAATTCAATCAAAGGTATAATCCAATGGTTTAAATAAATTGTTCAAAACAAAGAGTGCCTTACAATAAGTTAAAAATAAAATTTATATTTACAATTCCTTTTGAAATAATATAAAACCAATATCCATGTACCAACATGTGTGCTCTCAACCTTCATCTAGATCCTATTCAAGCAACAAATACCATCATGCTCCCATTATTCACTCACAACTTATATTAGATTCTTTGGTCCATGTTGTCACTAGACAAAAAAGAAAGGGTTCCCAAACTATCCCACATCTTGTTAATATACAATAGGTTCTTCTTAAGCCTAAACTAATAATAAAATTTAAAGGATATGATCTTGTCGACCAATTACACAATACACATGCTAAGATCTTGATCCTAGAGCTTTTGAAACAATCAACTATCTATAAGGATATATTTTATGGATCCTTGCATAAAAATTAAGTATCAAGTGATATAGAGCCAATTTATTTTGTAGGAATTATGCAAGATCTCAAAAACAATGTAAATCTCATCACTTTTTATCATAAATATTTACCCTTTAAGGATATCATTAATCAAGATTTGTCTTTATTCATACAAATTAGTATTCACAATAAAGGAATCAAGAGAGTGCTAGTTGATAATGGATCTGGTATAAAAATTTGTAGCATGAAATTATTATGACAATGGAAATTAACACAAATATTTTTCAAACATATGATATGCATATCAAAGGATTTGATAATTCAAGCAGCCCACCAATTGGCCAAATCATATTAAGTGTGACATGTGGACCAAAAATAATACAAACTACATTCCAAGTAATGTCTCAATAATTGCATTATAACATACTCTTGGGTAGACCTTGGATACACATAATTGGAGTTGTATCATCTACATTACATTGATGTGTTAAATGCATATATGATAGAACATTATAGGCGACGCCTGTCGAGGATGAACCCTTCAATTTTTTTAAAATGTTGCATTTTGACATAGAAGAGGTTATTAAAATGATACCACCTAAATAATATATTCCAATTGAGAGTATACCAAATTATGAGATGGGTAAGTCAAGCAAAATAGATCATTTCCCGAAGATACTCATAAGTCACTAACCACATAGATGCACATAGGTACACATATTACACTAGAAACTGAACCAAGAGACAAAGAAACATATCAAAAACCAGTACCTGAAGAACCAATGATACTCAAACAATAAGAAATTCAAAAAAAATATCTTCCTTTATGGGTCAATACAAAACAACAATATGGGGAAAAGTTTAAGATTAGTATGACAATGATGATGATGTTCCTCATGATATGACAAATGAACAATTGCAAAAACTAAGTTTTAATCCAATTAAACATCTTTCACATAACCTATTTACACCTACAGGTCCTAGTACATATAAACTAAATCCATTTCCAAAAAGTATAGAACTAAATACAGATAAGGGCAAGGTAAAAATAATAGATGAACATGTAAATGCTTACTACTCTATCCATTCCTCTTGGATAAAAGTCAACCTTACAAGGGATAAATGTAGATTCATCATGTTAATAATGCGAATTCTTCACATAAGTCTCTACAATAGATTCTATAGATCATAGTATAATAAGATGATCCACATAAAATACTTGTTATGTTACTTGAGCATAAGATGGTACCTTTACCTCTTCATAGATACAGATCAGAAAATAAACTCATCTGAAAAGAAGGATCGCCATACTACAATTATCATCGGATCACTGATCATGATACAAATAATTGTTAGGCATTATAAAACCAAATTCAAAAATTAAAAAATGAAAGACATATATATATATTATACCTCGACAACATAAAAGACCTGTGATTTTTGATATTCTAAAATACAAAGGTAAAATGGGGCATTCTTCTAAACACCCATGACACAAAGATCTAACTATTACTATAAATATTTATGGTGATTATTCTCCACACCTTAAGATTGATATAAATAATTGGGACACAGTTTTTAGAGTTACATGCCTACCACAATTGGGCCATGATATAGATGAGTTAAAGCAATGTCCACTATTTCCATAATCCCATAGATACATTATGCTACTGGTAGCATGTGGACCAAAAGTGGTCGATACCACCATATGGGTAATGAACCAAAAGCCAAATTTAACCTTTAATTTTGCTCAGCAGTGGTTAGTCGACATGAAGGAAAATGTGGGTATTACAAATATGAAGCTCATTTTCTAATTTGAAGATAAATAAATTTGCATTCCCCATGATGGATACAATGATAGACCCATAGCAATAGCGGCTAATACCAAATTACCAAAAAACATCAAAACATTGGTAATGATAAAACATAAATTATGGTGACAATAAAGGATCCACTTGGTAGTCCTTTATCTCTCAAGTTAGAGGATTCATGGAACTAGTTATTCCACATTAAAAAATTCCAAAAAAAAATCTCCAAGAAAATACAAAAACATTCAAATAAATTGAAAATACAAAAATCATATAACATACACGTGTTTACTAGCTCCTTAGCATCTATGTTGTTTACTTTATATTAGTAGATAACATAGCATTGCTTTTATATACACACATATGTCTCACACATACTTAAGTGTGATATACGCAAACACAAAACCCATGATACATGCAAATATAGATGTTGGACCTTTCATCTTCCCATGTGACACTACATTGGGGGCACCTGCTTCCTTGATCATGATCAATACAAATTATATTATTTTATGACCACTTTTACATTATCATGTTGAGCCTACATACTAATGTTTACACATGTCTATACTCATGCTTACATCTTACATTGTGAACTTGATATGCTATGTTACATAGACATTTTTTGTTAGCACATATACGTAGGGACTAGTATGATATGCTTATGTTAGTTGCTTATACTTCATTTATTCAAATTGTCACTTCCTTGAGTTTACTTATCATTTGCTATTCTCTTGATTGTAGAACATTTGAATATGTTCCTTAGTTATTTGCCTTTGTGCTACTAATTTTTATGTCTTTGTGTGTGGAAATTTGAATATGTCCTCCCTTTGAGTGTGTGACATTTAAACATGCCCCTTATTTGCGATCTCCTTAGACCCCTTTTGTGTGGCATTGAGTGTCTTGTGTGTGTGCTTGATTGTTTACCAAGTTTGTACTGTTAATTTATAGATGTTTCCATGATCCTATTCATGCATCTTGGGGCTTTTTGTGATCACAAACCATGAGTTTCATTGATATATCTACATAGACATAAAACTCCTATATGATACATGATTCATACACATATAATATTATTATCTTATCCTTTTAAGGTAAGGTGACTACCAAGCCCCATTCACCTCACCTCAAAATGGGGGGGGGGGGGTGCATATTAGTTGGGGCATGTCATAAAGACATGACTCCACACATACACAATTGGAAAATTTTGATATAATTTACATGATTCAAATATACACAAGTTAAAATCCTATACATTTGACACCAATTTTTACAAATTTGGGATAGAGTTTTTTAGATTTGTGACATATATGATACATATTCATAAAGTAGAGGTTATATTTTGATAGATACCTCAACTTGAGACATATTAGAGGTGCATATGCCATGTAAGTGCACCACAAATTGTAAATACATATTCAAAACATTTTACCAAGAAGCATCATTTTTACCAAGAAACACTATTTTGAGCCTTTCCTATCTATAAAAATTGGATTATTTGAGTAATGCAATTGAGATTCAGCTCCATCAACAACCTCAACACTACTCCTTTTTTATAGGTTGAGTTGGTTATACCACTTAACTTGGATTTATTATATATTCACTTGAGTTTTGCGATTGAGATTTAGTGATCTCAATGGTCATGTCACAACTCACCCTTACACCAAATTAGTGGCCTAATTACCCTTCAATTTCTATCTTCCAATCTCCAAGGTTAATTTCTCAACCTCTCTCAGTTTTAATACTTCATAAGGGCTCGAGCATCTTTACTAAAAAAAGTACCAAGGGAAAACGTGGTTGCATCGACACGCAAGTGTACTCCTTCCTTACTCTCTTTACTTTTAAAGCATTTGAATTATTCAATTTAAAATTACATGCATTGATTTATAATGTAACATGTTTTTGGTTATAGACCATACACCACTAGAAAATTCACCAGGGCTGAAGCAAAGGAAAGGTGTGTTGTACTCACCCAAATACACATTTATTTCCTTTAATGTAGTAATTTCATCCTTATACATTACTAAATTAGAAGGGTCAAAAATGTAGATACTAAAATCTAATTATATATATCATCTTAGTCTTATACACTTGAAAAATACTAATCAAGACTCTACCCTTTAGTTTTAGACCTTGTTTCTACCAAAAGGCTCACATTTTCTGTCTCATTATGCCTAACTACTCATCTTATGTACTAACCCTATCATTTTGATTACCCAAATCACATATACACTACAACAAGCTTACAATATGATTTATATCCTTCATTATCAGTTACAAACCTTCAAAAGTTTTCTAACCTACCAGACACTACTACCTAGAAAAGGACACTAGCATTGATGCTAGTGTCTATATTCCTTATCTACTGTTTGTACCTCAAAAGTCATCCAAATTAAAAATATTTCAAAATATATGGGTTAGCCGATTTGTCTTATCTAACCCTTTTGTGAGATATTTTCCAAAAGGTGTGATATAAATACAAATCAAAGCCTACTCATTATCCATTTAGCAAATACCAAGCAAGCACCTATTCAAGCTCATTCAATCAATTGCATAATTGATTTCTAATACCCTATTCCTCCCTAATTATTTATCAATCATATGAGCAGTCACACTACAAGTCTGAAACATTCAAGGAACAACCCGTGAGTAGTATTTAATAATTTACAAGCTAGATAATTGTATGCCCTTGCATATATCATGTTGCACCCTTATGCTTACACAAGCCCACACTTAAGGGAGAACTACATATGTCTGAGGCCCTCTTTGGAGTATTGGATATGTAGCTAGTGCTCATTGGCAAAGGGGTCCTTAAGGTCAGCTCGACTTCATGATCCCACTAACCCATTTTTGGCAAAGTGACATGACCTAATGTGAAGAACTAAAGTTTGAGCTATATATAGTCATAAAAAGCATATGTGTGCAATCTAAATATATCAACATAAAGGTGATATAAAGCCCTAATAGATATAGGTGGTCACTTTTGAATATAATGAATCTTATGTACCAGATAAAAGCATGGAACCATAGATAGAAGTGTTGACACTAGTGTCCAAATTTTGATGCAAGTGTCCAGCCCTCTAGGAGTAATATTTCTAGAATCTAATGAAAAGGTACTGAACATCAGTCTACCTATTTCTACAACTGTACATCTTATAACTGTTACACATCTAAAAATTATCTAAGTATTATCTCTTCTTTTGTGTTACAAATATTAGAATATATATTAGCATTGTACTTTCTATATCTGGTAATTTTCTAGATTCAATATATTATGCTTTCTGAATTAATTTAACTGGCTTGCTTTAGAATAATTTTATTCATTCATTTGATTAGGATACTCTAACCCCTTAACCCTTATCTATTCAAAATAATTAAAAAATATTACACAAACTAGTAATACCCTTCCCCTAATGACTGTTACATGAGTTTAGATAATTATGGATCACAATACAAATAAAGCTCCACATATTAATTGTTCAATAGGTTAGGAGGAACACGTATACATGTAAAGCTAGTGAATATTAATTTGACCCATTGTTCACTTCACCAAGAAAATCCAATGAAAAACTTGATACCTTTAATGCTCCTCAAGTTTCACTACTCTAACTCAAAAATATTATCGTGGAAACTATTATTAGAATTAGGAATGGAAAATAACTAATTCTAAGTGCACAAGGTAGTGGATTGAACCAATCATGATAGAGAAGTGGAAGAGACAAGAATACCAATGACTACATTCAAACATGTATTCTTTATTATACCCATTAAATTAATTTAATAATGAATCCTAGGAAAGGTTAGACCTTAAATGGACAAAGCTAATGCTTCCATACCAAGGATACAAAGGGTTGCCAAGGAGATTATTAGTGGGTTGAATCTCAAAAGTCAAAAATGTATTGAATCTCCCAAACTGCTTTGATTTATATGTATAAATGGGAAAAGTGGTTTACAGTTTCACTACACTATCATAAATATTTCTTACAATCAGATCAAAATAATTTTCTTTAAATAAATAATAAAATCAAACCTATTTTAATGAAGGAAGGTATTGGAATCGAAAAGTCCAAGGTTCCGATAATAATACTAAATTACATCAATTAAGTGTACTCTCATAAGCTAAAATCATGTGGAATCAAGTCAAAGAACTGAGGCAAACAAGATTCATTAATTATTATGTAATCCAACAACTCTAAAAATTTGACTAGGATCAAGCTAGTACACTCTTAAAAATTGTGTCCAACTTCAAAATAAATTTGATAATTGTGTTATGTTGGCAAAATTTTATGTTGTAGTGTTTTCTTGGATAATTTTACTGACTTGCCCAACTAGATGTGGCATAAAACTTGTAATATTAGATAAATCACTAATTGATTGAGGATTTTCCTCTATGTTTGAGAGGGGTAGCTCCCTCATATGATAGGGTTTTAAAGATTTTTTGGTACTTTTAACTAGAAATTACAAAGGAAACACAATAGAAAAATAATGATAGAAAGTAGAGGGAAATGGGAGAAATATGAAAAATATGAGAAATCCACAATAGAGTAAACACAAGGAACCATTTGGATAGCTCAAAAAATATGAAATTGAATGAGAAATCCTTCTTCTCACATGAGCATGAATATAAGAGAAACAACATAACAAGAGCGAGAGATTATCAATAGGCATAAAGTCTTCTCTTAAATCTGAGCACATGTATTTAGCACAAAGTCCATTTACCATATTGCATAATACAAAACCTGCAAAGTCAAAATTTTGCATACACAAAATGAATAAAATATTTTAACATTTTCCTTATCTATGAATAAAAAAACACATTTCATAGTAAAACAATGTTAAAAATCTGATAAGACATCAAGTTCCTTTTACACCATTACTTGTATTTCATCAACAATTTTTGAAAAATACCCACAACACACAAAGTTACAACATATTCTTTCCCAAGGTCAGATAAAGAAGAACCCTCCCTTGTATCAATGTCTATGCAAGCATTTTATACAATTTATACCCCTCAAGTAGTTACATAACTATTTTTTAACTTAACTTGACCCTGAGATTTATTTTAACTCAAGTTGAGTTTTCTCACTTTTTATTTTATTATTCTTGGGTACTTTTACAAAACATATGACTTTCAATATATTTATGGCATATCTTTGGACTTGTATCTAGGTAAATAACTTGTTATTATGGTATCAATTGTGCAAGCCATGTTTCATGGTTTATGAATCCAGAGGTTGATCCTTCCTTCTCTATCTCTTACAAAGTAGTCTCCTATAACCTTAGATAACTATGTTTATAGATTGTAAGTAGTATAAAACCAATATAGGTCTCCGTGTACATATTGAATGGTCTATGCCAAGTGTTGATTCGTAACAATACAAGCTTAAAATGGAAATTGATTAACATATAGATGATATTTTAGATTTGTTCTTTTATTTTTTTCTTCATCAACTTGCATGTTTATCCACATAATATTTACTTTTCAGGTTCATCGGGCATTTAGGACATTCATGGCACTTAGTACATTTTGACTCTATTGAATCCATTGGTTTTTTTTTGGCACTAATAACACCAAACAATGATTAAAATAATAACTCATAGACCTCATTGGGCCCATCAGGTACTTAGGATTCCCACAATACCAAATGATTATCAACCAAATCAGGTCTGTTGCTATCTTTTGATACTTCAAACACCATTTAAATTTTTTTAGACCTCGTCAGTGCTATAAGGAACTTCATGCATCTTAAGCACCTGAGGAACCAAGACCCTATTAAGTCTATCGACCCTTTTTGGTACTTGAAAAACCATAGTCCCTATTAGGTATTTTTCCCTAGCTTGCACCCAAGTTTTGATACATAAAATTAATTATTTACCTAAGTATTTGTAATGAAAAATAATTTATCAAGCATGATCTCTTCACTGAAACAAAAAATAGGAGTTTTGTGAGAAGTTTTGCTCTTATTTTATTTTACTTTGAAGTTGATTATATCAAATAAATGCCATATGAGATAGGTGTCAAATTAAATTGAACAAGCATTTTATGAAATAAGACTCACATCTCAATATATTTTAAACATAATGAATGTTGAGTCTAAATATTATGAGCATTGGATTGAGTAAGCATCAAGCACTATTTCTTGAATTTGCACCATGCATGATTTTCTACTAGATTTTTCTACAAATTAAACATTGAATGATTTTCAACAAGCCTTGTCCATTTGGCTATGGAGTTAGCATCATTATTATGAAAAATTTGAACTATATTTGTCATTTTATTTACCTCCAATCACAATTTTAAGAGTGCAATTGGGCGTGTTATTGCAAAATGCAAAATTTCATGACAACATACACTTATGGCCTTGTGCTTTAAAAGCCTCATTTTCTTTGTTTGAATCTGATACAAACCACTTAAACACTCTTTTGCTTCCTTGAAACCCTTATCAACTTAAAAATCCTTGAAAAAACTTTTAAAAGGTTTTATTTATGGGTGGCTTACCTTAGCCGAACCTTTGCCCTTAGAAAAGTCAGAAACTAACACTTGATGCATTTGAGTAATCAATCATAGTGATGCAAGTTTTAATCCTCACATGACTTTCATTACATGAGCAAAGGAAATAATGTAATATGAAGTCTTTGAACAGAAGGTTATTTTAATCCTTGAAATCTTCTCTTCCTTATCATTCTATACCTTTTTAATAAATCTAATTAGTTTTTTTTATTTTTTTACATGTCTTTTCTATATGCACTAAGTCACATATGTATATATTGACTTATCAAATTTAAATCAATGCCTTATTGGAGTGCAAATCACACACAAAGACTTGAAAATTTGAAAAATAGGGCACAAACATTGGAGAAATAAGGGGAAAGGGTCAAAGGACTTATAAAAAGCGAATACCATGAGCTTACCAATATGCCCTTGGAAAAAACCTAGGAAACATAGGGGAAAAAAGGAAAACATGGAGGAGAGAGAAAAAAAATAGTTGGGGAAGCAAATGGAGCCCAAAACATACATAAACACTCACCAATAAGAGCATAATGTGAACTGATAATCAACATACACATAAGCACCCTAATTCAATTCAAATTGACATTTACACTTAACCTTGAACTAAAATTAGATGTCAACATAATGCCCCACTTTAATGTGTGAGTGTGCATACATATTAAAGTAAAATAAACAAATCTATTTGGGAGGGCTTGAAGAATATGTTGTTGTCAAAACCCATAAGAAAGGCTTGATGAATATGTTGCCACTGAAACCTATAAGAGTTTTCAAAGTAAATATAGGAAATGATAATGAACTAAATTTTAAAAGGAAGAGAGAGGTTACTTAATCTTAAAGTCTAGCTTCTATGACCATCAAAATAAAAGAAAATGTGCACTCCTCAGAATCTAGTACAAGCATTTTGATTATCCTTGTAAAAAATCATGAAGATCTTGAAACAAAAATCCATGCTCATGTGTCTATAATTTGAAACATGGGTTGAAAATATAAGGAAAACCTTTTTAAGTGGATCAATGCCTATAAATTGATAATCAAAGAACTGCTAAAATCAATGGGAGGAAACAAAAGATATTAATGAATACATATATTTGTGTCAAAACTATGAAGCCTTCTTTGTGACATCCATATTTTAGAATTTGAATCATCTGTGAATAGACATTTCATTTAGAAGACCAAATGAACATGTCTTATAATTCTCTAGGAATGCTTCCAAATGTAGAAGCAAGATGAAGTAGGCCTTACAACTCTTTACGACCACTTTCAAATGTGAGAGTAGGAATAAATGTACCTTATAAATATCTAGGAATATTATCTATCATCATGTAACTGAATGTAAAATAAGTATATCATATGCCCCCTTTTTGAGGTGTGGGATGCCTTTGAATCATATATCTCAAAGAAATGAATTACACGTATCATGTGTAAAATATAAATAATAAAAGCTCTAATGTATAGATATCATTTAAGACATGATTCTTTAAGTATATATAAAATACTTTGGTATAATTATGAAAAGATGTCATTGTTAAAATCATGTATAAAAGACTTTGGTATAGTTCTAAAAAGATATCATCATCAAACCACCTTTGTAATAGGCAACTTGACTTTTGTGCATGAGTAAAATCAATGTAGAAAAAAGTGGTAAAAAAATTTCCCCTTATATATGCAAGGTATAATCAACACAAGCATAATCAATGGAGGTTGTTCTTATGTGGGAAATCTATAATCAATGAAATATAAGCAATAGTATGTCCCATTATGGATAAGATATATGTAAGCATAGGAGTATCATGCCCCTCATAAGCAATATATA
The DNA here is from genome assembly GCA_037957365.1 of Torreya grandis. Taxonomy (NCBI): domain Eukaryota; kingdom Viridiplantae; phylum Streptophyta; class Pinopsida; order Cupressales; family Taxaceae; genus Torreya; species Torreya grandis. The sequence goes on from JARHVA010002453.1 coordinate 1,907,964, forward strand.
ATCAATAAAATATAATTATAGTATGCCCCAATATAAGTAGTGTATAATCAATGAAGCACAAACAATAATATTCCACAATATATTTATGGTAGGAACCATGGTAACGCATGAAAATAAGTATATATGCAATTAAGGAGCAATAGGAGTGATAAATATCATGGCACCAATCATATAACAAAGCAAAGCAAATTAAAAAAAACAAGGAATGCACACCAAACATATGGAAAACATACCACACTTAGTGCAAACAAGGAAAATCATGTCACATACACATAACTTAGACAATACAAGTAATGGCATGCAAAGCAAGCAAGTACAAGCATGTCACCTGAAGTATACAATGGAAGCAAGGAACATACATCAATCATAAAAAAAACAAGAGACACACATTAAGCAAAAATAATATGAGGCAGACATATCACACATAAGGCAAACAAGAGGCATACACCAAACAATAAGCAGATAAACGACACATATCATGCACATCAAAGTACTCATTAAAAAAATCACAAAGCAACATTGAAGGCACACAACATTATAACATGAACATGAGCATACATAGAAGCACCAAACACACAAGAGACATGGTAAAATATTATATATAATCACACAAAATATTAATACAAGAGAGGGTAAGTAAAAAAGATAGAACTTGAAACACCAATTAGTAATCATCCTTTAGGATGTTGCTCCTATAGCAAGCAAAAGGGTGCCTTTGGTTAATGCGATTCCATAGTCATATGCATAAACATGTATGACCTGCATTTAACTAAATAATATCATTTGTATGATGTACGTAAACAATGTATAACCTCTATCAATAGCAAAGTAATTATAATATGCTAAGTAGAGTAATGATATAACACTCAAATTTAAAAGCAAATAAATCTTAGAAGTTGCAAAATAGTAAAAAAAAATCAACCAACAAAAAGAAAGCCAATGGATTAAGAATGTAAGAAGAAAGAAGGGAGGGATCCCTACTGACCTACAACTTCCTTTAAACTATCTGTGCACTAAGGCATAAGGGCTCAACATGTGATGTCATTGTGAAGAAGTTCTCATAGGCTTTTGGGATATGAGACAATACTCAAATGCAAGAGTCACAAAGAAAGTAACATAATCAAACAAAAAAATGACTAAAAGAATGACCTATTTGTACATGAAGAAGGACCCATATAGAACTAACAAAAAAAGAAGAAACATATAAATCATGAGAGGAACTGGAGAAGGAAGCTAAATGAAAGGATAACCAAACTATGAAGGTAATACAAGAAGGTAACTTCAAAATTCAAACAAGGAAAAATGAATATAGAAAAGATGGAAGAAGCTAAAAACAAAGACAGACCTTGGAGGGGAGGGGGGGGGCGAAGTGGGAGCAGGAACATAAAAAACAATGCTATAGAAGAGCAAATGATTCCTAAAAGCCAAACACAAAACAAGGAAGAAAGTAAAACCATGGTAAAGCAAAAAAAATGAAAGAAATCAATTGCGGTGACGCAAGCCCTAATTTTTATATGAAAATTACTACACAAGTAAATGAAATAATGCAATGTGAAGACTTTGAATAAAAATCTGCAATAATCCTTGAAATATGCTCTTCCTTATCACTCTAGAACTTTTCTTGAACTCTTATCACCTTTTTTCCTTTTCTTCCATCTCCGTCCTATATACCCTAATGCCCCTCTGTATACATAGACTCCTCAAATTTAAATCTAACAAGTATTGACATGCAAGTTGACACACAAAGGGTATGGACGCTGGTAAAACATGGCACAAACATTAGAGAAAGAAGGGGAAGGGGTCAAAGGACCCATACAAAGAGGGGACCAAGAGCATACCAAAACATTTTTGGGAAAAATCTAAGATGCATAAAACAGAGAGAGAAACTAAATTGTCAGGGAAGTAAATAGAGCCCAAAACTCACAAATCCCTGTCAATAAGACTTTAATATGTTTTGATAATCAACACAAATACAAATACCTTAAATAAATGTAAATTGACTTTTACAACTACTTTTTAACTAAAATTAAATGTTGTATAATGCCTCACTTTAATATATATATATATATTAATATAGATATCAAAATAAATTGAACAAAATATATGTATACATATGAGGGGGAGGGCTTGGTCACCTTAACAATCCATTTATGAAAATGGATTCAAACTTAATGCGATACTTTCTTGAGGCCTGTGAAACCAGGTGTGAAATATATATGGAGTTTGTTCTACAAGAGCAAGACTTCAATGCATGCACTACATGAGACTATAACATAGATGTTAAGAAACTATATCAAAATATGCAAATCATTAAATTATCACGGTTGTAATAATTTCTGCTTCACCATTTAACAGCTCAAGCCAATTCCATGGAGGTAGAAGCTGATTGCAGATCGTTCCAAATAATCCAATGGATGTCCTTTACCATACAATTTTCCTCTGTAATTTCCTTGCCATGATAACCTCAATGCCAAAGACACTCAGATACTATTTTCAGAAACAAACAAACCGAAATCTATTGTTGGGTAACAATAGGCAGTAGTCATGAAGCATTTCTGCCATTTTCGAAAGAGATTGGAAGCTTTGAAGCGCCAGAATAAAAATACTGGTACTTTTATGAATCGTCTCAGTCTGTTAAATTTCAGCTCAGTTGCTCTTGAAGCAAATGCAAATGAAAATGAACATGATTTTATCAACGAAGGGGATGCTAACAGACACACAAACACATCAGATGTGCAAAAGCAAAACCAACTGGATGTTATAGCAGAGGTGTTGAATCTTTTATGCACACCAAGCACAAACATTAGTTGGGATCCCAACATGTATTCTTCTTTATTGCAGGACTGCATTAAAATGAAATCCTTGGCAGACGGAAGAACAGTCCATGCCCGCATGATCAAAACTGGATTCAAGCCTCGCAGTTTTGTGGGCAACCGTTTGATTGATATGTACTGTAAATGTGGAAGCATTGCGGATGCGCGCCAAGTGTTTGACAAAATGTCTATTAGAGATGTAGTTGCTTGGACTAGCATGGTTGCAGGGTATGTTAGATATGGACATATAGAGCATGCCCGCCAAGTGTTTGACGAAATGCCTGAGCGAGACGTGGTGGCTTGGAATGCACTGATTTCAGGATATGCACATCATGGCCATGGGGATGAGGTCATAGACCTGTTTTGCCAAATGCAACGGATGGGTTTTAAACCAGATCTCTATACGTTCACCGGGGTCATTGCTGTTTGCACTAGTGCAGCCAATGAGTCGCTGGGAAACCAGGTCCATGCTAAAATTATTAGATCAGGAGCAGATTCCTGCCGTTCTGTGGTCAATACCCTTGTTGACATGTACGGTAAATGTCTATGCATTGAGGATGCACGCCAAGTTTTTGATGAAATGCCAGACCGCGACATGGTGTCATGGGCTTCGATGATTGCTGGGTATGTTAAATGTGGTGATATAGAAAATGCTCGCTTGCTGTTTGACAATACACCAGAACAGTATGAGGTTGCGTGGAATTCGATGATAGCAGGTTATGCCCAGCATGGGAAAAATGGGGATGCATTAAAACTTTTTACGGAGATGTATCAAGAGGGTCTAAAGCTTGACTATTTCACATATACAAGTGTGATAAGTGCATGTGCAAACCTTTCAGCTGTGGAATGTGGCAAGCAGATCCACGCCTACATCATCAAAACTGAAATAGAGTCCCGTGTATCTATTGAAAATGCTCTTTGTTCCTTATATGCCAAATGTGGCAACGTAAACAATGCGCGCTCCATATTTGACAAAATCTCAGACCGAGATGTAGTTTCTTGGAATGTAATGATAACGGGGTATGTCAATCAGGGAATGCTAGAGGATGCACAAAAATTATTTGATAAAATGCCAGAGCGAAGTGCCCTTTCTTGGACTTTAATGATTGCAGGATATGCCCAATATGGCCACGGTGAGCTGTCTTCAAAATTGTTTTATCAAATGCAACATGGGGAAGTGAAGCCCAATCATTTCACCTTTGCCGGTGTTCTTAGTGCTTGCTCAAGTCTAGCAGCTCTGGAGCATGGCAAGCAGGTTCATGCTCAACTCATCCAATCTGGGTTTGAATCTTCTCTCTCTGTACGAAATGCTCTTGTTACCATGTATGCTAGATGTGGGCTTATAGAAGGTGCATTTCAGGTATTTGAAAAAATGCCCGAACTAGACCCAGTCTCATGGAATGCAATGATTTCAGGATATGCCCAGCATGGACATGGGAAGAAGGCTTTGCAACTCTATGAACAAATGCTATCAACAGGTATAAAGCCTGACCGAATCACCTTCCTTTGTATTCTATCAGCCTGCAGCCATGCAGGTTTAGTGGAAGAAGGACGGAACCACTTTGATTCCATGAGTAGTGTTCATGGTGTTTCTCCAGGGGCAGACCATTATGCACACATGATTGACCTTTTTGGCCGTGCTGGGTGCTTGGATGAGGCAGAGAACTTAATTAATAGTATGCCATTTGAACCTGATTCTGGTGTCTGGGAGGCCTTGCTTGGAGCCTGTAGAACCCATGGCAATATGACTTTAGGAATGCGTGCAGCAGAACACCTTTTTAATATGGAACCGCGAAATACTGCAACATATGTACTTCTGGCCAATATATTTGCTGCTGCTGGAAGGTGGCAAGAAGCAGCTAAAGTGAGAAAAACTATGAAAGACAAGGGAGTGAAAAAGGAGCCAGGATGCAGCTGGATTGAGGTCAAGAGCAGAGTACATGCATTCTTGGCAGATGATGCATCACATCCACAAGCACTAGAAATCTATGCTACACTGGATAGACTTGTAGCGCAGATGAGGAAGGCAGGTTATGTGCCTAACACGAATTTTGTCCTGCATGATGTGGAGGATGAGCAGAAGGAGCATTCTCTCTCTAACCATAGTGAAAAGTTGGCCATCGCATTTGGTCTGATGAGTACTCCTAATGGGACAACAATCCGAATTATAAAGAATCTCCGAGTGTGTGGCGACTGTCACACAGCCATTAAATTCATCTCCAAGATTGTGGAACGTGAGATTGTTGTGAGAGATGCCAACCGCTTCCATCATTTTAAGGATGGATCATGTTCTTGTGGGGATTATTGGTGATGCCAGTTTTTTAATCTTGTCTTCACATGGAACTCTTAAATCTGTACATGATGGAACCAGAACTATTCTTTCTAAACAATTACCCAGTGGAGACTTAAAAGATCTTATGTAGGGCATTGTTTATTATTTGGTTTGTGAACCAGCTCTCTGAAGAAGTAAAATCACAGTTATCATACTATCATCACAAGGCAATAATGAAGAACATTTGGAAGGATATATTTGGAGAACATGCTTAAGTCAAAAAGGTGGCATGCTAGAATGCTGCTGCATTTGTTTCTAAGAACACATGTGCAGCATGTTCTGTCTTTCGTCACTGAATGGTTTTACAGGATTTTGATAGGCCATATATGAGCATCAAGTCTGGAAAATCTGAGTTTGATTTTATGGTTGGTTCTCAGAAACGTAGCAGATCTCTTTGTCAAATTCTCTTGGGTTACTAGATACTGTATACTTGCAAAGACCATTCAGATTAGTGACCTGGGTACTCTTTTGTTTAAAGTGTGCATACAACTTCGAGCTTTTGTAGTTGTGACATCCATCCTTTGTAAGAAAGTTCCAGGGTGGTGCAAAACACCATTCTGATTATCGTAATTCACTCTCTACACTTATTTATATTGGCTATGCTCCTCAGGATTCCAGGCAGTAGCTGCTCTGCCTGAACCAGAGGTGATACCTGAGGGGCATTGCATTGTCCTTTACTTTGAACAAATGTGGCAAGAGCTCTATTTACTGTAATCTCTCTGGACTCTGGAATTTTCTGATATTAATTTGAGGAAGGTTGGACCATTGAAAGGATTAAACTGAGGGAATTCCAAATGAGAATCAGCTCTCCCAAACATGTATTTCTTGAGTCATGATGAAATAATAGCAGCCACTCTCCACTTCTTTCCTTTTGTGGATAGGGAGAGTAAACAAGCATGGACAATATAGTGAGGGTGGATTAATGATGGGAAGAGCTCTATCTACACAGAAATAATGGCGGTGTAAAGCCATATAATGAATGCAAAGCTAAGATTGCATAGATAAGAAATCCCAGTGATTATTTGCCTCTGTTTAGGATTATTAAAATGAAGCTAAATAATCGCCAAGCAGAAACAATAAATTCCTTACATGCTCCAGGGCGGTGCTTCTTTGAATTTTGGGGCTCTGAGGTTTTCCTTTCATAGAACAATAAAAAACAAATTAGTAGAGTTGATTTACAAAGTCATAAAGAAGACTTTGTCTCTGAAGTCTCATGGATTTTAACTGACCTTCCATTGAAGCATCTCCATTCTAATAATATTCGTATTCTATAGATCTCAGAGACTGACTGGCATGTATTTTTTGTTGCAGACATCAGAGTTTGTTATCAAAATTGAGATATTGTTATGGTCGCTTTGTTGAAATCCACAAAAAATCTGTTTTCATTTTATACTCCAAACAAATTGTCTTTTGTGATTTCAATGTGCCTCTGAAATTTTCTTTTGTTTGAAAATTAATTATGATTACTGTGTTTTGTGCATGTTAATTGGAATTGGAATTCTTACTATTGATGTTGAGGTCAGGTGATGAAAATTGATAGAGTGGGTAATTTGCAGCTGAAAATCCATGATGCCACTACATCTTGGAGACCTGATGCCCCTTTTTAAATTGTGTTTTCTGTGTGGAGTGGGAGCAAGGAAGGACGATGAGGATGGAAAGGTACTGTAGTATTTTCACTGCCAGAATGATGGCACTTTGTATTAGCTTTATCTGATCTCTCTCTTTCTCTACCTCTTAACTACATTCTTACTCTATAATGTTCCAGTCTGTGTTTTATTTCGTTGCTTGTCAACTTATTTATTTGGTTTGGCTAAAACTTTCCACTGTTTCTAGACTGCAAGTTTCAAATGTGTCTGATATTTCCAGGTGACAAGGTTTACAAACAATTTAAATATGGCTTTTGAATTGAGATTTATGATTTAAAAGCTGGCCAGATCAAGTGGAGATTGCAAGGGCACGGAATGCTATGCCACGGAGAGGTATGCATTTGAGCACAGAAATGTCCATAGCAATAAGAGCTTATATAAACATGCGTGGCGTATTATCATTGCCATTATATGTGATAGAAGGATGATTTATGCCACGTGATGAGAGCTAATGGTAATATGTTTAATGTTTTGTGTTCTTTTTACCTTTATTATAGTGATACATTGATGTTTAGAAAACTAATAATGCAAAAGTTGTTTCCGTTGGATGCCTCTGCTGTGGTTCGTACTGAAATTATTTTTTGAACAAGTTGCTTCCTACAAGGTTTCTTACTTGTGTGCACTGTGAGGAGACGGTAGTAATTTTGTATTGGCAATGGTGTAGGCAATAGTTGATGCTGTTTAGGTTGTAGTAACCTCTAGTAAGGATAAAGAATACTTTTCTGTTGGCTTGGAATATTTATGGTTTGGATATGTGTTGTAGCATACATTAGGGTCAAATAAGATAAGCAAGCTCCGCTTAATCAATAAAAAATTTTAAAGCCAATCCTCTGAAATTCAAGGACCTTTCATACACGACATTGCTGGGTGGGTTTTATATGACATGGAACATTGGTGCCAATGATGTGGCCAATGCCATGGGCACATCAGTGGGGTCAGGAGCACTCACTCAGGCTTGCTGTGCTAACAACTGCAGTGCTTGAATTCTCTGGAGCCTTTTTAGTGGGTTATTATGTCACACACACAATGCAGAAAGGTATTCTCATCCCTGTGATTTTCAATGGTAGGAATCCACTGCTCTTCTCTGGTTTGCTTTCATCCTTGGCAGCTGCTGGAACATGGATCCAGGTAACAAAATTCATCTCCCTTTCTTCTCTTTGACTTTTAACTTGAAGTGACTATTGAAGGCATTCTATTGTTATTGGAAGCCAAAAGTCAAGAATAAAGAAATTTTTGTAATCTTTATAAATTGATCTAAAACTAATACTAATGCCACCAACAACAGAAAACAAGTATGCCTCTCCATTCTTCATATTTCAGATACATAATTGACATGATAAGTTTTCAAACCTGCTTGTCCTACACACTGCCTAAACTCAACAAGCTATAAGAATATACTAAACTGGGACATTGGACCCTGATTCATATAAGTAGAAACAACTTACCGAATTTAAAATGTAGGTTTCAAAAGCAAAACTTGTTGAGTCACAAATGACCTCAGCTGGATATCATAAAGTTGGTCAAGCAAGAGTATGCCTTGAGGTACCCATGAAGAAGTTGCAACAATTCAGATGGAAGATGGGCCCATGGTCCCAAGCATACTGGTCCTTATCAACCACATCCATCAGCTAATGGATATATCTGGAACCACATAATGCCACAGAGAGAAACATGTGCCAAAGACCATACAAGTAATTCTAATTTCCACCATTTTCAAGCAGACATCGACTTACAGACAACCACCCAGTTGAGGTCAAGGGATGTCAGTAATTTCTCATCAATGTTTACTCTAGGAAAGATTTATGCACATTGTAGAGCTACCTAATTCATCCAATGATCAGCCCTGCACTAACAGGGCCCCCAATAGAATAGCTTGATTTAATTGTTGGATATTTATTTTACCCTTGCACGTATAGGGTCCCCAATAGAGTAGTTTGAGATAATCCTTGACTGTGCCTTTTACCCCCGCACCTACAGGGTCCATAGGTGGTTGTTATAAAAAAACTCACTTATAGGTTAATTTAGCTTAAATAAATATTATTTGATTTTGTTATTCTCAGTAGTTTTTAGTTATTTGGCGGGTTATAACTTCCGTAGAAGTTTTTGTAACTATCTTCTTTTGTATAAAAGCATGTTAATTTGGTTGCTAAGTTGGCTAAATGCAATCATAATTTTGTTCAATTATCACTCTTCCAAAATTTGGTACCAGAGCAGCAGGGGAATGTCACAGAAGAAATTAATTTTTCAGAAGAGGATCATATATTTGCCACTCAAACACATGAAGGAGCCACTTTCATCAATTTAGTTTGGGATGGGGATTCCGGCACCACAAGGCACATGATCGGTAGGAAGGATTGGTTCTCCAACTTGAATCCATCAGCATTACGAGGCAATGTCTCTCTCGGTGATGATACATTGTACATAGTTCAAGGAGGTGGTGATATCTCTCTAAATCTTGGAAAGAGTACTTGCACAATTACAGATGTTTTATATGTACCAAGACTCACTAAAAACTTGTCTGTAAACCGATTGCTTGATCACAAATTGAAGGTTGACTTTGATCAAATGGTCATAAATTTTGTCTCATAAAAAACAAGTCTAGAGGCTCCAAAATTGTGGCTCGAGCTTCAAGCATCGACAAAATGGTACAACTTGATGTGGTACATAACAACCATCAAGCCCTTGTTGCAAAGGCTACAAACATAGCAAATTTGTGGCATCATAGATATGGTTACTAGAGTTATGGGTATTTGCTAGAATTGACTAGACAACAAATGGTCAAAGGCCTTCCCACACTCAAGCACAACACGGATATTTGTTCTAGTTGCTTATCTGGAAAACAACGAAGAGCTCCTTTTGGAAAAGTGAATATTGGGCTCTTGGTCAATTGGATTTGGTGCGCACCGATCTGTGCGGATACATGACTCCGAATACCAAATGATACAAATACTTTCAGCTCTTTGTTGATGATTACTCACAGAAAATGTGGGTATACCTTTTGAAAACTAAGAACCAACCCTTTCAAGCCTTCAAAGAATTCATGGCCACTATTGAAACTGAAACTAATTGTCATATTAAGGCTCTCCACTTTGATCCAAATTTGGATCCTAGTATACTAGTCATGTGAACTAAGTTTCCACTATGCCCAATTATATGCAGTTTATGTTCTTAAGACACTATTTTAATACATTTAATGCACTCAAAATATCAATATCAGACATGCTTCTGAGGCAAATCAATATGAGGGTGATCTGGACATCTTTATTGTGACGAGTCAGTAGGTTGCATGCTCTTAGGAAAACACTGTTTTCTATTGCAGGGGATAAAACAATATTTTATTTGTATAAAAATTATATTTCGATTCTATATTTGAATTCCTCTTGAAAAAATAGACAAGTTAAAAAAAATGGCACCTAATTTCGAGGTCGTATGCAAAAGTTATGACCTCCGGAAGTCAAAGTACTCTAGCTTTGGGATCTCTTGGGAACTCGACGGTTCAACATCGGAGCTAGGACTGATGGACTCTAGAGCCAACTGTGACCACGTGGATTTGAAGCGTTTTTTGATGTTTTAACTTCTTGGTGGTTCGTTTTAGTTTCTTGGGGGTTTCTAAGGATGGAAGAGGATAGATACATGCCCTAGCAATCAGAAAACGACATAAAGCTGGGAGATAAAAGGAAGTTGGATTCACATCGTTTCTTTGGCAAGTTTGAGTCTTGGTTCTTAGTTTCTTATTTTTGTTCGCTGTAGATGATTGGCTCAGGGGTTGAGAGTGTAAAGAAGTGTCTTGAAAGTGCAAAGCATTTGTATATGAGTGTTGAGTACAGGACTAGTAAAATTTTGTCCATAAAGGCCATTGTTGGCAGTAAGCTTGTATACTTGTTACAAAACATAGTGGAAAGGGAGCGCAAGTTGCCTCACCCACTAGAGTTTTTTCCACCTTTGGTTTCTCCAGGATAATCTTGTGTGTTTAAATTGTGCTTTGCTCATTCCTTTGTTTTATGTTCATGTTTAACAAGTTGTACATTTAATTTTCTGTACTTGTGCATTTTTATTTTAGCATGCTTAACATCATCTAACAATCACAAATTTAATTGTTAATTAGCTAACTATTTAGCATCCATATTGGTGAAGCTTAGAGTGGAATATCCACCTAACTTATGGATCAAATTGGTATTAGAGTAGATTAGAGTTCCATAGATTGTGTGGTTTGTTTGGTTATCATTTTGCAGATATATGCCCGTTACAGGAGGAGCAATTGCTAGTGGAAAAGGTGATTTGGTCTCTTTACGACAAGATATATCTACAAGAAAGTGGAAGAGAGATTTGAGAAGTATGGCTTCCGAAGATGAGAGGATAGCTGAAAATGATGAAGAAAGATTCTTCAGATTGGAAGAGGATGTTGCAAGCATATCTCAATCAATGAATGAGCTTGGAAAAATTATGAAGGTGGTCATGGCAAAGTTGGGAGTTTCCATGGATACTTTTGAAGCAAGTGAGGAGCTTAATACTTCCAACGATGAGAAAGATAAGGCTCAATTCAGCCAAGCTTCACCTCCATTCAAAGTAGAGGCAAAGATTGACATTCAACCCTATGAAGGTGAGGTAAATGCGGATAAGCTTGATTATTTGTTAGCCCAACTGGAAGCATAATTCAATTTATATCAAATTAGTGAAGAGCAACAAATTTATTTTGCAAGGTTGAAGCTAGCTAGTCATGCTCTAACTTGGTTTGAGAGTTATCTTAATTATTTGGTTGTTAAGAAGCTACCCTCAATTAATAAATGGGATAAATTTAAAACTTCTTTTAAGAGACAATTTTATTCTATTTGTTATGACGATGAAAGGTCTATTGAATGACAATATTTCAGGCAACAAGAAGGCCAAAGTGTGTAGATCTATACAAGTGAGTTTAAAAAAAAGCGGTCCAAATGGGAAAAGATACATTGGATTGTGATATGCTCATGAAGTATGTTGGAGGGCTGCATAGTCACCTAAGGAGGCCCATTTTTACTTGCCAAGCCAAAGGACATAGATGAGGCTTGTTCTGAAGTCCACTCCCTTGAGATGGATGAGACTAAGCGTCCATCTTCCTCTTCAAAATCTTCTGATGTTCCAAAGAAGGTGGGGTCAATGCTACTTCTACAGTTTTCAAGAAGGATACTCAACAACATTGTGGGGATTGTGATGTTGATAGCCACTCTGAGGATAAGTGTTGGAATTTACATCTAGAATTGCATCCGTCTAAAAACAAGACGAAGAAAAAGGCCATGACATCGCTTCAAGGAGAAGAGATTTAGTGTAATGCAGATGTGGATGATAAGTTGTGTTGTACCTCCATGCAGAAAAAAATATGCTTGGATAGTCATCATGCTCAAGATAGAGGTGAACCTTTTAAACTCTTCCATATCGAAGTTCAAATTAAGATGGTCAAAGTTGATGTTTTTTATTCTTGCTCTCAATCAAATTTAATTAGCAAAGAGCTAGTAGAAACACTTGGGTTGGAAGTATATGATCATCTTAATCCTTATGCACTAGGATGGGTGAAAAAAGGAGTAGATATAAGGGTCTACAAACATTTCATTGATGAAGTTGTTGTGGATGTTGCACTTGTTGACATTTGTGAAATAGTTTTTGGTAGCCCTTATATGTATGTTAGAGATGCTATTTTTAGGAGGAGGTCTAATCAGTACCATTTGGTTAAGGGTGGGAAACGATACACTATTCACTCCTATGAAGGCAAATCTAAGCTCTCCTTGGTAAGTTCCACCCAAGGTAACCGGTTGCTTAATGCTAGTGGGAAGTTTTCTTTCCTTTGAAAGATAACAAAAATGTAAGGATACTCATAGTGTTAGGAAAAGTTAACCTCACATGGAATTTGGGTTAATATTGTAAGGTGAATAATTACGTGAGTAATAATTCACTAGTTGTTATTTGGGTTAGTTGTTAGAATAGTATAGTTGAGTGTCATATTGTTGTGTAACAACAATATTACGTAATAGGTTTGTTATGGTTAGTGGTATTGTTGAGAGTTACAACAATACTATGTAAATAGGTTTATGAGTGATCATAGGGATATGAGGAGATATTGATGGACATATGAACTCCATAAATATAAGAATGGCTTTTTTATATAATTGTATTACCCTGTTTGATTATGTAATACAATATAATATATTGTGTGTTCAAATATTACCTATGTGTATTTGTTTTGATGCTAATTTGTATGTGTTAAATCTCTGATAAGCTCTCCCAATTCCTATCAGTGGTATTAGAACGAGAATGAGGTCCTGAGAGCTTTTGGGGCACAACCCCTATAATTCATGGTTGCCCCTATAGATGAGATATCTGTTTTATATTCAGTTTTTATAATACTGATATTAGTTGTATAAACGTGTACTTGCCACTATTTATTTGCTTAGGAGAGCATGCCCAACTAGTAGCAATATAAGGAAAAGAGATATCAGATTATTATAATATTCCTGCAAAGAGCCATATACAAGGCGCTGTGGTGATATTTCAGCCATCTGAAGACCTCTTTTTGTGCATATCCCTGTACCAACATGTTTGCATTCAGATCTGGTTTCTCCCTTGAGAACTCAATGAAATACTTAGCTACACGGAGACAACGTCTTAGAAAGGATAATTACTGTTTTATTTTGATCTGCTTTTTGACATGCTCGGTTGATCTTTTAGACAGACCTGTATTAGACTCCTCAATGCTCAGACCCCAAAATTCCTCATTGGAATCTCATCCAACATAGTTAGTGTTCAACTGCTAAGTTCGTGGATCTACTAGTTAGTTTTGTCTAAATTTTTTGAAAGCTCACCTGACATCCCTCGTGCATCGTGTCTTGTAGAAAATTCTGCAACCTCTACTAGTTTTTGAATTCACCTCAATTGTATTCTACTCTACTGAAGCACCATGGATATTGTTTGACATTATCCTTGTTCGGATTTAACATTAGCTACTTACTGTGTGTTATATCCAATTCTGGTGCAAAATATTAGTGTTGGGTGTAGTCAAATATGTTGTATTATCTACTGTCATATACAAGCATACGATGTTTTGTCGTGTCATGCCGTTGATAGATCACTACGCAAAGACCACCATTTCCCAAAATGGGTGGACCTGCTACAATTAAAATCCGTCCACACGCTGCTTTCATTTCCAATTACATGGATAGTTCTAGGTCTTTGTTAATCTTTAGTTTATTTTGGATTTGCTAAATTGTTTCTAAATGGTCTTATATTTGTTTTTGGTCCATAGGTATGGTCAAAACCAGTGGTATAGATAATTTATATTTATGATATTTTTATTAAGTTGTGTTCTAGTTTTGTATTCCTTATATGTTCAATAACCCCAAAGTGTCAATTAGAGTATTGGTTTAGTCAATAGGTTAAGCTTTTATAGTTTAGAATATTGTTATAATAAAGAGTTTATATTAAGTCTTATGTCTATAGTCAATAGAGTCGTTCGGTGCATGTCAACAAAAGCTATAAAGCCGTCCATTACTATTTAGGTCCTATATGTTCAAAGACTTTAAAAGTGTTATTGAGGCCAAATCAAAGTAAAGTCGTCTATGGTTTTTAAGTCTGTCAATAAAGTTATCATCATAAAGAGTCAAATAAATTGTTTGTAAACGGATGCGTTTTTGGTAGAAACTGACAACCCAAGTCAAAATGTTTCACATTGTGGGGGGGAGTTATAAAATAAGAACAATGTGGAAACTATTGAGCCTCAAAGCCAAATGTGCTGAGTAAGCAACAACATGAAGGAGGTTGGAGGCATTGGAGGACTTTTAGTGTCATGTCGTTAGTCACTAGTGATGAGGCTGCACATCTAGATTAGTAGCAAATCAGTTGTACATAAAATGACTATGTTGAGGATGATCCCCAGTAGCAGTGGTGACTATCTACATTGTACGGGATTGAGTGGCGACAATCACACGCAAATGATACAAAAGTGATAATGAGGATCTAATCCTCATTTTTAGTTTTTTCATATATTTCAATTTTTCAGTACTTGTTTGTATGTGTGACAAATAAGAGGTGTAATTCCTATTTTTCCACATAGTGTACTGCATAAAAAAAGTGTTGAGATGCAAGAGTGAAAGTTGAATAGATGATTCTTGCTTGTAGTTCCCACATTGTATAGGTTGATGAGATTCCCTGAGTGAATGGTTGATGGCAGATGGTCCTTGTTTAGAGTTCCCACACTGATTCGATAGATGTGTTCTTGAGAGTGAATGGTTGATGAAGTTGATGTGTTCCTTCTCTACTTTCACTAAGTCTTGTGAAACACAAATTACCATGTAAGTAATAGGGGGAATGCTAGGAAAAGTTAGCTTCACATGAAATTTGGGTTAATACTGTAAAGTGAATAATTACATGAGTAATAATTCATTAGTTTTTATTTGGGTTAGTTGTTAGAATATTATAGTTGAGTGTCATATTGTTGTGTGTAACAACAATATTACGTAATAGTTTATTGCGGTTAGCGGTATTGTTGAGAGTTACAACAATACTACGTAAATAGGTTTATGAGTGATCATAGGGATATGAGGAGATATTGATGGAGGTATGAACTCCATAAATATAGGAATGACTTTCCTATATAATTGTATTGCCCTGTTTGATTATGTAATACAATATAATATATTGTGTGTTCAAATATTACTTCTTTGTATTTGTTTTAATACTGGTTTGTATGTGTAAAATCTATGATAAGCTCTCCCAATTCCTATCATATAGCAGGTCTACTAACAAAGAGAATGAGATGTAGTTGTTATCAAGATGTTTGCTTTCACATATAGGTCTTCCTCGACAAGGAAGTGAGCCACACAAGGGGCATGAAAGGGTGGACTCAGCAGTTCACAAGGCTGATAATTTATTTTGGCATATACACCTCCAAGTTCAAGAGAGGGTCAAGAAGTGGGGAAGTAAATTTCCTTACTACAGAAGTTATTAAGCTTTTAGGGACTTAAAAGTCTCAAATTGGGGAGGTATGATCCAAATTTGGATCTTAGTATACTAGTCATGTGTACTAAGTTTCCACTATGCCCAATTGTATGTAACTTATGTTTTTAAGACACTGTTTTAAGACATTTAATGCACTCAAAAGATCAATATTAGACATGCTTATGAGGCCAATCAACATGAGGGTGATCCTGACATCTTCATGGTGACGAGTTGATACGTTGCATGTTCTTAGGAAAAGACTATTTTCTGTTGCAGAGGATAAAACAATATTTTATTTATATAAAAATTATATTTTGATTCCATATTTGAATTTCTCTTGAAAAAATAGACATGTTCAAAAAAACGACAACCTGATGGTTCAGCTCTGGAGCTAGGACTATGGACTCTAGAGCCAGCTGCGACCATGTGGATTTGAAGCATTTTTTGACATTTTAACTTCTTGGTAGTTCATTTCAGTTTCTTGTGAGTTTAAATTGTGCTTTGCTCATTCCTTTATTTCATGTTCATGTTTAATACGTTGTACATTTAATTTTATGTACCTGTGCATTTCTATTTTAGCATGTTTAATATCATCCAATAAACTTAAATCCAATTGCTAATTAGCTAACTATTTAGCATCTATATTGGTGAAGCTTAGAGTGGAATATCCACCTAGCTTAGGGATCACGCTTAGATCATGGCGGGGGGGGGAACACATTGGTAAAGAGTTCTTAGCCTACCTCAAAGCAAATGGAATACCTCGCCAATTGATTGCTCCAAATACACCACAACAAAATGGTGTAATTGTGTCATTGTAGAGATGTTTTGTAGCATGGTTGAGGATGCACAACTACCTCGTTCATATTGGGCAAAAGCATGTCACATAGCGGTCTACCTGCTGAACAAGTCACCCACCAAAGCCCTTGATGGCATCACACCACAGGAAGCTCAGATTGGGAATAATCTCTTCGAGTTTTTGGTTGCAAGACATATATGCATATCTCAAAAAAGAAAAGAAAGAAATTGGATAAGAAAACCAAGAATTGCATTTTTGTGGGATATTGTAAAGATTTGAAGGCATATCGGCTCTTCGATCCAAAAACTAAGAAGGCTCTTATCATTAGGGATATGGTGTTTGATGAGAAAGGTATATTAAGTTCATCTTCTACACAAGCACTTGATATAGGCATTAGACCTATAGATTTATTAGATGGTAATAGTGGTAGTGCAAATGATGATAGTTAGATAGGACCTCCAACACCACCATCCATTGCTCAACATATGCCCAAGTGGTATATCAATGCTATACGAGATGCTACATTGGATGGAGTCCTAGACACATCCACTTCAAGATCAAGGACTTGCAATATGGCTTGCTCAGAGGTAAATATGGCCTTGATGAGCATAGTTGTAGAAACATTTGAGCCCTCAAAAGTTCATGAAGTCCAAAAGTCCAAGCCTTGGAAAGACGCCATGGATCTTGAATATCAGTCTGTCATGAAGAATAACACATGGCATCTTGTTGATTTTCCACCAAGGAAGAAGCACATTGGTTGCAAATGGCTTCAAACCCAAATACAAGGCAAATGGCAGCATAGACAAGCACAAGGCAAGACTTGTAGCAAAGGGTTACGCTCAGAAAGGAGACATAGACTATGATGAGACTTTTGCTTCCACAACCAAGATAAAGATAATCAGAATAATCTTTGCTATTGCTGCATAGTTCGAGTGGAAGGTTCATCAGATGGTCGTCAAAAATGCGTTCCTAAAGAAAGATCTACAGGAAAAAGTATACATGACTCAACCTGGTCAAGAACAAAAAGTGTGTAGGCTTACAAAGTCATTGCATGGTTGAAAACAAGGTCCTAAAGCATGGTACATAAAAATAGATGAGCATCTCGTTCGGCATGGATTCCAAAGGAGTCCATATGATTGAAACCTCTACCTCAAAGAGCAAAGGGGGGAGGTTGTTATAATTGTTGTTTATGTCAACGATCTAGTCATCACTGGAAGTTTAGTGAAGGTGATATATGCATCAAAAAATGATCTCAAATGATCGTACGACATGACAAGACTCACGCTACTACACTACTGTCTTGGTCTAAAAGTATGGAAAAAGGAACACCGCATATTTGTGTTTCAAATAAAGTATATCACGACAATGCTCAATAAGTTCTGGATGATGAATTGTAAAGCAATGGAAACACCTATGGAGACAAGACTTCAACTGTCTCATACAAATCCATCACCACTAGTAGGATACCACTCTCTATTGACAATTGATTGGGAGTCTCATCTACTTAACCTACACTAGCCCATATATCAATTATGTTGTCAGCTATCTTTCTTGCTTCATGTAGGAGCTGAAGGTAAGCCATTGGAAAGCAACTAAATGGATGTTGCGATATATTCGAGGAACAATGGAGTATGGCCTAGAATATAAGAATGATAAGTTCTTCTTGATAGGTTACACTGACTCAGATCATATAGGCTTAATTGATGATGGAAAATCCATTTCTGGATTTGTGTTATTTTTGGAATTTGGTCCAATATCATGGGGGACCAAAAACTAGAACTTTGTTTCTCATTCTTCTACTGAGGCATAACATCACACTATAGGAGTTGTTTGCGAAGCGATATGGTTGCATCGCATACTTGTAGGATTGGGAGTACCTCAAACTCAACCAATGATTTTGTACTGCGATAATCAAGGTGTTCTTAAACTTGTTCGCAATCCAGTGTTTCATGAATGCATGAAGCATATAGAAGTTCAAGTTCATTTCATACGCGAATATGTTCAACAACACAATATCTATCTCCAATATTTCCCTACTCAAGATCATTGTGCAAATGTTTTTACCAAGGCACTTGCATGCGATAAGTTTGAGGCATTAAAAAATTCTCTCTTCGATTTTGAAGACTGTGATGATATAAGGGGGGAATGTTAGAATAAATTTAGTTAATTAAATCATGTTTAGGTATATGTAAAAGTGAGGTTTTTGTTGTTATAAAACAACTCACTTATAGGTCAATTTAGGTACAATAAATATTATTTAATGTCATAATTCTAACATATTTTACCCTTGCACCTACAAGGTCCACGGGGCACTGAATAGAGGTAGAGTCCCCTTATGTTATCTTGTAATGGTGGATGGGTTGCAATCAATTTATAACACATCCCCATCTCTCATTCTCATCATAGAGCCCAATCTCATTGACAAACAAACATATTACCAGCGAGGTCCCAAATATTATAGCAACTTGAGCGATCTAAAAAGATTGTCAAGATAAACTCGTGGTATGTCTCTAGTGACTCATTGACCAATCTAAGAGAATACTCCTTATCAATCCATATGATACTCCATAGATTAGTCAACCTAATCATTACATAAGTAGTATTCTAACACATCTATACACCTTCGTGTAAAGCCTTCAACTTAATTTGAAGCTACTAAGTATGTGTGTCAAGAGGTTGATCTAGAGAAATTGAAAAGCATAAAAATCTTTGTCTTACCATGTGCAAACAATGAAATTGAAACAATTCATGGTCCTTATTGCAAGGCTAATAGCACTATTGATTAGATTATGAGATGTGATTTTGGGATTGCTGAATTCAAAAATCATATCTCATAATTTGATGTACCATGGAAAACCATCACTTGTATAAACTTTTGATTAAAGACTTCAAGCTTTCACAATCTATAAAATTGAAAAGATAACATTTTTATAAATATTGTGACAAACAATTTTAAGCAACACTAAGATCAAATTACATGGTCCATCTTAGGGTAATTGATAAGAATACACATCCAAGCTCCTTATATAGATAATCCAAACATTATAACATGAGCGATAGATAAAGATGGTATAATATCTTAAATAATTTTTTCACTATTTAAAGCAAATCAAAAGGTATAGTATCCCTACGGGACTAATAATAATTCATGTGCCAATTCTCTTCTGAGATATTCTTCTTAAAAATGCTGCTAATTAGCAATTGAAAAGAATAGGGCCAGCCAAGGCAAAATCGATAATCATCCATTGTATTGAAATGAATAACAACCTCCTCCATTAGCAAGGGAAGCTAGAAAAAATCACTATTTATGCATTTAGAAGTACAAGGTGACCAAATTTCATTGGTGTCTGTGGTCAAATCAACATAAGGGGCACACACAATTGTCCACACAATCAAGTGGTTTATTAGCAGGACAAACAACCTTGAATCCTCTATCTATCCGCTTGTGCAGTCTCTGAAATATGCTATCGTACAATATATCAAAATGTACCCCTGCTCTTTCTCAATTGACTGGATGTGATCATCTTTCATGATTGTATAATACCTACCAATCTCAGAAATTAGAAACTCCCGAACGATTAATTCCAAAGCTTGACACAAATCATTTGTTTATCTTGCCAAACCCTTGGTTGCAAAGATTGGCCATCATTGAACTCTGAACCAAGCAAACAATGGGGTTGAGCCTCAGGAATGTGGGGATAAAGCATTGAGATGGTATTGAATGCTCCATTGTTATCTTGAAAATGCTAATCACTATTAAGAAACTCAAAGTTAGTACAAGTAGCATTGTGACAAACTGCACAAGAAAAGCATAAAAGAAATCTATTTCTCTTTTGTTTGTCAATTTTAACTTTTGAAAGGAGGTTCTATATTGCTAGGTTGTCACCATTGACTCATCTTTAATTTTCTGATGAAAAAGAGAGGATGAATTCCAAAAAGACTTGAAGGAACAGTGACTCCAAACATTTTTTTAGTCTTTTTGATATCATCGCTGTGGCAAGTCCAAAAAACAAAGGTCTGCAAGATCAATTGTCTTTGAAATTCTATAAATCTGACTTTGCAATACCTATATCTTAAATAATGTTGTTTGTAGCCTAAATTGAAATATAAATATATCCGAAAAAGAATATGCACAAGAAAGACAAATACAAAAGTTTTACCCTGAAATACTAGGTGTCTGGGAAAGCCCCGAGTTTTTTTATTGAATTCTAATGAATGCTGGAGACTTAAATTTGGGAGAATCCAACTTCTTAAGCAAAGGGTCCAATATCTCCTAAAAGACTATCCACAAGCCCCAAAATTCCAACCCTATGCCAAGTCATATTAAAGTGATCAAACCCAAACCTGTAATAGTTTTTTAGGCAAGCAATATCCAACCAGTTGTAGATAATAACATAGATGGAATAACCGGCAAGTAACCGCCGGTTGGTCGGTTACTTGTCGGAAATTCCTCACAACAAACACTTGCCACTTGAAACTGCAAACCTAGCCCAAAAAAAAAACAAAAAAAATCGGTGACTAATCGGGGGTTACTCGTCAGTTCTGTGTAATGTGGAACCCATGCGAAAAACTCAGTGGAACTGTAGGGAAACCACGGGTTTGTCCCAAAACACTCAAAAAATGCGAAATTTAGTCTTATAAAATGCGACACACCTCCTCACATTTCATTCACATAAGATTTGGAGCATTTAAGAGCGGATTGAAGAGAATTGAGCAAAGAGATTTTCAGGGTAGTGCATTTAAAAATAAAAATAAAAATTCAAGCATGTAAAGGAATTATAATTTAATTAAAAACATGTTTGATAAATATTTTTAATTTTAGTATACAAATTTGATGCATTTTGTTTTAATTTCATGCATTCCGTTAAAATTTAGTGTTTAGTATTTATAATTTATGCCTACTTTTTTCAAAATTTTAAGTAAAAATGTTGTTTTTTAACCGTTGGCATTATGGTTAGTTTTCATTTATCATTACAATTTATTTATTGTTATTTTTAACCATTATAGATTATAGTTTTCAATTTATTTGTCAAATTTGAAATCATAAATGTATTTTAATTTCCTTTTTATAGTTTATAATTATAATTTATTTATCATATTTTAATTCATAATTTATATTGAATGTTTTAATTTTTTAAATATTTTTGCGCTTTGCAAGTTATCTATGAGCAAATAATGGCATCCACTAGTGCATCGAGCTCATATTCAGTGAGTGGTAGCTAATCAACTCCCCCTTAATGCTTGCTCCAGTGCTTAGAGGTATGCGATGTGAGTTGGAATGTCCCAGACGATTTCAATTTGCAACTGTTGATCAAAGAGGATGTTAAGAGGCATCAATCACATGAAGTACCATCTTTCATGCATTCTTTGCCGTGACGTCATGCCTTATCCCAATGTCATTGAAGAAGCAAAATGAGAGATGATAATGGAGCTTGCATCACTGCATAAAAAGAAACTAGAGAGGGTAATGATGCAAACAACCCTAACAATGACCATTGGTGCCACATTGATAGAGGAAGAAACAACAACGATGACAAAAATTGTGGGCTTTAGTCGTGGTCCATGCAAGCACCATGACATGTCTGCAACGGCTTCGACTCAGTTATACTCATTTTTTGTGCCTAGAAACACACTTAAGACACAACCTTCACTCCAAGCTATAGGATGGAACAAACAAGTGCATGTAGAAGCAGATAAAATATGCACAATTTTTTTGTACTTCAACAACCTTTTTTTCAATATGGCAAAGATCCCATACTAAGAATATTTGGTTACGACATTGATAGTTACAAGGAAAAGGTATAAGACACCCTCTTCAAAAGACTTGAGTGGGAATTTGCTCAAGAATACAATTAAAAATGTAAAGGTGATTGTCAAAGATCAAAAGAGGTGGTGTAAATTTGGATGGACCATTCTTTCCAATGGATGGACGGATGGAAAGAACCACACCTCCATAAAATTTTTGACATCTTCAAATGGTGAGCTAGTTTTTTTGAAGTCTATTGATGCATCAAGTAAAATAAAAAATGTAGAAACTGAGCTTGATGTTAGAGGAGATTGTCTTAGAGGTGAG
This sequence comes from Torreya grandis, assembly GCA_037957365.1. Classification (NCBI taxonomy): domain Eukaryota; kingdom Viridiplantae; phylum Streptophyta; class Pinopsida; order Cupressales; family Taxaceae; genus Torreya; species Torreya grandis. The sequence continues at coordinate 1,930,585 of JARHVA010002453.1, forward strand.
CATCGATAATATTGTTCAAATTATCACAGATAATGTAGCAACATATATGGCAGCTGGGAGACTTCTTAGGGAAAGACATCCATCTCTCTTTTGGACACTTTGTGCGACCCATTGCTTTGACTTTCTTTTGGAGGACACAGACAAACTTGATTGGATGCGACTATTTGTAAAAGAAGTTAGAGAAATAACTAAATATATCCATAATCACCCTTGAGTTCTCAGCTTGATGAGAGAGAACACCAAGGGAAAAGATCTTGTTCGATTAGGGGTCACTAGGTTTGCACTAAACTTTCTTATATCTCAAAGTATTTGCAATTTATTGACTCCTTTGAAATAGATATTTGTCTCTCAAGCATGGATGGAGTCATCTTATTCTAAGAAAGATGATGGAGTGAAGGTTATGAAGATAGTTTTCGAAGAGACATTGTAAATGAGAGCTATATAGATGATCAAGGTAACTTGAAATTACAATTTAAATTTTAAGTTGTTTTCCTTGTTTTTAATTTTTTAAATTTAAAGTATTTATTCTATAATTTATCTATAAGTTTGTAACACTAACTTTAATTTGTTTGTAACTTTGTAGCTGTCCGAGCCTTTGGTAAGGGTTTTGTGATTGATAGATGGAGAACAAAATTCAATGAGTTATATTTATGAGGTCATGAATATGGCCAAAGAGTTCAAAATTATTATAGAGGGGATCATGCCAGATTTGATCCCATTTGGGAGTTGATTGATCGAAGGTGGAACAATCAACTCCACCAACCCATCCATGCAACGGGATACTACATTAACCTCAAGTTTTTCTACTTCAATGGCTTCACAGATGCTAGTGGAGAGGTTATCGAGGGGCTCTCAACATGTATTGAGAGTATGACACTTGACGTTGAGGTGAGGGACCTCATTATTACAGAGTTGCAAAACTGCAAACAGGCAAAATGAAGGCTCTTTTTTTCAGCACTAGCTATCCGAGGGAGAGCCACATAGTCACTTAATAATACAAAATGAAGTCTTTACTTGTACCTTACCAATTACATATTTACAAATTTACAATTATTAATTTCTTATAAAGTTTTGAATATCTTGTTTGTAGGGTTGTAGTGGAAAGATTAGGGTGGAAATAATTCAAATCTTCAAAGGCTAGCCCTCTGAATTTTATCTCAGCCTTGTAGCACTTCTAGATGTGAGTGCAATTGAACTTTGTTTAACTCCATTCATATGAAGAAGTGCAACAAGTTGAGCCAACAACGCTTCAATGACTTGGTTTTTGTGCAATACAACCTTCGTTTCGTACAAAGAAGTTGGAGAATGCATCAGAGGAGCTTATCGATATAGATAAGATCGATCCCTACAATGATTGGATTGCACATGAAGAGGCCTCCATGTTCACAGAGGAGATTGATGGTTTCGAGAGGCAAGCTATGGAGGGTGCAGTTGAAGCAGAATGAGAGATTGGATTGGAGGACATCCTTAAAGATGAGGTAGAGGTGGAGGTAGAGGTGGAGCCACAGGGGAATGGCAACCTTTTAGACAAAGCGAGGCGGGGTAGCTGAGAGGGAGGACTAGAGTTTATTAGTCTCCCTTAGTTTTTTAGAGAGCCGAAAAGAGAAAATTATAGATTATTGTAATTTGTACTTGTAGTCTTGTAGATTCTTGTATAAAACTATAAGTCTATAAGTATCATTGCAGTTTGTACTTTGTGACTCTATTGTATTCGCATGATGATGTGATTTTGTACTTTTTTTGTATTCAAATCTAATAGAAAACACTCCCTATGTTTTACAGAGTTATTTCATCTATTTGGCTTCTATAGTTTCTAAAAAAAATGTGTTTTGATAAATTCAAGTATTTTTTGCCTTTGTCGGTTATTTGATCGAGCGGGTCGAATAACCTTCGGTTATCCATTTTAACCCCTTGGTGAGTACTCACCTCAATCGGTTATGTGAACTATGGATAATAACTCCCACTTGACAACGCTGTAAGACACAAATGGGCTTCATTGTCTTTCCATCTTTTGGCTTGTTAGATGCTCCAAAACAATAAAAATAATAATCATGTCAACTGAAAGAATAAATGAGTACACTATCAATTTACAGATTCAAAGTCTAAAGTTCTAGGAGCAGGGACATAGTGCAAAAGTGCTAGAAGTAGTTAGGAAAAGCAGAACTGAATTTCAATCCCCTAGCATCAATTTTTTGTAATCTGCCCTCCTCGAATGCACCCCCACGAAGACATGATTTCTCCATATGGGATCCTCTCTTCCTTGACTCTCTATTCACATCAGATCTAGATAGTGGGGCGTTGCCAAACTGTCTTGTGAGTTATTTCCAAATTGACATGCATATATCATGCCACAACAAGTTTATTCAAAAAGATCACCTTCAGATTGCGGGTGTGCTGAAAATAACCCTTTAGAGTCTAGATTGTGGGTCAATGTCACTTCTATATTTGGAAATCTGCTTCTACGCAGGGTTGGCCATGTCAAAGTACTATAGAGGAGGGTTGCACCATCCTCCATTGTAATGCTGCATTGTTTGGCAGGAAATAGTTGGTGGCTATCACCATTCTTGTCCCCACTAGATATTGTTGATGGTTGTTATTGCATTTCATTTCATAACAGTCCCTGCAGAGGAGTTCGTTATTAAACAATGGAGTGTTGAAGGCAACAACGTTGATTCCATAGCCTTGGCTACATGTTGCCATATCCACACACTCTACCTGCATCATTTATTCCTATAAAAATTCAGCTCACATTGACAGAATTAATTCACTATTCAAGGGAATATGGCATGTATAAAACCTACCCATATTCCCAAAACCATTGCTGCTACCATATAAATTAGCATGAGTGGATTGCCATTGACCATATTGATCATAAGCTTGAGGAGATAGCCACAAGAGCGTTAGCAGAAAAGTTTGTAACAACATCATCATGCAGCTGCACATGACCAAACACCATCAATCCCTTGCTGTAAATTGAAAAACAAAAATAATTGATTAATTTGAGTTTGTCCTAGAAACTGTGGGTCATTGCCAAACTGTTCTTGAAAACTTTTCGAAATTCTTTAAAAATTCATGGAATCCACACTAAGCAAAAAACAATCACCAAATCTGGAATAAAAAAGGGTTGAAACAAGAGCTTATTTTGAAAACTAACTGTTTATCATACCTTAAGGATTACACTTTTTGAAAAATCCACTCGCAACCAATACCTCCAGAATTGCAACTAAAGATTTAGCTTGGAATCTTTGTTGGCTTTCCCTTTCCACAAATTTTGCAGTTAATCTTGACAAATGTTAGCCTAACTTATAAAAATGGCCACACTACTTTTCCATTGCTTTACAGACCCGCTAAACCTAGACATGGTCTTGAAATGCTCTGTGTTTCCACACTACTTAGCTTGTATGCTAAATATTAAATCCATTCATATTCGTCGGCCAACATTTACTCCACCCACGACAAAGTGTAAGGATATTTCTTATCCCCCCTGGCAATTTGCATGGATGCATTTATTTACTGGTAGTGCACAAGTGACATGCTAACAAAAAAAATTAATTTATACGTCTCGATCTGTGTGAAACCTTGATCCACGTGAAAAGCGGAATAAGACCTCAAATGGTTTCGACCAATAAAAAACTAGATAATTTTTTTCTCAAAATTTTGTTAAAAAATGAGCATCATAACTATTGAAAAGGATTTAATTTTTTAATGCAGGCAAAACAATGTCATTTCATTGGCCTAAGAGTTCATCATTTAATCAAGTGTTTAAAGCATTATGAATGATATGGTGTATCCCTTTAGGAGTAAAAGTTTCCCCACACGAGTTTGTGATGCAATCAATAATTAAGTATTCTGTCTAAACACGTGGTTCACTTAAGCTTTTATTTTAATTGTATTACAGAGAAGGTCTTTTTTGGAGAAAAGGAATGTTACTTCTTCACTTCTCGAGACAGGAAGTGCCCAAATGGATCAAGGCCTAAAAGGGCTACTGGTTCGGGATACTGGAAATTCAAAGGGGCTGATAAACAGATCACCATGAAAGGAGGAAACAAGAGGGTAGGCATCAAGAATGCACTTGTTTTTTATGCTGGTAAAGCACCCAAGGAAACTAAGAGCAACTGGATCCCACATGAATATTGTCTAGCAGATAGATATCAACAAGCTTACAAGGAAAAAAGGTAGCTTAAGGGCAAGCAACTAATTTCCTATTTTCTTTTGTTTGTCAATTTTGGGAGACATAGAAGCAAGAAATGAATGATTGATTTTTTCAGAGGATTGGAATTAATATGTCATAGTACATACATTCTCAATTTCCATCGAAAGTTGTATGGGGATTATAATGTGCTTTGAGTATTGGGTAGGGGCTATTCCAAACCTTGTTACTGGGTACACAAAGGTGAGACTATTGGGCTCTTACCATTGGTAGGGTTGGAGTGATTAACTTTGAGATTAGATGCAATCCATGGATCACCAAGATTGCCTATCCTCTGACCTGCCCTTGGTGAATTTCTTGACATCCAAGCTTTGAACTATGGTATCCTTGGGTTGGCCATTGAGCTGCACCAGCTCAAAATCTTAAAAACAATTTTGGGCTTGAAATTGCCTTATCAAATATGAAATTGTGAATAAGGGTTTGATTAAGGGCTTGTGTGTATTGGAGTCTTGAATTAGGGTTTGAAAAGGCCTTATGTGCATTAGAATCTTGAATTACGCAACATTTGCTTCGAGATTCATTATGTATGAGTCAAGATTGATTCAAAACATCCTCTTTATGTAGTTGGACAATTGGGTTCTCTATAGAATATACAACAAAAAAAGTAGTGATGAGAAGTTAGTGATGGAGCAGAAGGAATACTCCTTGGATGAAGCAATGGATTCCTTTGAATTCATTGTCAAAAAAGAGGTGGAAATTCTACCTACCCTGAATTCAATTGAGCACTGCAGCATTGAACAAATCAAATTTTCTTCTCACAAATTAAGCAAATCGTACCCTTATGTGATAAACTGTAACATGATTTTTTGTGCAGGTTGCTCCATGAAGTGCAATATCAATTCATAGAACCCAGGTTTATTGCATATTTCAATGCCTTTCAATGCAAGTACTATCAAGGTTCCAGTGCATACCCAACCATTCAACCTAGTTCCTCTTCTATGAATCAATGTACAAACTTTAATTCAAAAAATTACTTTTAGGGTTGCACATTGATTCTAGTAGTTCCAAGCCATCATCTTCATAACCCATTTTGGAGAGAGAAGTGCAGAGCAACTTCATATTGGAAACATTTTCTTAAGAGAAGCAAGTTCAAGAATCAACATTCAATTTTATTCTATAAGGTCTACAAAACCCCTTCCCTTAGATCAAATAACTTTTCTTGATCCATACCAAGACTACTTTAACAACTTAATTGCTTGAGATTACTTGCCAAGGTTCTACCCCAATGACATGCTCTTGTAATGATTTTAAGGAATTTAAACTAGTCTTGTTAAAAGAGTTAGTCTGTACAGTTTATCCAGATGCAACTCCCTTAAAACCATATTCTTGATTTCTTGTCAAAGCATGAGAATAATTAATACAAAGCTAAGTGTCTGTCAGTGGTAGCGGTGGTTCAAATTAAAGGATTTCTGCTATCTGATTTAGATGGCAAATCCACCAAATAATTATTGTGTGAAACTCTCTTTTCTGTTGGATGTAGTTAATGCTTGTGTTATTTCTTCTTAGTGAAATCCAAGGGCTTGTGTTATTTCTTCTTAGTGTAATCCAAGGGCTTGTGAAGAGATTTTTAGTTCCCCTCTTTTTGGTGTAACACAAGAAGTTGTTCCATGTGCAAGCCATGTCTTAAGGGTCTTGCTTGTTCGTCACAAAGCACTTGTGTTAATGACGTGTGCTCAAGTAAGGGCTAAAACACAATGGAACCATGGATGGTATTTCACACACATGATTTTTTCATGCTTATTGATTGTGCTTTGTGTTAGTGTAGGGTGTTTATATTCATCATATTTCTTATATTGTGGATTATTTCCTACACATGCCACATGGATTATTCCACCTCACTTGGAGTTTCCTTACACATGTGGGATATGCTTTCTTATGTCATGTCCCCATTTCCACATCATAGATAAGCAGGTATTGAAGACCTTTGGTCTATTTTCCCCATAGACTAAAGGAATCCTTTTTGGAGAATTATATTTTATTAGTTAATTATTGATTGTCAAAATAGTGATTTTTATCATAAGACAATTATTACTTAATTAATAGAATATTTGTTAAAAAATAGTTTTTACCACTAAGGTGTTTAAATGAATTAATTTAATTGCCTTAAAGTAATTTTAACTACTATTTTAATTAAGACAACTAATTAATATATTATTCAAAAAAGAGAATGTCAGCATGAGAGTTGAAGTAAGGAAAAGAAAAGATGTTTTAAAAAGTGCAAGCAATGGCTTATGAGGTGTTTTATCTTTCCAAAGTGGTTTGACCCCCTTTGGAAGATACAAATACTAGGTGAAGGCTACAATGGAGGCAATGTTGAATTTTGATAATTTGTTCTTCATGCTTAAAGAAACTATTGGAAGGTATGCCCAATAAAAATTAGTTGTTTTGGTGTTGATCAATCTAATAAAAGTGTCTTTTGATGCCACCTTTGCTAAGGAGATTTTGTTCTTGCCCTAGAAGTGGGGTGATTTGCTTTGAGGAGTTCGTGTGAAGTTTTGTGATGGTTTCGTAGTTCATTTCTTGCATGTTAACCTTGCTAAATATTTATTCTATTTTTTCAAGTGGAGCAAACCACCTTGGAAGTTTGGCTCAAGGGTTTGAAGGTCTCTGTTGGTCAATTTTATGCAAATTAAATATTCTGATTTTATTTGTTAATTTTCTGCACGTTGGTTTGAGGAATTGAAGGAGTTTTGTGAAATGTTTGAAGTAGAAAATTAAATAATAATTTTTAAAATTATTATTTAATTATTTTGACGAGTTTTGAAGACTTTTTTTTTCTTGCAGAAGGCAAGATTTCAGTCTCCTATTTTTATGCTAATTTTCTTACGCTTGGCAAGTGGAGTGATTGACTTGGAGAGTCATTTTTGGCCATTTCTATGCCCAAAAAGGTTCGCTGTATTTTTCGAGCACTTGTGACAATTTTTGGCAAGGGTTTGAAGAGGAAAAACATTCAGAATAACAACTGTATTTTCAAAATTAAATCAAAATTTTCTGCCATCAAAAAGTGGCATTTGAGCTTTAAAAATTGGGCAAAAGGTATTTGTTTCATGCATTAAAATTTTTGATTATTTTTTACAAGTTTTCAGATAATTTAGAACAAGTTATTGGCTGTAATTCATCTATAAAACCTTACTATTGTCGCATCTAGGGTTTCTAGGGCTTAACAAGGGTTTTGTGAGTTTATTTTGCAAACTAGGGTTTGTTGAATGCATTTTCAGAATTGTGGAATTTAGGGGAAAATCTATTTTGTATGGAATTATCCAATTTAGGGACATTACAACTTAGGTGTACATTCTCATAGGAGTTACATGTTTGACTCATTTTTAGTTTGATGGAGTTACTCTTGGCTGGCTATTTCGGGTATGGGAGTTACACTCTATTCTTAGCACATTTGACCTACTTTCGTGGGGGAGTTGCACATTTCACTCCTTATTTGTACATTTGAGATATTTAGCTATTCATGGAGTGTGTGGATTGATTCTATCTTGTGCAATATTTCTCTTTCATTTCTTGCTCACAATAATGCTTATGTTTGTGCTTGTTTCTTGTTTGTGAACTGTGCATTCATTTGATCCAGAGATCCTGGTGAATGCTCCATTACTTTGGAGGTTGATACTTGGGTCAACAACCAAGGTGTTTTGTTTGAAAGAACGAGCAAAACTCGCTCTGAAATAATTTCTTTTGGTTAGAACACAGAGTCATTCGTTCTTGCTTTAGCTGCAAAAATTTGAGAGTGGACTATGATGAGCAGGTTTGTTATCAGTGAGATCTGGGAGAGATCCCCCTACCTAAGGTTTTTTCATGCTCCATTTGGCATTAAGTGATGAAGAAGTTGCAATGTTCATCAAACCTTCAGCTTAGGGGTAGCTTCATGAACATGGTTGGTTAAATTATAGCTTGTGTGGAGTCTCATAATATGTAAACAAATTGTTAACTATTTCATTGTAGATAGGTGTTCCCTTTGGATTCTTTTTATCACCCTTCTTATTCTTATTTCCATATCAATGATAATGCTATGTGGATTCTTTAATTTTCAAAGCATTATCAATTAATAGAATGATAGTTTGTGCCTTTATGGTACAATTGCATAAGAATGAATCTTGTGGTTGTGTTGCATTGGCATTAATGCATTACTTCATATCGTTCCTTTTCAGTGTTTGATAAGCTTCTATGGTAAGACTTTGATCAAGAGAAATTGCAAGAGAATATAAGCTAAGCTTCTATTTTGGTTTCTTGGGGCTTTATAACTTTGGAGAGCGTAACTCGCTTCTATTTTGCTATGTTACCAGATTCTTCAGAATCCTCCGCCATACCCAAACCGAAATGGTTATGGTACTGATCCTTGTTTTAGTTCTCCTTAGAAATGTCCTAGGTTCTTTAAAAACATTGGGTCCTTCTTGGAAATGTTATGGGACCATAGTTGGCCTAGTCTTTCTGGGAAAGACCGACAAAAGGATTTACTAGAAGTTAAAATGAATAAATAATAGAGAACATAACTAACTTAATCTAAATCATAAATCATAATTTATAAACCTATAACATTTTGACTACAGAGTGTTTTATTTATTTTAATTTTGATTATGGCCATAACATTGATATTATGGTTATTTTTCTTTATATTTTATATACTTCTTATATTTTATGTACTGATGTTTCCATAATGAAACATAGCCAGGCTCCCAAAAAAAATAGCATTCTTCGTGCCTATACTTGAACCCAAACCTAAACCTGAACCCGAACCCAAACCTGTACCTATATCCGAACCCAACCCTGTACTTGTACCCATACCCGTGTCTTGGTAACCTAAGGCATTTTCTTATTCTTAACATTTCTGAATTTATCCTCTTGAACTTTCATTTTCAGTTTGCAACACTAGTGCATTTTAATCCATTTTAGAGGTAAAAAAAAATATTCCATGAAATCTCTTCTTTTTTTTGGTGGTTTTTGGAGATAGTCAAAGATTCAAAGAATCATAAATGAGCACTGAATGATGATGGCATATGAACACAATATCCATTATCATTTTTTTACAAGTTGATGGTAAATAAAGAATATAAAATTTGTTTAGTTTTGGTTATAAATTATGGATCTCCTTCAGTGCTTTCAAGAAATTTTGCAGTTCAAAGGGTTGATTCATGCAAAATATATATAATTCAAATATCTCTAACCCTTCTCATACATGTCATAAAGTGCCAAATTAAAAAATGATTGGTATTTCATCTACCCTTAACTCCATTATTTAAAATAACGATAACATGTGCATTCCACTCATAGTTAGTGAAGATATGTTGCATAATAGTAAAAAGTTAAAATCTTCTTCTACTACTCTTACTGAGCATGAAAATGACAGTTTTTCTTCTCTTAACTTTACACTTAAAGTTAGTTATGATTTTGACAAAACTTGGAATAACATTGATTACTATGATTTTAGTGAAGAAGAAATTGAGTCTAGTCCTTCTAGTCATCTATCTACTTCTTCCATCTCTCATGTCAAAATTGATTGCTTATAAAATGCTAATTCAAATAATAATATGTCTTTGGATAAAAATGTGCAAACTTATACTCATGTTCTTGGTTTTACCTAGTTTACATTCGCATGATAATGATATGTCTTCTATTCCTTTAGCATGTGATACTTCTTCACCAATTAATCTCAACCACTGCTCCTTACTATAGTAGAACCCATTTCTCATCCTAGCCTCAATGAGGGTGATAGCCAATTTCCCTCTAACCATGTCCAATATATCACCCCTCTAAATGTTATGGTGAGCCGACCCAATATCTCTAATAATGTTCCATGAAATAATGTACCAACGGATAAAATTAACAATAAGATTCAATGTTTAAATGAACCTCTTAATGATTTTAATATACCTTATCAAAAGGTAATCTCCTTGATGCATGTTGTTGGTACTTTACAATAAAAAATACATCAACTCACTTTGGAAAGTAAAGCATACTTACACTTAGGTTGATTCCAACACAATCCATGACAATCTTTTTCGTGCATAATTGTCAATTCAAAACTACTAAAGAAGTTTCAAATACTAACATTACTTAATTTCAATGGACATGGAGATCCATACTTTTGTCTCAAAGCCTATAGAATGGTTATGGCACATACCACTGGTATTTTTATTCTCCTACAATTAATTACCAGGAGTCTAGAGGACGTGGTATTAAATTGGTTCCATCATTTACTCCCTAGTGGTTCACAACATAAATATGACGACTTAAAATAAGTCTTTCTTATGCATTATATCTAGAATAAGGGACCTCAAGTCACATATGAGAGGTTGCCCTCACTAAACCAGGGTAAGTTGGAACTCATAAAAGGTTACATTTTATGATTCAAATCATGTGTGAGATAGTTGATCTACCAGCCGATAGATTTAGAGATATAATACATTTTTTCTAGGGGCCTCATTTTCCCTCTTAAGGACAAATTGTTATACGAGACATCCAAATCATTTAAGCATCTATGTTATACAACTATGACATTAGAGAAGAAGTTGGGACTAGTTGAGATACATTCAAAGGTGAATTTTGATTTGGATCTCTCACAGTCACAATCATCTAATACGGTACAATCACCTAATACACCTATGCCTAATGGAAAAGTGGAATGGAAACCACCAATCAGGATACTTAACAAAGGCAAAGAGCCACTCCATAAATCATCTCCCATAGTGAGTACAACACAAGACACCAACATAAGGCCTATATAGTTTGATTCAAACAAAGATATGTCTCATGATATCATATTTACATTATTAGATAGGAAGATGATCACATTTCCTCCTAATAATCATCGTCTAGCACATCATTCACACATAATACAAAATAAATCATATTAGAATTATCATCAAATTAATATACATTGGGATAATAAATATTGTGCATTCAGATATTGTATTGACCAATATGTCGATAGAGGCATTATAGCATTCACACAAGGGGCATTGAGATCTCCTCTGCATTCCCATAGATCACATTCTTCTACAACTATTATCCTAGGACATTCCTTTCAAGGTGTCATTTATTACTCATTGTATGCGCCATGTGGTTTTAAGGACACCTACTTATGTGATATCTCATGCACCATAAAGTCAATAAAGATGCAAACCAGTTCAAAGAGATCAACCTACTTATAGCAACATGATGACAAAAGGAAAAACAGCTCAACCACCAGTTTTAGCATGACAACTAATTAAGATATTTGGAAAAGATCACAAAGATTAGAGCATAGTATTCGTACAATAACCAATCAAGATATTTGTCAGAGATAATGCATAATAGAGTACATTTTTAATATGATAGTCAATTAAGTTATTCACTACAAAGTCTAAATATTTAGCTACCAACAGTACACCATGATCAGTACCAGTTCCTGAGGCTATTTATACACCTACATAACATGAAGAGTATGGTCACTTGTTTACTCTTCCATTAGGATTCATATAGTGCATATCACAGTTACGGAATCAATACTAATGCATAATATGATACTTCCATGTCATCAATTCTAACATCTAACATTTCCAATCCAATATCAATATCTAATTAGCATCTATTTATAAATAAAATCAATTATCATTATCTAATCAATCATATACATTCTCATTCAAGAACACATTTCCATGTCAACACATAAGTCACAAATATAATAAAATATAGAAAAAGTTTTTCATGCAATGTTGCATAATCACTCAATAATAGGAGCTTGGTCACCATGACCAACCACATAAGCCTCGCTCTTGTCTACACACACACACACACACACACACACACACACACACTAGAGTTTGATGCTCTTACGTCCCCTCTAGACCTAGATTGAGACCTATGCCTATGCTCTCAATCTCACAATAAAATCAATCTACTTTTGCATGATTCAAGTAATTTTATTCCTTCACATGATGTTCCTAACATAGAAAAGGAAAATGCAACTTATTCACCTTTATCCATTCAATTTGAAAACGCATGTACAACTAATATTATACCTTTTATAGATTCATCTTTTGATATGTTTTCAAGCTAATTTGTTTCTCGTCAGCCTGATATTTGTTGAGTTTAGTTCCATATATGATCAAATGATATTCTTAAATACATTTCAATCAGAAGATGAAGGTTGGAGGACTTGTAATTTGTGTGATAAGGTGAGAAGACAAAAGTTTGTCATATATGGTCATCATAAAATTTACATGTTAGGACAAGAGATTCTCAGTTGTAGACTTGTATGAAGGAGGTTTTTTATGTTAGGATTATGTTCATAACTTTATAACTATGTTCATAGGAATTTCATTACTTCTGTGATGTATCTATTTGTATACCTGACACATCTTGCATCATTTTTAAAATGAAAAGTACCGTGATTTTATAGTAATGCTTGGTCGCTGTCCTCAAAGTAGGATAGATGTAATGAAGAGTTTCTTTTGAAATGTATCCATTGTGGATGTATTTCCTCTGTTTCTCTGCAATTGTTGATACTGAAGGAATTGAATGCATCAATTGTGCTACAATGACAGATAATTCTAATTCAGTAAGCTCACATTCCTTTATCTAAAGTTTCTATTAGGCAATTGATTTGTAATTTAATACAATAATGCTTATCCGTAGCAATTGAAAACTGTTAAGGAGGAATTGTTTTTGATTCCAAAGTGCATTTGTATCTATATGTATGCTTGTTTATCCCAACTCTCATATTGAAAATATTTTTGTACATGCTATTCGAGTCTTCTGAATAATAATAATACCTAGACGTGTATATATACTACAAGAGGATATAAAGAATGACTATGTATCTATTGTATTATATATATAAGGTAAATGGAAAAAAAATCCCTTTGTTGGCTTTTAAATCGGGTCTCATATACCAAATTAGTGTCTCCCTTGACGACAAGCTGAAAAAACTACCTTTATTTTACCTTAAATGAATTTATTTTTTAAGGATTGCTTATTTTTAGAACCAAACATTCATGCATTATTTTTTAAAATATTTTCTATTTTGTACTTGTGTAATGGATTCTATTGCTAGGATGTGGAAAAAAAGGGGGAGAACAATTGATTTCACTACCTGGATCCTTTTCTCAAAATTTTTAGGACTTAATACTTTGCTTTGAATAAGTGTCCATGGAAATACTATAGATATCTCCATTGGTTGCTAAATATGCTTATAGAACTGAAAGCATTATGTTTTATCCATATATATTGCACATGACTTGTAGCATGTTCCCAAGCATGCTGGTCCCTTTTTTCACTTACTATCTACACACTTGTGTCCTAAAAACCATTCCCCTAAGCTTGGCCTTCTCTTTTGCACACTCCTCTAGCCTTTTAACACCTTCAGTAGCCTTTTTTCTAATCTAAAACCTTTTTTGATAGTTTAAATGGCTATGTCGCTATGTCAACCTTGTACTTTTATTGAAAAAACTTATTTAGGGTCTAGGTTGGCTCTTCGCTGATCTAGTCCATGACCTAGTGAGTTTTTGTCAATAATGATACTAGGTTGATCAGGGCAACCCTATTGGCTGAAATTTTTTGAAGGATTTACGGTTAGATCTACCTATATAAACACATCCATTGACCATTTTTTGAGAAGAGAGGAAGAAGTAATATATATTGTGCATCTACTTATCCACCATTCTACTTAAGGATCAAACTTAGGGTTTCATACTTTCTTTGGAGATACAGATCTTGTCCTGTGGATAAGTCTTTTGGATGCATTGATAAGTTGTGTAGCCTAACGCTGATTTATCCTTGTCATCTTTACATACCACAACAACCTCTTATGAAGCACCTTGTCTAGGGGAGAGATTGAGGCTCAATGGGTTCAACTTCAAAGGTAAGTATTCTTAACTTTGTTCCTCCTTTGTAAGAGTAAATAGATATGCATTTTCACTTCTCTTCCATGCATTATGATTTCATATACATTGATGCGAGTATATGTCTTCTATGCATGTTTATTTTTAGTGTTTATTACCCACACTTTGTACCACAAGCTTTGGTGAGTACTAGATTAGATTTTTGATTTACTTGTTATTAGTATAGTGAATATGAAAACATAAGACTTAGTTAAGGTTATTACATAGTTTTGTTTGATTAGAGGCTTTGGAACCCTCCCTAGTGATATTATTATGATAAGATATCCCCTAATTTGGTCTAGCGGATCCATATTGGTCATGTTCCTGAATATCTAATGTATCCTCAATCAGAAGTGTAAGTAGGATCTATCTTCTCCAAACTATGATTAATTTATAGATCTGATGTATGTTTGATTGCATATAAATTATACCATTCTAGAGCATCTCCTGTAAGAGTTTTGACAAGAAGTTTAATGGTATCAAACATGTTGGTTTGAATCCAATCCTTATAGAGATTACCAAATGATTTGAGGAAGATATTAGGGTCTTTAGTTCCATCATACTTAATGGCTATCAAAATATTTCCAATATTGATGGATACAATGAATGGGGCTAAAGGTTCATTTTGAAGATGTTGAAGCATTATTTTTGGCATGATGGGTTGAAGGATGATATTCCCATTGGCATCTCTAAGAGGTGGAGGAACAAAATTCTTATTATTTTGAGGAATGGCAATATAGGCTTGACTTTCCATTTGTAGAATATGGTTTTGCATTTGTTGTATTTGAACATTGTTAATTGTTTGCATAACATTCATTTGTTGAACTATTTGAACATGAATTTGAGTTGTATTTGTATATCATGATTACAAGAGATGTTAGTTCATGTTATTATGCCAAAATCAAACATAAAACACTTAACAAACATAACTTCTCAAATGCTATTCCTTGGTTTACACAAGGTCTAAGAGAATGTAAACAAATAGAAAGACATAAAACAAAAGATATAGTATTCCCATGGATTCATTCTCCAAGATGAATTAATGGTGTATTAAACCTGATATTGTAGCCTTGAAGTCTTTGTCAATGTCACATCTTCATGTAGGCATCATTTCCCCTAGGTTAAGATTAAACATGAATAAAATAGAATAAAATGGTCTAATGATGAAGCTCTCCGTTATATTTATGTAGATTTTATTTTCACTAAAATTCTTGGTATGCTTAGAGTGGTCACCATTTATTTATAACACGATCATATCGATTATAGCTATTGGATCAAGAATGAGATGTGTGGCTATAATTCAATTCATTTTGAAGTGATTAATGCCATAAATATTCTGTAAAGAGGTTCTATTAATGAGACATGGATTTCAAATTTTGAATTTATGTTGATATTTCTTACATTCATGACAGTGCTTATCAACTTTATGAATGAGGTCATAACAATGCCACTATTCAAATATTTATTGAATATTTTAATATTATATAATTAGAATTTAATAACTTTTTATGGATTTTATGTTTAGCCATCTGATTTGATTTGATAAGGTAATTAATATAGATTAGCTTTGATGTGATTTATGCAATATCAAAATTTGAACTAACTGTTCGACCTAATTAATCCAAAAATATCTCTTGCAAAGTCACAATTTGATTCATGATGAATTAGATGAAGCTGATGATTGCATATAATGTATTTCCTCAATCAGGAAAGTATCAATATGTTTTAAAATATGCATGCCAAGTGTATGAACTAATTTGTGTGTTTCAGTGATTTGTGTATTATTGTTAGAAGTTATAATTACAATTTTGACATGAAAGTGATGAAAATTTAGTGTTTACATTTTATCCCTATTTGAGAAAGTGTAGCAATACACTATATGAAGTAATAAGTTTACAAAGAATAAAAAAAAGTCATTAAAATGATTTAATAAATTATGAAGAATGATGTGTTCATGTTTTGTTTATTATTGTTCAATTTAGTGAAAACATGTTCACACCAATGCTCCAAACAATGTTTGATGCACATGATGATCCCTTGAAGGAGTGTCCAAAAAAAAGATTGATGGACAATATATGCAATTAGAAATGCATCATGTCTCTAAATCAATCTTGGCTCGATGAAGATAGATCATACCTACACTTCTGATTGAGAATACATTTGTTAAGCAGGAACATGATCAATATGGGGATCCACTAGACTCAATTAAGAGATCACTTGTCACAATAAACCATGCTAGGAATGGTTCCAAAGCTTACAGTTTAACATAATCATGCAACAACCCTAAAAAAGTCTTAGGTTTAATGTTCACTCTATTCTAATAAACAAAAAAGTAAATGTAATCTAGTGCACACCAAAGCTTATGGCAATAAATGGGGGTTAGAAACAAAACAAACTAAACTAAACATGCATAAAAGACAATCACGTCAATCTATATAGAATCTTAATACATGAAAGAAAAAAACAAAACTACATTATCTATCTACTCTTACAAAAGAGAAATAAAGTTATGAATACTTACCTTTGAAGATGAATCCATCGAGCCTCAATCTCTCCTTTGGCCAAGGTGATTTACAAGAGATTGTTGTGGTATGTAAGGATAAATGAAATAAATCAACTCTAGGCTACACAACTTATCTATGCATCCAAAAGACATCTCCACAAGATAAGATCTGTATCTTCAAAGAAAGTATGTAACCCTAAACTTTATTCCTCAAGTAGAATGGTCAATAAGTAGATGTTCATTCACACTTATTCTTCTTCACTTCTCTTCTTACAAATGGTTGAAAATGAACTTGTATATATAGGTGGATCTTTCCCTAAATCCTTTTGAATATATGAGTTGCATAGGGTCAACTCAGTCAACCCTATATGTTTTTGAAAGATATTTCACTAGGTCTTGAGCTAGGTCGGTTGAAGGGCTAACAAAGCTCCTAATAAAAAATACCCTTAAATAATACATGATCGATCCAGTCAACCCTATACAATAATCAAAGGTTGAAAACTGTACAAGGTCGACCTAATCGACCTAGTACAATCAATTGGTGAAAGCAGGTCAAGGCAAGAGCAAAAAGGATAAAACATGGCAAATGACTAGAATGGGTAAGATTAAGAAGAATAAGCTTAAGGTAAATGTTTTTAAGGAGATGGGTGTGTAGATGGCAAGTGGAAAAAGGGACAACAATCTTATGAAGCACCAATGGTCTTCCCACCCTTTCCTGGTGTACCCCTTAAGGCATGCACCCAGAGAGATATAGACTCATCAGGTTTCTATAAGATGCAAAGTGTCAGTAATCAATAGAAGTTTGAAAATATTATGTGTATATAGACAAGCCATTATAAGGAAAAAAGTAGATGCTATGATCACCAATGATAGATAAAGTATAAAAATGAGTGCCTCAAAAGAGGATATAAAAGTGATTGATGAATAAATCGAGTTGCCTTAGTAGGGTGGATTTGATTGTTGATTACTTAATTTTTCCTAGCAGGATAGATATTATCATTGATCAACTTGATTGACTTGACTGATTGATTGGAAAGCATATCTCAAGGTTTTAACCTATCTATATGAGGAACAATGTGTATGACTCTCTGTTACATGGTAATTTAAAGATGCACATCTTGATTAACATATATATATATATATATATATATATATATATATATATATATATCCAAAGTGTTCAATGATAAAATTTAATTCTAGAAAAGGTGATGAGAGTTTTCTAGAATAGATGTTGCATGCAACAATATAGATAAGCCTCCAATGATTGATTTTTAATGTAGCACATAATGATATGCATCATTATATAGAACACCATGATAACCTGACCATGATGTGCATAAGGACTGACTTTCGATCTAATAGACAAATTACACAAATGCACTATGATATGGAAAAATCAAGATGAAATTATAGTCATATTCCAATGGATGGAATCAAGTAAAAGTGTAAGGAATCATCCCATGAATCATATGTGATTGAGTTGAGGCACAACACTAAAAGAAAATAAATGAGTAAATAAGCAAACACACACACACAAAATCTTGAAAAAGTAATAAACAATCAAATAGTCATTATGTCATGTGTGTGATAATAAAAAATTATGATTGGTGTTTCCCCTTAAGTCTAAGGAACACCAGATAGGATAATAAACCATTTGGAATTTGAGGGGGAATAAAAGAATAAGAAAGGGGTGGCTAAGTTGACTCTAGATGTCCCATGCAACCAAATGTTTCCTACATAGTCGATGTGGACCTTCAGACCAAATGTAGTTCTCTCAGGAATGAAAAAGAAGAAAAGTGATGATAATGATTAGAATAAACTTTATTAAAGAGGAAAATGGGATTGGCTCACAAAATGATAAGAGCGTAAATGGGTTTAGAAAATGGTGAGAGCACAAATAAAGGGGGAAATGAAAATGGGAATGATAGTGATCGAGTTGTCCCAAGATACCCCATGTAGCCAGAAACTACCTACATAGTTCGTGCGGACCTCAAATCGATGTAGTTATCCCAAGAATTAGGAGGTTAATGAAGAAATGATAATGGTGATTAGAAATGACACTGATAAGATAAAAATGCTTCCACCCATGAAATGTTCAAATGTAAAGGGAGGATTATCCATAAAAAATGTGAATAATGCCACCTAAAACAAGACCAATAGGCATATCCACTGGTGAACGAGATGAAAAACTATACAAATGTTTTACGTCTTTATATCTCTTATGGAGATGGGAGGCCTTTTTTGATTTCAAGATTGTTGGATTTTTAAATGTTTTGGAATTTTTGGAATAAGATATACATGAATTCTCTATAAAAAGGACACTCAAATGGAATATGAAAAAATGTAAAAAGAACCATCTAGAAAAGGAAAAATAACCTTGGATAGGGGCTCAAACAATAGGTAAACTAGCTACAACAATACTTTAGGATGCAAAAAAAACTACCTTTCAACAACAAACCAATTATGCAAAAAAAATGATGCAAAATGAGGAACATGACTAGAAGGATCTAAAAGGATGTTAGTACCCTTCATCTTAACCATCTTTTGTAGTTTATTTAATAAAAGGTTATGAATGCATATGTTTTGTAAGACATCCCTCAAACTATTATAATAGATAGAATAGTAGAATTTAAGAGTGCAATAGTAGAATAATCCCACATTCAGGGGGAGTAGTATTTATTTATTGATAGATTACTATAAATAGGAGCTTAGTATAATATGAAGGCATCCAAGAATTGTATTGAATTGAGCTCGTTTAAAGGAGGTTGACCCCTTGAAGAGGCTAACAATTATGCAATTATATTATTGTAATGCAATTTTATTCCTTTGAATTAATATAATACTATTATCTCTTTTTCAATTTCATATAGTTGCAGTCGAGTCTAATATATTGTAGGAAGGATCCTATCAAAGGAGCTCTCAAATATCCACCAATTAAGGAAACTATGCTGAATTAATTTAATATTCTTCCTACAAAGATATACTAATGATGACCAAATATAACTTGCCTATTGAAATGTCTTATCAATCCCTCTATAGTACTTATAGGTCATAATCAAGATCAGGAATGGAATAAGATAGGGAAAACTGATTTGAGAATGGAAAATGTAATGAATGGGAGAGTGAGAGGACATGCCCCCATCCTGAGGTGCTCATAGACAATGGTTAAACAAAGCAAGAATCAAAAGTTATTGAATTAAATCACCATGTTATTGGAAATCAATAATAAACACACATATCTGATTTTAATGTGAGCCAATAAAACACTGTCTGAAGTAGTGGTATTAGTAAGGACCAATCCACTAGTGTGTGTCACACCAATCTCATCATGCAAAAATTTAAACTTTAAATGAGATTCACCCAAGTGTAAACATCGAAGTAGCATCCCATCATAACCTATATGATAGAATGTACCGTCAAGTAAAGTGTCATTGAATGTATGAAAGATTAATGGTGATCACATGATAATGTAATAATAAGGGTATGGTATTAGAGGCAAGTGTATTTATTTGGATATCAAGTGGAATGAGGACCAATAATATCACATACCATCTTAGATTATTAATAACTACAATATGGTAGAAGAAATTATAATATAATCAATTAGAGGATATGTCTATCCATGAGCCAAGGATTTCCCCAATGTCAACTAATTTTTTATTGGCCCATAATATTTTCTCAAACTGGATGCATTCAAAGTTTTATTTCAGACTATCAAGCATGCTTTGGTAGGGCATAATCTTTTCATCTCTTGTTTGATACTAATCTATGATATGATTGATAATTAATTGAGCATTGACATGAATGGCCAAGTGATGAATATTCTATTGTACTACTTATTTCTGATGAGAATAATGCTAGAGATCCATTATGATTAAATTCAATGAGTCAATGGAATCCTACCCCTAAAATTTTCTCCAATACTTGTTAGAGATCAATTTTAGGATAACCTTTAGTTCCAAAACCAATAGGTGCCTTCCACAAGTGGCGTGGAACCATCCTCTAATATAATAAAATTAATAGGGATTGACCTTCTTCATTTGATGGCAACTCAACTAGTTCATCAAGCTCATTGATGTAAGAAGATTCTGAATATAGCCTATGAATGAAAATCCAACTTAAAAATATTTGTGGAAAAACCCATGTACTAATTATTCAAATGTTTGTTCCTTAAAGGGAGTGGTACATGTATTGAAATGAAATCATGGACTCTTAAGGCTCTATGCTTCTTGTTGAAGAGAGTGAAATTTCCCATTAATTGGCACCTCAGAGAGGTTTTCACCAAAGGATACCTTTTTATCTTTACTTTTACCCTGGTCTAAAAGTGCCTCAAAGAAGTTTTCACTAGTAGACCTCAATGTTTGATTATCTTATTGACTGAGGAAGTACACAAAGTATGTCAGAAGATTTGATGTGATTCCAAGTTCATGCTTGTGATTGCTCAATGGAAGAATATTTTTGAGGCTCATGACTTCTAAAATTACTTCGTCACTCATAAATTACTTCAGTGGTATAATATGATTTTTCTAATCCTAGTCAAGTAATTAGGGATAATGAAGGTAATAAAGGAATTGAATATAAAGGGTATAATGGTATTGGTACAAGTGTTAATGAAGAGGTTCACATTGGACAACTCCTAATAAATATTATAACAGGATTTTACATCACTTCTAGGATTTAATTCAGTAGATGTCAAAGTTGTGTCACTCTCAAGATCAAAGGGGTCACCCCCAAGCGATGTGTAGCTAATGTCTCGAGCTTCTTTGTGTTTGGTTATAGAAACAGGTTCAATAATACCTTTCTACTTTGGCCCCAAACCTTTCCCTTTGTAATTTTGATGACTCATGATTATGTTGGGAATGAGATATTTAGTGTTTTGAAATCATGAGGCAAAATCATCATTATACAACTAGGAATCCTCATAACTATTGATTTGATCTTGATGTGGCAAATATTCTTTAACAAAAGTGATGGGTCCCTTGAGACTAGAATTAGGGTTTTTAAACAAATCCATATTGGGAATGCTGGGGGATTTGGTAGTGTTTGGTCTACCATGGATTTTGGATACTTGGGTAATTTATAAATATAAAAAGCATCCTAGATACTATATGCACCAATGCCCTTATCTTCAATGGCAAAATGAGATGACATTTAAGGAGGTAGGGAATGAGATGTTGAGGCTAAGGAATCCAGATCAATTTGATTAGACTTAGGAGATTTAGGTACTACATTCTTATCCTTTTTAGATATATGCTCTAAGCCAGGATGATAATCATAATTCCCATATTTAACTTTTGAATGTTTATACGATTGGTATGGCTTCAAATCGTTAGGAATAATAACCTCCATTCCAGAATGAGGGAAATTAATGCACTGATGCAAAGTGGAAGGGACAATTTTGACTTTATGGATCTAGGTTCACCCAAAGAGCAGATTATATGATAACTCGATATCAAGGACATGACAAAGTGTATTATGGGTGACATGCCCAATAATGACAAACAAATAAATGGTGTATTCAAATTATTGCTCTTCATTATCATATGATTTGATATTAATTACGTTTGGCCACAAAATTTTTAATGTATACCCCAACTGGTTAATTAATTTTAATGAAGCAATATTCAAACCCAAACTATTGTCTATGAGCACTCACTTGATTTTATGGCAGAAAATTATTGCTTCAATATAAAGAGGACCTTGTCATGCAACAAACCAAGGGATGACATATGAGTTTGATCAAATGAAAGTTTTTTCCCTAGACATAAATGATCCCCAATCATTTGGAATTGGGTAGGATCAATGTCATTATAAACCTTGTATTGACATAAAAACTCATACAATATTTACTTATGAACTTTAGATGCATGCAAGAGGTCTAAAATAAAAATATGCACCAGTGTTTTGTTTGATTGTTCTACAAGGTCATATCATTTACCACTGGAGGGAGATGATTCAAATTTGTAAGGCATGTTGTATTGAACAAGGTTATGGATAGAAGGTGATGGAGGACCTTCGAGGGTAACCCACGGGTGTCAAGTTATGATAGCACAACCTCAAGCTTGATAGGGTTATTAGAATTAGAGGGACTGAATGTAGGGGTGGGAAGAATAACCTAGGGACATTGAGTTACATCAATGCAACCTCATTTCATAAAAGGGTTATTAGGACATGGATTGATGCTAATGGTGGCCACATGATTGCTTGTAACATGACCTATAATATTATTATAGTCATGTGGGACATGATGGTATCTAATCTGATTGGAATGATCATCTTGACCTTGATTTTGATTGTTGTGTTGTTGAATCTGATTATGTTTTGGTAAGGGGTTTTTGTATATACCCAAATTATGATTGTAGTTGGAAGCACCACCAGTGAGATCAATTTCACCTTGCTCAAACAAATCTTGAGTAAAGTGTCTAAGTTCCATACATCTATAAACTCCATGGATTTTGACTTGATAGTAATCATAATATTTATTGTCTTTATATTAATAAGGCTTTGGTTGATCTTTTAGAAAAGGCTTTGGAATTGGCCAAACAACCATGTTTGCCTCAACTAATTTTTGAAATACTACCTCAATAGGATCACCAAGGTCAAAAAAGAATATTCATTGAAACTAATTCCTTAGTGGAGGTGGTCTTTGTAATGTAAGTGATTGGGTAGGTGGAGTGCTTGGGATAGGTGGTGGTTGCACCATTTGTATGTGTCTGGATTCAATGAATCCATATCCTACAATATACTTGTTTTTTTTGAGTATATTAGGCTTCTGAGGTGTACTGGTTTGTGCTTGTGTCAGATTTGGAGTTGAATTCTGAGAATAAATCTTAATTACACCCTTTTTAATAAGATCCTTCTCAATTTTCACACCTTTTTAAAAAATCTCATCAAATGTGGTAGCACATTGAAATTATAAATGATAAGTTATCTCCCCTTTAATATTATCAATGAATATGTTGGCTAATTTCTTATCTAGAAAGGCAAGTGAAAATTAGTTGGCTAAGGCTCTCCATCATTGTAGAAACACAAAATATTTCTCCACCTCTCTATTTGTAATTACACTTATCAACCATGGTTAATTCATTTTCCATGTTAAATGAGAAATGCTTGATAAATTTTTATATTAGGTCATCAAAATTTATGACTGATCTTTTTGGAAATTGAAAGAACCAATCCAGGGCTTGTCCACCCAAACTACATGTAAATAAGCAAAATAAGTAGATACTACTATAATCTACTTCCTAACATGCAACAAATAATCCGTATAGATGCTCTCTTGGATCACCTTTTCCTTTGTATTTATCATATTTTATAATCACAAAGTGATATGTAAAAGGTAATTGAAGGAAATTCATGTTGAATGGATATGGGTATATCTCGTCAAATTTGTAATTTTTACCTTGATTCCCTACTTTGGGTTTCATAATTATAATTTTCACCACCTGCAAGTCTCAAAGGGTAGGAGTGTTTTTATGGGTATTGAATGGTTGATTGACTTGGTTTGAATAAACAAGTGGATTTAAATTGGCATGTCTCTGAATGGGTACCCTACTATTTGTTCTACTAGGAATGTATACTCTTTGATTGGATTATATTACTGATAGGATACTTTCTATTGGTTTGTAATCGAAAGTGAACTATAAATGCATTGAAGATTAATAGGAAACTTTTATTGGTATGGGTCTTGCTATTAAAAGATAAGACTCTGCTGTGAATGAGAAAGAATATACTATGAATTAAACAATGTTTGTGAATTTTTCGCCTCTTATTGTGGGGGTGGGTTAACAACTTTTTGTTGTGAATGGTTTGAGATTTGCTGAGTTAGAAGGAATTGGATGCGAATTAGAAAGGACTTATTCATGATTAAAAAGGTATGTTGTAGATTATTTTCAGTTTGATGCAATGGATCCATTAGAAGAGTCTGCTCTTATTTAACCAATGGGTATACATCAGATGTAGGATTGGAAAAAAGATCTTGAGGTTGATCTAATAGAGGATTTTGGTCTATAGATTGGGAATTATTTAATGAAGTAGCGGCTAGAGAAGTAGTTAAATTAGCTATGAGCTAATCAACAAAGAAAAGACTAACATTCTACAATGTGGAAGCAATGCTTTGGGTATGTTAGGATGGGTCTAAAAGCTAACATTTTGCTTTACTAGATGACACAATGACCTGATTTAAACTTAGTAGAAGGGCCTGATTTTGACTAGAAGTGGATGGGTCTATAAGATCCTGATTTTGACTAGAAGTGGATGGGTCTATAAGAACCTAGTTTTGACTAGAATTTATGTGTGGAGGTATTTCATTTATCCAAACAAGGCTATGCAATTAATCTATAAGAAAGTTAGATGAGATTTTTTCTCTAGACTCTAAAAATCTTAGAAGGGCTTCATCTTTGCTTTTAGGAAACATTTTTTTGTAATGGTTTTGATTATATCCAGCACTAGGTGACATCTCTTCACATACAATTTAGTGTTCGTCCATGTCATCAACATTTTTTTTACTTTGAAGATACCCAAGCATATCATAATAACACTAGTCATCCAAATGGGGACCATAAGAAACCCCACTATGAGCGTATTTAGACATGTTTGA
This sequence comes from Torreya grandis, assembly GCA_037957365.1. Classification (NCBI taxonomy): domain Eukaryota; kingdom Viridiplantae; phylum Streptophyta; class Pinopsida; order Cupressales; family Taxaceae; genus Torreya; species Torreya grandis. The sequence continues at coordinate 1,955,763 of JARHVA010002453.1, forward strand.
ATTAATGGTCTTTGTTTTGGATTCAACATAATATTTTTGAATTGATTTGATGTGGATGCATGCAAAACTTTAATTATCAATTTGGATCTATCTTTGGATTTGAAAAGTTCTTGATGTGAATTATATAATGTAATTAGACTTGATCTAAAATTGAATTGTGTTTGAATTTAAAATTTTGAATTTTGAAAATGTTTGACCAATTTAGATTTGGTTTGCAATTAGATTCAAAGTCAAAATTAGAATCAATAATTGGATTGAAATTATAATAGACTTGAAATTGGAATTGATTTGAAATTGGAATTAATTTGAAATTTGGTCTTGAAATGGGCAACATAATTCTTAGAATGGGATAAAAGTGACTCCAAATGTGGGTAGCATAATGCCTTACCACATGAGTTTAAAATGACAATGTTTGGACTTGGAATAATGTTGATTCATTTGAGGTGTAAATTACACAATGCGTAACATGTGGATATAACAAAAACAATCAATAATAAATACACAAGAAAACCCTATTTTTAATAGTAATATAGGTGTGAAAAATTATCATAGTCCATATAACTAACTTACTTAAAACTAGTGGGATATTGGTTACACACAATCCTCACTTTTAAATGGTACCTATTGACCATTTTGACCAAAAGTCAAAATGGGTCAACCCCCTCTACTCAAAAATTTATATAAGGGTATCATATAATGTTATAGGGTGTGTCATAAATAATCAGATGTGATTTGATGTCATTTTAGACTTGGTCATGGTCTAATTAGTCCTTATGTCATTTTTAGTCACTAAGAGATTAGAAATGAGCATTAAATGCAAGTGGTGTGCTTTTCAAGGTGTCACCATGTGAAGTTGCATCATATTCACTACTTGAAAAAGGTTTGGCACTCTATAAGGATTTAATGTGAATATTATAGGGTCTTATTTATGTCTCTCATGTCATATCAGTAATTTTTTTTCATTCTTGGTCTTAAAAGTTCATGCTTTGGTTCAAACACACAGTCACCTTGTGCCACAATTAGTTTTCTACCTATTCCAGCTATAGTCATAGTGTTTGAAGATTTGATCACATTAATAGAGAATAAATGAAGTTTAAAAAAGGTTTAACATCTTCTTGGCTTATGATCAATCATAGTAGACCCTCCAAATAACATAAGGTCTGTGGTGGCAGTGAAAGTGTAAGACACAATCAACTCTTTACCCACTTTCACTTGCAGGCATGTTAAATCATGTGTATGAAGGTTGTCTATCACCCTCATGGAGGTGTATTAAAGGTTTTAGGGTGTTATATATATCCTTAAAACATGATCTATCAAGCTAAACCCCTCTAATTAACACAAGATGGACTATGTAACTATGTTTTGCAATTGAATTCACAATTGCATCGAGTTATAAACTTTATAAGGCTTAGGTAAGAATTGAATGTGGGGCTGCCAAGTGTCATAATCTTGGAAGCCCAAATCAAAGATCAATGACATGCAGGTAATCTCCCAAAGTAAATTCAAGATCGATGGTGTGTATTCTTACATACAAATTTTGATCGATGATTTACATTGAAGACTGGGGTCAACAAGTCAAGAAAGATCAATGACATGCATTTAATCATGTAGATGGATATTTATTGGTGTGCATGAAGTCAATAGGTCAAAGGATATTGAGATTGAACATGATGGTACCACATGGTATAAGAACATTAATTGAATGGAGACTAATAATATGGTACACAAAAGGCACGTGGGCTGCCAAGTGTCACAATCTTGGAAGTTCAGATCAAAGATCAACGACCAATGTTGAAATTCAAGGCCATGAGACTCCTAAGGAGATCAATGGATGGAATTTGATCAAGTTTTAAGGGACATGAGATGAAGACACATGTTCGAAGTGACAATTATCATATTTTAAAATTAAATAAATAATGTGGTAAGGAGATGCCGCATAGACAGATAGGTTAGATCAAAAGATTTTGTAGACCCAAGCACCTAAAATTATAAACATGAGATCAAATATGATCTAGTTACTAAATTAAATACTTCAAATTTGTATTCCACCAATAACGCACAGTCAATACCACCTCATAAACCTATAGTCCTAGAAATGCACTTACAACATGTTTAACACAGTCATGGAGGGTTCATGATGAAGATCAATCCTAGAATGATAGGGATCTCTTTATATTGGTCTATGCTAATGAACTCATTAGGCATATAGTGTATGCTTCCCTCTCATTGAAATCATGAGATCTATCCCCATTTAGTAGTGGGGCATTCCAAAAGGGCCAAATGATGAAGATAGTTTTATGAGCAAGCAAAATGAGTTCTGTTGACCCATTTTGCCCACAGGCAAAATTTTGGTCACCTTCTTCACCTGCTGTTTAATGCCAATCATTTTCAGGTTCAGCAAGTTCAGAGAGTTTCATTTCATGCCCTAGTTCAGTGGTTCAACCACCCTTGGTCCATTCATCATTCGGTTTAAGCATCTTGGTTCAACGGTTAAGTTCAACCGAACAGTTTAAGGGCTTGGTTCAATGGAAAAATTCAATGGCAAAGGTTCAAGTCAACAGTTCATTGGCCTTGGTTCAAATCCATCGGTGCACTTGGTTGAACCAATTGAACTGTTGAACCTTTTGGTTCAACGACTTGGTTCAATAGGCCAGTTCAACAGACGGTTTAAGGGTCTGCCCCAAGCCGAAGGGCAGTCAATAGTCAAAGTGCCCTTATGGAGGGCGGGCAGACACTAAAGTTTTTTTTAAAGGCCCAGGCATGGAAAACACAAAACCCATGGCTTAACTCAAAACCATGAAAAAACATTTGCGGACAAAAGTACACGGGTTAACAAAACGTATAAGTTGAGAGACAGTCCACGGGAACCCGACAACAGTCTACACAAGCAAACAATGATCCGTCGAACTGTATACAAGGCAAAGTTCCCGGGAAGGTGACGTAGACAGACGAAAGATAGCCCAAAGGCTGCCAGCATGGACTCGACCGCCAGCATGGACCTGACGTCTTTGAGGCCATCAAATTTAATGAAATAAAATAGTCGTTGGGTTTTCAAATATGAGAAAGCACTAACCAACCAAGAGCTAAAAGGGGCAGCGACCTGCCAAGAATGTTTGCCCAAGGGACCAAATGAACCAGATGAGACAAAATGATAGATAAGGAGAAATGACATGGCACAGAAATGACAAGGCAGTCCAAGTGGCAAAGTGCAGGTAATTTTTCGCCCAATAGACCCCAAATGGCACAAATAGCAAGCAACATGGCCCGTGCTTTAAAAAAGGGACAAATTTTAGTCTGTTGGTAGAAAAGAGGTGAAATCCAAGCTTCCACATTAAAGCTCGAATGCCAAAGTCAAATTTGGTGATTATACAACATGGTTCCAGCGGGCTCCTTCTAGGACGATGACAACACAACAGTCTTTCCTCTTTCAAATGGGATGCGACAGGCCAACTTGTCAAAAAGTGCCAAGTTTCTTTCTCCTTTCTTTTATATATTGTAATTTCTTATTTTGGAGAAGAATCGGTTCTTCCACTTTTGCAAAGGCGCAGCCCTGGCAAAATTTCACCTGAATCAAATAAAATGCAGTTTTTTACCTCCATTTGGATAGATGTTTCAGAGTATGCCTTGAGTGTTTATTTGTGTCCAGTCATTGTTTCTTGATGCTCTCATAGGTTTGACACCAGCAGACCTGTCATTTACAAGGTGCCATTTCTGCAGCTAAAAGGAGAAGAGCTGACATTTAGAAGACTAGAATAGAGGAAGTTACTTACAGTGCACATTTCACAGTGCCTTAGTGAGTTTTTGTTTCTTGTATTTTCATGAAAGCCTCCCTGCCAGTCTTTTGCAGCTTGGTCCTTTCTGCCAAATGTGTAGAATATGTCTGTATTTGTCTAGTTCTGAGAGTGGATGTGTGAAGGTCAACCCTTGTTTTTTGGTGCATCACCTCTTTAGAGTAGGTTTGTTTTTTCCTGCATCTCTCTCCCTTTTCATCCCCCCCTTTTATTATATATATATGTATGTTAGCACTCGCTGGAAAAAACATGATGCATCAAAGGGAGCTAGCCCTTATCTAGAGACTCTCCTCTCCTACTTCTCCATCCCACAAGTGAGAGAGGAGTTTCCATATTGCGAGGAGAAGGCAGGAGTTAGGCCTCCTTGCCCCGAGTGCAATCTCCAGCGTCAATAGTTTTGGCACACCTGGTGGGACATAAGTTTTTAACACAGTAGAGTTTCAAGATTGATGCTAGTCCTGTTATAGCAAATCAATTTATTCAGCATTTGGTGACTCTGAGTTAAATCAACTAGTTAAGAAGTCTAGTACCATACCATCAAGAAGCGCATTTTTTTGGTATGTGTAAATTCCATCATTTTAAGCTATGGACTCTATTTTTTTGGCCAGCATGGCTATGATCCTTACCAGCCTTATAACGATCCTTATCACACCCAATATGGCCAGTCTCAGCCTTGCTATGAGCTATATCACCCTTGTTCTCAGTCTTCTCAATATGTCACTTCTCCCACTCAACCCAATCTTTTCGCCAATCAACCAGGTTTTGCCTTCAAACAAGCACTACTGGCATATGACAAATATGTAATTGATCTTAACAACAGAAGGGGATGCGGCCAAGAAATTCCTGATCATATCATCCATCAAGTGAGAAATGCGCTGGATCAAGTTAAGAAAGAATGGGCTCCTATTGAAAGAGTGAATTGGCACAGGCTGTCAAATGAGATGCTGGATGTGAGCAGTTTAATTGCATCTGTGGAGGAAAAGCTGAGTGTGCATGAGAGGCAACCTTACCAAGTTTATCAACCTACATACTCACTACCCAAAGTATCATATCAATCATAAACAACCCCTGATCTTGACCCAAATCGAGCCTGTCAAAGTTCGTTCCCCAGTCATGTTGAGGAGAATTCTGAAACAACGAATCTTGTGTTTAAGGCTAATCTTGATAAACAGATCGAATTGGTAAACCTTCAGATGTAGCAATCCATTCTGGCAGTAGGGGAAGTGGAATCAAAATCTTTGCTATCCTCTCACATTGAGGCCGCATCAGCCCCAAAGGAAATGCCCAGCCTGAATTGCTTGAGCTGGAACAAAGTGGTCGAGTCATGGAACAACAAAGAGGAGAAAGACATCGTCCAAAATGAAGAAATGCAAAATGAGGATGACCTAGCCAAGTGGATTGAGGAACTAGAATAGAAGATGAGACTGCTGAGAGAGAGAGAGATGGAGCTTTTAGATGTTGCAGACCAGCCAATGCCAAAAGGTATCCCTTTCACCAATCCACAAGCTAATTTCAATATTGATGAAGTGCTGGTGAAGTGGAGGGACAAAAATCAAGAAGTTTTGGCCCAAAGTCTACCCCCTCCTATTCTAGAGAAAGCTTCCTCTTGTATGCCAAATCCTTTCTATCAAATGGCGCTTGCTCATTCTAGCTCATCCAATGCCTCAATCAGTCCTGCCCTCAATCCCATGCACCTAGCTTTCTAACATGCCTCTCTTTAGATAGATTTCCCTATGCATGAGTAGACCCTCCCAATTATTCCCCAACCTCATCAAGTCTTTCAATATGATCTCCAAATTCTAAGCTAGAAGGAGAAGCATCATGAACCAGCCCAGGAACTTGAAAATGACAAAGCTGCTGCGTGCTCACAAAAGCAAGAGTCCAATCCTAGTATCATGAGCTAGAAGCAAACAATTAAATCTTAGACCAGCAAGGAGGAGGAAGAAGGTTTGAGTCTAATTCTTGAAGAAGAGGAGGCTGCTATTGCCCCTGATAATGATTATGACTTCCAGGAAAGGATTTTCTAGGAAGATCTAGATAGGCGAATTACAGAATTGGAGTCTAGAGCAGGTCTCCTCAGTGAACATGTGATGGATGTTTCAGATCAAATGATAGATTCTGTGTCTGAATGCATTCCATCCATACGCCTCCAAGAAAGCTATTAGGCCTTGCCTGATAGGGATTATGCTCAGTTTATGACTGACTAGGGAGACTTCATGATTGCAACTGAGGAGGAAATCAAGCAAAGTGACATGGAGGAGCGTGGGAAATCTGTTGTTCATGTTTTGAATAATTCATTTGAAGGCGTGAAGGCAGGCTGTGCTACTCTCCAGGTAGGTTGTGAGCTGGTTAAAAATGAAGAAGGCAGCATTGGGTTTCAAACAAGCATGCAAAGAGGCTATAGTTTTTCAGATTTACCTCTTCAAGGGGTTATTGAATCTGAAGATATCTTCTTTGAAATCATCAAGGAAGATGGCCATACCATGGAACCCGAGCATGAGGTAGAGAAGAGCAACCCAGTCAAGGGTGCATATCAAGGGGCTTATGGTGATGAGCCAGCAACAATCGTTTCCTTGATGGGAAATGCCAGTTTGAAGGATCAACATCCAATAGGCCTCCAAGAATAAGAAGAGTATGTATATATTGGAGGCATGTTTGAATCTGATCCATTTGGATTCCAGCCAAACCAGGTGACCGGCAAGAAGAGCAAGTCACCATTTCTCTTTTCCATTCAGCTACTTGCTTGGCGCCATAAGTCTTCTTACCAGGAAGGGGACTTAAGAAGTTTTCCATTTGATCCAGGAGGGAATAAAAAAATGCCTGGTTAGCTGTACATAATAGTTTGTTTCAATTTTCTTCTCCTGCTTTCCCTAAGTGTAGTTTGCACAGGTAGTGTTTTTAGCCTTGTGTGTTTCCCTTTGTGTGTGGGGTAAAACTTCATGTTTGATTCTTGAATATTTCGAGCTGTTTCTAATTCTTTCAAAGCTCAATTTGAATCTGTGCGCAATGGATTTTAAGGCAACTGGTTCTAAGCATAGCATGCATGCTTCCCCTGTGAGTCACCAATTGTTGACCCATTTTTCCCACAGGCAAAAGTTTGGTCACATTCTTCACCTGATGTTTAATGCCAATCATTTTTGGGTTCAACAAGTTTAGAGAGTTTCATTTCATGCCTTGGTTTAGTGGTTCAACCACCCTTGGTCCATTCATCGTTTGGTTTAAGCATCTTGGTTCAACGGTTAAGTTCAATCGAACGGTTCAAGGGCTTGGTTCAATGGAAAAATTCAACGGCAAAAGTTCAAGTCAATGGTTCATCGGCCTTGGTTCAAATCCATCAGTGCACTTGGTTGAACCAATTGAACCATTGAACCTTTTGGTTCAACGGCTTGGTTCAACAGGCTGGTTCAATAGACAGTTCAAGGGTCTGCCCCAAGCTGAAGGGCAGTCAACAGTCAAAGTGCCCTTTTGGAGGGCAAGCAAACACTAAAGTTTTTTTTAAAGGCCTGGGCACGGCAAACACAAAACCCATGGCTTAACTCAAAACTGTAGAAAAACATTCGTGGACAAAAGTCTGCAGGTTAACAAAACATATAAGCCGAGAGATAGTCCACGGGAACCCGACAGTAGTCTACACAAGAAAACAACGATCCGTTGAAGTGTATACAAGGCAAAGTGCTCAAGAAGGTGATGTAGATAGACGAAAGATAGCCTGAAGGCTGCTAGCATGGCCCTGACTGCCAGCATGGACCCAACGTCTCCGAGGCTGTCAAATTTAATGAAATAAAATAGTTGTTGGGTTTTCAAACATGAGAAAGCACTAACCAACTAGGAGCTAAAAGGGGCAGCAACCTGCCAAGAATGTTTGCCCAAGGGGCCAAATGAACCAGATGAGACAAAATGACAAAGTGACAGACAAGGAGAAATGACATGGCACAGAAATGACAGGGCAGTTCAAGTGGCAAAGTGCAGGCACTTTATTGCCTGATAGACCCCAAATGGTGTAAACAGCAAGCAACATGGCCCATGCTTTAAAAAGGGGACACATTTCAGTCTATTGGAAGAAAAGAGGCATGATCCACACTTCCACATTAAAGCTTGAACGCCAAAGTCAAATTTGGCAATTATACAACATGGTTCCAGCAGGCTCCTTCTAGGATGATGACAACACAACAGTGTTTCCTCTTTCAAATGGGACGCGATAGGGCAACTTGTCAAAAAGTGCCAAGTTTCTTTCTCCTTTATTCTATATATTGTAACTTCTCATTTTGGAGAAGAATCGGTTCTTCCACTTTTGCAAAGGCGCAGCCCTGGCAAAATTTCACCTGAATCAAATAAAATACAATTTTTTACCTCTATTTGGATAGATGTTTTAGAGTATGCCTTGAGTGTTTATCTGTGTCCAGTCATTGTTTCTTGATGCTCTCACATGTTCGACACCAACAGACATGTCATTTACAAGGTGCCATTTTTACAGTTGAAAGGAGAAGAGCTGACATTTAGAAGACCATACTAGAGGAAGTTACTTATAGTGTGCATTTCACAATGCCTCAGTGATTTTTTGTTTCTTGTGTTTTCATGAAAGCCTCCTTGCCAGTCTTTTGCAGCCTGGTCTTTTCTGCCAAATGTGTAGAGGATGTCTGTATTTGTCTAGTTCTGAGAGTGGATGTGTGAAGTTTGACCCTTGTTTTTTGGTGCATCACCTCTTTAGAGTAGGTTTGTTTTTTCCTGCATTTCTCTCCCTTTTCATTCCCCCCCTTTTATTATATATATATGTATGTTAGCACTTGTTGGAAAAAACACGATGCATCAAAAAGAGCTAGTCCTTATCTAGAGACTCTCCTCTCCTGCTTCTCCATCCCACAGGCGAGAGAAGAGTTTCTATGTTGTGAGGAGAAGGCAGGAGCTAGGCCTCCTTGGCCTGGGTGCAATCTCCAGAGTCAACAAGTTCTACACCATATTTCAGGAGTTTCATGCCTTTAAGGGCCATTTGTCTTATCAAACCTTGCATGGTCTATCTCACACTAATTCTCCTACATGTATAACTCCTTTTCTCAACATGACACATTCCCTAGTGAATCTTGGACTTCATTCTCTTGTCCTCTCTCTAATTTTATAATTAGTAACCATTTTGGGTATTGTAAACTAATACCACACCATGTATGGTGAATCCTTACTAGAATAACATTGTATTTTGTCTTTGAAAAATCAATATAAGTCTGGTTTTGAGTTCATGATCAATTGTCTAAGTGTGAAAAGTGATGTATGGTGGATTTAGTGATAATTCTCTATCCTTTCTTCCCTTATTCTCTTATGTTTATGTAAGACTTCCTATTCTAACAGGTCATATAGAGTGTAGTTAAGTGTTTTAGGCTCTTTTAAAGTATGAAATTGTTGTTAGAGTGTGCAATCTACCCTCTAGTTCATTTACCTTTGTTTCTTTATGCATCTTGCCTCTATATTGAAACACTGATGTTAGAACCTTCTAAAACTTAGAAGATAGTTTGTATGCCTTGTTCCATTATGATAGAGTATTATAGTATTATGGAAAACATCTTGATGTATCAGTCCATTAGAATAGGTTCATTTCAGGAAAATTTCTTACTCTTTTCTCACAAGCAAGCACTAGTTTAGGTAATAAGAATTTTAAGATACATTTAGGGAGCTAGCCCTTAAATCTAGAGGCTCACTTCCACTATAGGTACACCCACATAGATGGAAGTGTTTCCATATTTCTCAAATATAGAATAGGATTGAACACCATATTCTAGGATGTATTATTTTTTAATGACAATTTTGGCATGCCCGATGGGACCATTGTCTTCAAGACAACTTATCAAGGTGAATGCTGGTCTTGACAACATAAGCTATAAATTAGTGTGCTACTCAACATTTGGTGACTCCATCAAGGTAAGTTCTAGTTCAAGGCCATTGTTTTATCATAAAATTTCTCTCATATTTATGGTTATCACTAGGTCATCATCTAGTAGAGTGTTTAATCCTACCAATCCACCTATTCAGCTTGAACTTCCTCTTGAAGTTCAATACCCTCATCCTAATATGCCTTTTTAGGAGCAAGAAAATTTTTATAGCCAAGGAAGTGAAGAGAGTGAAGATGTTGAAGAGATCGAATATCTTGAAGAAAACATGGCTAGACAACATGACTTTCTTGCCTTCAATACTAAAAATCCATTTCATCTCCAAACATATTATGTGATTCCCCCTAATGCCACAAAGAGTGTGCCTACATTCAATGGTGAGACTCATGTTACACCTAGTGAGCACATTAGGGCTATCTCAATTTTTTTTAGATTCCATAATGTCACTCAAGAGAACATTGACATTAGACTCCTTTCCATGTCACTTAGATGGAAAAATATTGATTGGCATAGGACTTTGCCCGATAGATGCATCACATCATGGGATGATTTTGGAGTGTTGTTGATTTATAGTTTTCAAGATGAAAGTGACCATACCTCTCTCATAAATTAGCCTAATGTTATCAAAAGAGGCTCCAAAGAAATAATGCATAAATTTAATGAGAGGTTTCAAAAGACTTGGTATATATTGCCTCCTCCCATGAGGCCACCTACTAGTTTTGTGTTTCCTACCTACTTGAGAGCCATTGGTACTAAAACTACTATCATGCTTCAATCCATGGGTGGTTCCACTCTTCCTGAAGCATATGAACTTGCCATCAAATCTAAAAATGGTCTTATTCAATCTGGAAGGTTGCCTCCTAAGGTTTCTATTCCTCCATTGTCTCATACTTATACTAATACTCCAAACGTGGCCCAAATTCCTAATGTCAACACCAAGGTTAAGGCTACTCCTAAGAATGCAGATAATGCCATGTACAAAGATGCATATATTTAATGGTTGGAAGATAAGCTTGGAAAAGGGTATATGCAATAAGGTTACTATCAAAATACATACCTAGATCAACAATAATTTGACCAAAAATATGGAAGAGGAAGGGTCAATGGCAGGCTAACTCCAACAGGCCTGCCAATGTGTATAATCCTAATTCCACCACTAATGTAAGGGAAATGGTACCAATGCATAGTAACTTGGTGTAAGGAGAAGATCCTAAACAAGTCTAATTTATGGATGTAAATGAGAATAGATAGAAATATCTTGTTTATTAAAGTGGATTCACTCCTCTTCTATCAGTTGAAGATGAAGTCATGATGTAAACGAATGAAGGTAGACAACCTCAAGGAGAGATCTTCATCAACTTCCTAGTTGAGGACACTTTTGTGCTCAATAAAGGAACATATATTGTAGACAACACTAGATCCAATATAAAGGCTTTGGAGGTAATAATAATGTGCCTACAAGTTCATCCAATCCTCATTCAAAGCAAAAAGACATGACTGCAAGCATGGTAGTTCCAAACAATCCTACACATCCTCAAAATCAAAATGTTGAAATGACTATTCAAACCACATTGACTCCTCAAGTTCCAAGCATTTTCTTACCTCCAAGGTCCAAATAAAAATTAGGTATGTATACTCTAAATATTATAGACTGATTAAAGAATACCAAGACATCCATTTCTCTTTGGGATGTCCTTTATATGCCTGGCCAAAAAGAGCTTCAAAAAAAACATCTCTATACTATCCCTACTAGTATTTCAACTTCAAGTCAAATTCATGGCCATTTTTCTCTAAAAAATTCACCCAAAAATATTATTTAACCATCTAATAAAGTTGAGAAACCTCCATCACTCTATGCCACTCTCATTATGGGTGATAAGTTGGTACACAATTGCATAGTTGATAGTGGAGCTTCTACTTCACTCATGCCCAAAGTTATAGTTGATAAGTTGGGCTTAAAATATGAGCCTCATAGCAAAGAATTTCTCCAATTATATGGTAAACCTAATAAGACAATAGGAGTGATAAAAAAGTTGAAGGTTTTATTGCACGATTATCCTAGTTTTCTTATCCTTCAAGATAGTTATTGTTGACCTCCAAACTCACTTTGCAATCTGTCTTTCAAGAGATTTTACAGATAGGATGAGTGGATATCTCTCAATTTATTGGTCTTTATTATCCTTTATAACAAGGTATGGGACCAAGGTGACCATTATAACACAACCCCTTGAAATATTTCATATTGAGACCTACATTGAAAGAAGTTCTAAATTGATATATGTTGTCCATGAGGAGAAAGATTCTATTATAGATGATGGTACTTCCTCCAATCTTGAAGGCATTTTTGATTTATTTTTTGATGAATATGGTACTAAGACTTATGATCATGATCCTTATGCTTTCATGAATGAAACTTATTTAGGAGTGTATTATATACATGATGAAGGAATACCAACACCTATACTCACCAAGAAAGGAGGTGAGGATAATGAGATGTGGAAAATGTTTTTTGATGGTTCAAGAAGTAAAATTGGTGTAGGATATGGTGTCATCTTGGTCTCCCCATAAAAACAATAATACTATGTTTCATATAGGTTCTATTTTATTTTCACTTGCATTGTGGATGAGTATGAAGGTTTGATTCATGGACTTCAATGGGAAAGGAAAAAAGGAATCAAGAACTTGCAAGTATATGGAGATAGTTAATTGGTTGTGCATCAAGTTAAGAATGTGGTTGATTCAAATATATTTTTTATCGAGTCATATAATCATAGGATATATGATTTTCTTGAAGACTTCAATGCATTCAACATCTAATTAGTACCAAAGAAGCAGGATAATCATGCTGATAGACTAGCTGTCATAGCAGCTCAATTTGATACACTAACTACCACAAAAGAGGAGGAAAATAAATCTTACATTAAGATCATTGTCATACCTTATATACATAATAATGAGGAGTCTTAGAATTTTTTTTATAATAATAATCACATTTCATATTTCTTACAAAATGAGGCTGAGTTTTCCTTAAGAAATCAAAAGAGACTCCAAGAACAATTTGATGATCAAATTGTGCAACTAAGAACAAAAAAGATACATAAGGGCTTGGTGACCTTAGAAATTATCTTCAATTAAGATGATCAAAATAAGAAAGAAAATGTGAGTATGTCTACAAAAGAGGAAAACTATGAAAGAGTCTTGATTTTCAAAGACAAACTTCTCAAACTAAGCAAGGTATGTTCTACTTTGGAGAAGCAAAAATTCATTGATTTGTGTAGAGAGTTTTATGACATCTTTGCTTTGGATTATAAGGACTTAAAAAGATTTGATTCTATCTTATCACACCATACCATTGAATTAGAACTTGGAGTTAAACCGGTTAGGTAAAAATAAAGGCCCATCAACCCCAAGTTTGAACAACTCATGACGCTGGAGCTTACCAAATTCCTTGAATCTAAAATTATCTTTCCTATCAAACATTCAACATGGGTGGCTAAACTTGTACCTATTAAAAATAATAATGAGGAGATAATAATTTATGTGGACTTTAGAGATATTAATAGAGTGTCATTCAAAGATCACTATCCTTTACCCTCAATGGAGTAGATTTTGTAAAAAATTTCAAGGTCTCAAAGTTTTTCTCTCCTAGATGGATATTGAGGTTACAATTAGATTCTAGTGAATGAGGATGATCAATTTAAGACATCATTCACAATAAAATAGGTAAATTTTGATTATAGGAAGATGCCCTTTGGTTTGTCAAATGTTGGTGCCACATTTCAAAGACCAAATGGACATGGCCTTCAAAGGTTTGATTAATGAGATGGTATTGGCTTATCTAGATGATATAACCATGTTTTATAAATATACTAATGAACATATGTAACACTTGAGGCAAGTGTGTAGTATGGAGTATCTAATAATCTAAAAAAAATCATCTTTACTATCCATGAAGGTAAGCTCTTAGGACATATTGTTTCCAAAAATGGTTTGACTATTGATCCTGAAAGGATAGAGGCTATTCTAGGCCTATCATTGTCCTTGCATAAGAAAAGTATCCAAATTTTTTTAGGTAAGATAAATTTTTTAAGGATATTCATACCTAGTTTTGCATCTTGGGTGAAACTTATCATATCCATGCTCAAGAAAAATTGAGTATTTTCTTGGACTAAGGAAGGTAAGAGTAGTTTTAAAGCCATTAAAAAAGAAATTATTGGGAACCATGATTTTGATAAAGACTTCATGTTGTATTCATTTTATAACCTTGATACTATCTCAACAATGCTAATGTAAAATAGTGATGAAGGTGTGGAACAACCAATTGCATTCTTTAGTCAAAGTTTGGAAGATTATGAAGTCAAGTACACCTTTGTGGAGAAACAAGTCCTTGATGTTATAAGAGGACTAAATAAGTTTAGGCATATGGATTCAAACAATAAAATTCATGTTATGGTTTCTCATCCTAGTACCAAAGAGTTCCTCTTGAGTAAAGACCTTTGTGAAAAGAGGGCAGGGTGGATTACTAAGGTAATGGGATATGATGTTGATATCAAAGTGATAAAGTTGATAATGGGTAAAGGCCTTTGTGAACATCTAGCTTAAGATCTCTATGAGTCAAGGGAAGAGGCTCTAGACAATCATGATTTCTCCTAACCAGCTGGTTCCTTACCTCTACAAATTTGGACACAACATGTTATCAGATTTATTCAAAGTGGTGAGTATCCTAATGGTATGAATATATCACAAAGGAGGTATTTTAGATTGCAACCTATTCCCTTTTGTTTTACAGATGGTGTGGTTTTTAGAAAAGAAACTAATGGTGTGCTATTAAGATGCATTGATAATCATCAGTTTGGAGTGTTGCTTGAAAAGTTCCATGATGGGATAGCATGAGGTCATTTCTCTCTAAGAACCACAAATGCCAAGATCATGAGGGTAGGATATTACTAGCCTAACCTCTTCAAGGACTGTTATTTTTGGGTGGGAAGGTGTGTACAATGTGCTTTTTTTGTAAAAAAATAGAAGCTTTCAACCCTTCCTTTGAAGCCTATCTAAGTAGATCAACCTTTCATGAAATAGGGTCTTGATTTCATTGGTATGATGAACCCCCCCATCAAGTGCTGGTCACAAATGGATACTCACAACAATTGACTACTTTACAAGGTGGGTTGAAGTGGTGGCATTGAAAGAAGCTAATGAGAATGCTATCTTGGAGTTATATGAGAGTATCATAACAAGGTCTGGGATCACTTCTATCATTATTTCCGATAATACACTTGATTTTATGGGTGTTAAGATCGCTGATTGTGTAAATAGTAATGGCATATACTTGAGCATCTCATATAATTATTACCCTCAAGATAATGGGTTGGTTGAGTCTACTAACAATAATCTGATCAGAATCATCAATAAAACTTTGGAAGATAATCAAAGGGCTTGGCACACCAAATTGAAGACAATCTTATGGGCTGATAGGACAACTCCTAAGGGGTTAATAAGGAATTATCCTTTTGCTCTTGTCTATGTAAGGGAGACTAGGCTGTCTATATCACAAGAGCTACCTGTCTTAGAGTTGACACATCAATTAGAGTTGCTTGAGAACATTCCAATGGAGTTACAAGAGACTAGAGATAAAGCTCATCGAACTATGGAACATCACCAAATACTAATGAAGAGGTATTTTGACAAGAAGGAAAATCCAAGAATATTTTGAGAAGGTGACATAGTGTTGAAATTGGATGAAGATAGAGTAAAACTAGGGAGACATACAAAATTTTACACTTTATGGAGTGCACCATATGTCATCATCAAGTGCAAACAAAGCAACTCTTTCCAATTATCAAGGATGAATGAAGAGGAGTTTCCTATCCTTGTGAATAAGATACATTTGAAACCTTGATATTGGGGAATTTAAGGTTATCCTTTTAAATATTAGGTTAGGTGTGAATTTTCTTTCAATTGTGTTATGTTCCCAATGTGTTCTAGTTGAACACATGTGTGTTTCTTTTGAGTGTCTTGTTTTGTGTGTCTTTTCTTTATGTTTTATGCATTGTTAATGGCAATTTATGTGTCAAAGATGGTGTATATGTGACTCCATGACCTAGTGAACATGATTAGGCTACTGGTCATGGCATAACAAGCATACCGCCCTTGGTAAATCGGCAAGAATGTTGACCATTTTGACTATAAGTCAAAAGGGGTCAATCCCCTATAATCAAAAATTTATATAGGGGTATAATATAATTTTATAAGGTGTGTCATAGATAATTATATGTGTTTTGATGTCATTTTAGCCTTGGTCATGGTATAATTAGTCCTTATGTCATTTTGATCACTTAGAGATCATAAATGAACATTAAATATAAGTGGTGCAGTTTTCAAGGTGTCACCACATGAAGTTGTAGTCATCTTCACTACTTGTAGAAGGTTTGATCCTATACAAGGGTTTCATGTGAATATTATGGAGTTTTATCTATATCTCTCATGTCATATCAATCATATTATTTTCATGCTTGGTCTTACAAGTTCATGCTTTGGTTTAAACACACAGTCACCTTATATCACAGTCAATTTTTTGCCTATTCTAGTTGTAGTCATAGTGTTTGGAACTTTGATCACATTAATAGAGGAGAAATGGAGTTTACAAAAGTTTTAACATCTTCTTAGTGTATGATCAATAATATTAGACCCTCCAAATATCACAAGAAGGTTTATGGTGGCAGTCAAAGTTTAAGACACAGTCAAATCTTTACCCACTTTCAGTTGCAGTCATGTTAAATCATGTGTCTAAAGCTTGTCTAACATGCTCATGGAGGTGTAGTAAAGGTTTCAGGGTGTTGGATAAATCCTTATAACATGATTTATCAAGATAAGCCTATCTAATTGACATAAAATAGACTGTGTTTGTGTTTTATGATTGAATTCATAATTACATCAAGTTCTATACTTTTATAAGGCTTATGTATGAATTAAATGTGGGGATGCCAAGTGTCACAATCTCAAAAGTCTAGATCAAAGATAAATGGCATGTGGGTGATCGATAAAAGTTAATAGTCAAAGTACATCGGATATATATCGATGATGCATATTTTTACGCACAAATTCTAATCGATGATCTGCATTGAATACTGGGGTTAATAAATTAAGAAAGATCAATGGTTTAAATTTAATCATGTAGATGGAGATCTAACGGTGATCATGAAGTAAATAGTCAAAGGATCTTGAGATTAAACACAATGGTGTCACATGACATAAGAGCATTAATTGAATGGAGATTGAAAATAGGGTACATAGAAAGCATGTGGGGATACCAAGTGTCACAATCTCAGAAGCTTGGATCAAAGATCAATGACCAACATTGAAAGTCAAGATTAGGAGACTCTTAAGGATATTGAAAGAGCACATTTGATCATGTTTCAAGGGACATGAGATGAAGACACATGTTTTAAATGACAATGATCATATTTTAAAATTAAATAAACAACGTGGCAAGGAGATGCCACATAGATAAACAAGTTAGATCAAAAGATTTTATGGACCTAAACACATAAGTATATAAAAAAAAGATCAAAATATAATTTGGGATACTAAAGCAAATACTTTAAATTCATATGCCACCATTAAATCTCAGTCAAGACCACCTCATAAACCTTGTAGTCCTAGGAAAGCACATGTAATAAGTTCAACACAGTCATGGAGGTTTCATGATGAACATCAATCCTAGAATGATAGGGATATATTTATACTAATCTATATAAATGACCTCATTAGGCATACAATGGATGCCTCCCTCTTAGTGAAATCATGAGATCTGTACCCATCCAGTGGTGGGGCATTCCAAAAGAGCCAAATGATGAAGATAGTTTTTTGAGTAAGCAAAAAGAGTTTTACAACACATTTCAAAAGTTTCATGTCTTTGAGGGCCATTTATCTTATCAGACCTTGCATGGTCTATCACACAATCATTCTCCTACATGTATAACTCCTTTTTTTAGCATGACACATCTCCTAGTGATTCTTAGACTTCATTCTCATCTCTTCTCTCTCCAATTTTATAAGTTGAAGCTATTTTGGCTATTGTAAAATAATACCACACCATGTATGATGAATCCCTACTGGAATGAAATTGTATGACTTTGAAAAATCAATATACATCTAGTTTTGAGTTCATGAACAATTATCTAAGTGTGCAAAGTGATGTATGGTGGAGTTTGTGATAATTCTCTATCCTTTCTTCCTTTATCCTCTCATGTTTATGCAAGAGTTCCTATTATAACAGATCATACAAAGTGCAGTCAAATGTGTTAGGCTCCTTTAAAGTGTGTAATTATTCTTAGAGAGTGCAATCTACCATCTAGTTTATTTACCTTACGTTTCTTCAAGCATCTCACCTCTATATTGAAACATTGATGTTAGAACTTTCTAGAACTTAGAAGCTAGTTTGTATGCTTTGCTCGACTGTGATAGAGTATGATATTCTTGTAGAAAATATCTTGGTGTATCAACCCCTTAAAATAGGTTCATTTCATGTAAAGTTTTCACTCTTTTCTCACAAGCAAGCTCTAGTTTAGGTGATAAGCATTTCAAAATACATTCAGGGAGCTAGCCCATAAATCTAGAGGCTCACTTTCACTATAGGTACACCCACATACCTGGAATTATTCCCATATTTTCCAAATACGGAAGATGCTTGAACACCCTCTTCTAAGGTGTAAGATTTGTTGACAATAGTACCGTTATAGGAAAATATTTCACCCTAGGAGAGGTTGTTCATGTCTCTCCACATTTTTACAACATGGGATTACCTGTAGGCTTCTGGATTGCCTATAATAGAGGTAAACCTCTAGGTTAACAAGCTAGTTCCTTTGATTTATCTCTTAAGATCACACACTAAACTAGACTAATCTCTTGGGTGTGAAAAGGGAAGAAATAAATAGAATATAACCTATACTAATGGAGGTGATACACCAATGATAAGTCTACAAACATACTTGCATCTGCACTAAGAAAGAAGACTACTAAACTAATCTTAACTCATTATCATTATAGAATAAGTATTTATCATAGAGGTAAATTACTGTGCATATCTATAGATGGGTGAAAAGAAGGTCTGATACTAGACACTACTAGTCTATATCACACTTCAAGATAGACTTAAAAAACACGTACACTTTATGAAACTGTTATAAGAGTTATCACTCACACAAAACATGCAAGAGTAGAATGAAAGCAAGGAGAAGACATTCATTACTTGTCAACTACATAAACCACTTAACACACTTAGACAAGATATTATACAGATCAAATTAACTTCAGATTCTTATTCAAAGGCAAAACAAGGTGCTAAACTAGTGAGGCTTTGCCATATTATGTGTGTAATATTATATAGCCAAAAAGGCTTACTTATATATAGCATAGGAGAGGAAAAAGAAGAAGTGAATTCAAGGGTCACAAGGCCAAGTGTCAAACTATGAAAACTAGTTACAATGCAATAGAATGAAATGGATAACATGATATGAATGTCTTCGTGGAGAAATGCCCATTTGAAGCATGCATAATCTTCAAATTGGCATAGAGACTCTTCATGTTCTTACTTTAAAACTGCCTTGATGATGTGTCATCTACTTAAATATATAAAAATACCATAGGAGTCTTACCACATATAATCTAATATGAGGAGATGGAAATGAGGTCAATTTAGGTCATTTATGCCTCTCTAACTACTGGACTCACCCTTGTCACTTGTCATTCACTATCTATAGTCACTAGCTCTCTAGGCTTGAATCTTCACATCTGTCACTTAGGTAGCCTACAATTATTTAAGGGAGATCATTTAATAAGTGTTATAAACCTATTTATAACCTTTTTTCCTTCAACTCCATCAAGTATACCTCAAAATATCTAATATCATATCTCTCATCTTATCATGAAGCGGTCACTCTGTTTTCTCACTATTTGTCCAAAATTGCTTGAAATGAAAAGATTAGTAAAAGAGTTTATATACTTAGATAAAGTGAGAATGGAAAATGAGGAGTTAAAAAACATTCCTAAACACCTCCCACAATGATATTCATCCATTAGTCCCCTTTTGCACCTATAAAACACATCAAATCTTATAAGAAACACAATATTAGGTTTGTCTGTACAAGTGATAGTATGGATCACTTAGATGTCAAGGAGATTGGGAGAGTGTTAGACATGTTCTAAGCACTTTTAATTCCAAATCACCACTTCTATATGCATTCCAATTCTTATATTATCCATTGGGCTCAAGCAAGGGTTTTATGAGGGTTTTAAGTCTCTTAGCTCCTTAGTGATGATTCATAAAATATGGATGCTCAACCTCCAAAAAATTTCCATTGAGATCAAGTGTAAGTCACCATTCAACTATTCCTAGCTCCTTGAGTCACCATGTAGCTGGTTTGTACTAATATGAGAAGATAAACATGGCCTCTCGAGATCTTGACTACATTCTGAGTACCCTTGATAGGAATCCAGGCCAAAATGACCAATTTTGTGATGCTCTTTGCAAGATGACATATACAATAAACCCTAAACTCTCTTCTACAATTTTTAACATGGATTGGAGGGATCATATAGTCATATGGAATAATTTAGGCACCTATAAGGTTTAGGCCTAGTAGGCCTAACTATTTTTGACTGAGTATATGATCACTTGTAGGTTTTCAATGACTTTGGGGTCATCCAATGATTTTTTCATCTTCATATCAACCCTATACAACATCTCACCATAGTTCTAATAGTATATCACTAATTTATTTACCCTTCATGTTCTGAGTCTGCAAGTTAGACTGCCTATGGGGTGCCCTCTATCTGAGATAGAACATAGAGCATCTCCCCTATTCATATAATCTAAAATAGATCATTTCAGCCTAGTTTAGGTCATGATGCTCCTCTTTTTCAAGTCACAAATTATAATTATGCTTCTATAACTCTCAATACCTTAAATATTCTAGGCTAGCTTTTAGATCTATAGACTGTGCACAAGGTTTTGACTTGACTGAGTTTTGAGATTCAAAAATATAGTCTTTGCTTTATCTCCTTTACCCCTAAAAGTCACATGGAGAGGTAACATATCACTATGAGATTTTATTATACATTTTAATTCACTTTATACATCTACCAACCTACCAAGTCTACATTCTCTTATGGGCTTCAGCTAGTTTGTGTATGACCCAGACTGTGTCACATGTAGGTGGTAATTAGGGAATAAATATGAGTTTTTTTAGATGTTAATACATGTTTGAACACTGGAATTTATGCCCTTGATCTTCACTAAGACCATTTCATCTTTGGTTTAGCTCACTCCATGTCTTGAAAATATGCATCCTTCCTTACCATCAACATACTAGGTGTTATTTGCAAATTGCAAAATTTTAGGTTCAATTTCACTGTATCTTCATTGAATATCTTCAGTGGGAATTTGATTGAGTGAAACTCCACTATCTCATAATTCTCATCAACGTAACAACCTTATTATTGTGATCTAGATACTACCTCTAAACTTAGGCTGAAAGGATGAAATTGTTAGGCATATCTATATTTCATATACCCTCACCAACAAATGGCATTATATATGAACAAATACCTCATTTGGAGAAGTTACGGTAACATATCCCTCTTACAACTTTCTCAATTCTGACTGATTATAGGCTATGCTCGAGAGCATTCTTGGCTATGATAGTGAACCCTGAGTGACTTGAGGGATCCATTCAAGTCTTTAAACTGATCACACCATATCTCTCAGGTTTTAGATAACCTTATAACTATCTGTACAAACCTATAGGTAGTTGTAGGTGGTTGTGTATATCAAAACTTTGACCAGTCATTACTCTTTGTCTAATAAACTCACCTTAGTCAACTTTCAAGTCCTTTAATGTAAATATTCCATAGAGAAATTGAATTCCATGGTTTGAAAGGTTGAACATAGGTACCTTACCTTTGATCTTAAGCAACTTGTACAAGGACAAACTCTATAATTATGGAAACATACTCTACATACTAGAATGTGTTCACCTTTAGTATAAGGAGATGATTTTGCCTATTTTAAAATGTTTACATGTACAAACCAGGTTAGAACCAACATAAAGAGGATAAACCATATTTGAAAGAACACATACATTACTTGGAAACATCAGAGCAATCCAAACAAATGAGAAAACCAAAGGTGCTAGGGTTATGAAGGTAATTTTGAGATGTTAACAATCTTAAAGATTGTTCATAAAGTATAGACCAACATTCTTGGAATTATGACCATGAAATGAGAGTTGATAGAGACTAATTTCATCCCCCAAGTGTATACACCTTAACTCTACCCTTCATGTCCGTTCCAACTATAAATTGGTTGACTTTGTTGACCTACCAAAGGGAGCAAAGAGAAAGATGGACCAATTTTCACCATTTTTATAACTATCAAAGTAAATTGAGCTTGGAAATGAGATGTGAGGATTTGAAGGGACATTCCTAAAGTTTACACATGTGCCAAGACTATTATGAATCTGTATAATTAACTAAAAATGGCCTTGTTTTTAGATAAACTCCTTTGTAGTATATTGAATAAGCAGAATTCAATTCCAAAACTGACAACTAATACCTATCTGACATATGGGACATTGTATATTCTCTTGACACACTTGTCCTTTGGTTGAAATAATATAATTTCATTAAAAGATCTAAAATATGGCCTAGGATGACATAAGGACTATTTAACAAGTATGAAAAAGATAAAACATAGTGACTTCATTGATGACCATGATGGACCACTTTCAAACCTAGGAGATCTTATCAAAGTTTGAACTTATAGGTAGGTTGACTTAATTTGACCAAGGGGTAAAATTAGTCAATAAGTACATTATGAAATCTTGGGGGAGATTGATTTTTCTTGCACTCTAAATCATTTATTGTAAATCATATTAAGATAAAGTTTTACAAGGATATCTAGATGGTTACCAATATACCTTGTAGTATTTGGGGCTCAAAATTCATCTTAGGTGAAAGACTAACATGCAACATATGAGGGTCTAATCCCTTCATGCTCACTTCAGCCATAAATGTCTCAATGAAGTGTTATTAGAATGGTTAGGCACCAAGGGGTATGGTTTGAAGTTTGTGTTGGAGCATGAAAGCGCTTCCACTTCACCAATATGCTTAAACATGCAATTGTTCAACTAATAACAATCAAATACAACCTTAATTTATATACCCCATCAAATTTATGAGGTTGGTACATATGTTGGGGAATGAATTACTATTTTTTGCACCATAAGGACTCATATGAAGGAGAATAATTCTAACCCACACAATCAAAATACAAAAGGAATTATTATTTATAATTTTTAGGACCTCATAAATTAGCAAGAGAAGAGCATACTCTAATGTTCTTTCAGTAAAATACAATGATAAACTAAGTATTTTTGATTCTCAAGACCCCACAAATGGGAAAGAGAAGAGCACACACAAATAGGCTATACATAACACAAGTAACTTAAAATAAAAACTTAAGTGATGAAAAATGTTAAATGATGTGAATAAAATAAGTGCAAAGGAAACAAGTGTTTTAAGAGCACTAAAATTAAGTGTTGGTTCTTTGATTAAGAAATAAATTGAAATGTTGGTTTAATTTTAAAAATCCAAATGAAACATTATTTTATTCTAAAACACCAAGTGAAATATGAAAAATTAAACAAATCCACTTCTTAGCTAACAAAACTTGCAGGAAACAAGTTATGATTTTGGTAGTGGTCTTTGGCAAGCAAAAAGAAAGTTTATAGTTGATTTGTTTAATTCTCAAGTTTTTCACATAGGTCAATTTATCTATTTATCAAGATGATCCCACTATTTATAAGGATGATCCCATCAATTTATATGTTTTTATTTTGCCACTTAGACAATTTTTTAGTATATATATATTTTTTTTACAATTTCACCATTTTACAAGTTGAAACCACCATTTATCAGAATGATCCTGCCATTTAGCAAAGTGATCCTAATGTTATCCTAAAAAACACAAAAACCATCATATATAATGGAAAATGATCCTATCGATTAGGAGAGTGATCTCACTATTTAACTAGGTGATCCCATCATTTTCTTGAAAACATAGAGAAGCAAAAAATAACATAAAAGTGATTTCACCATTATGCAGTGAAATACCACTATTTATTAAGGTGATCTTGCTATTTAAGAGGGTGATTCCACTGATACATATAGGGATATTATCAATTTATAGAAAATACTTCTTATTTTCTTTCATCACATAGTAAGAATGAATCTCAATAATGACATGAAAGATTATGACAAGTTAATTTTAAAAGTTTACACGATATGTCTACTCATAACATTGTTGTTAAAATTTATTTTGTATTTTCTCATCATGAAACTTGTGAGTGTTACTTATGTGGTAAGCAACATACTAACCTATTTCACAAGAATCATGATGTGAATTCTTTACATCCTTTAGAATTAATTCATAATGATATTGCAAGACCTCTTGAAATTGTATCTCTTAATTTTATTTATATGCTATTACTTATATATATGAACGGACTAAAATGATTTGATCATATTTTACTAAAAAAGATATGAAGTTTTGTCTAAATTCAAGGGATTTAAAACTATTATTGAAAATGGTTCTAGTTGTTAGTTTAAGAAATTAATATCTGATAATGGTGAAGGATATATTAGTAAAAAGTTTGATTTTTTTTGCATTAATTTATGTATTTAAAGAGAATTAACAATTATTTATTCCCCTCATCAAAAGGAAAAATTGCACCCTTATAGAAATGGTTAGAACAATATTTCATTCTGCAAATGTTTTTAAGTTTTTATGGGTTGAAACCATGAATTATTTTATGAATATTTTGAATAAAATCCTTATTAAAGCTTTGCATATTTCTATTTATTTATAAATGTGGTCTAAAAATAAACCAAATGTGACTCATCTTAGGATCTTTGGTAGTCCTACTTCTATCTTTGCTTCTAAAGTTAAACGAAATAAGCTTGATCTCACTTCATATTCTTGTATTTAGTAGGTTATGGAGGTAAGATAAAAGGTTTAAGAGTATATCATATTAAATCATTAAGAATATGAATATTATTATTCTCAATTTTTTTTTTGTGAGTAATTTATAGATCCTCAGTATTCTTCTATTATTGAACATGATTCTCATGTTTCTCCTTATGAATAAATTGATTTTTTAGAGGAAGTTGATCCAATTTTTAATAACTTAAAGTCTAAAGAACTCCCTGAATTTCATGTTTAATGTAAAATACCTAAATGGGTAGAATATCTAATTTAGTCTTTTAATGTTGATAATCTTAATAAATTAACCAATAGTCAACATTTTTATCATGCTTTAATAAATATGAACACCAATCTTTTGAATAATCCATTTAAAATGATAGATGAAAAGTTATTATTTAAGTTGAGTATAATGTCTTAATTAAAAATTAAATTTGAGATCTTGTCCCACTTTCACTTAAAATACATATTGTTGGGTGTAGGTGATTTTATAAAATCAAATATAATTCAATTGATAAAATTGATAAGTTTAAATTGATAAATCCTAGATTACTCAAAAATCTAGGATTGACTATGTTGAAACTTTTATTCTTGTAATAAAAATGAGTATTTTTATATAAACTTATTTCTCTTGTATCCAAAAATTGTTGGATTATCCACCAAATGGATGTTAAAAATACTTTTTTAAATAGTGATTTAGAAGAAAAAATCTACATGACTCAGCCTAAAAGTTTCACCGACCATAACAAAGAACATTATGTATGTAAGTTAAAAAAATATCTATATGCTTTAAAATAAACTCCTTGAACTTGATATTAAAAATCACTTATTTCTTTAAATAATTAGATTTATCTAACTACTATTTTAATAACGATCTTTTTTTAAAATTTAAAATAAAGTCATTTAATCTTTATTTTATTATATGTTGATGATATTTTGATTATTAGCAATCTGAGTTTAATTCATACATATATATATATATATATATATAAATTCAAATGTCTAAAATGTATAACCTAGGCATTACATATCATTTTTTAGGAATAGATACATTTGAGGATAAACATTCTATTTTTGTATTACAATCTTAGTATGCATGTAATCTTCTTTTTAAGTTTAATATGCTTGATTGTAAATATACATATATTTTTATTGAAGTTGATGTTAAACTTGATCCAATACTTGTATGTAAAAAATCTAATCTTACTTTATATAGATAGCTTAGTGGTAGTTTGATTTATATAATCATTATTAGGTCAAATATTTCATATGTTGTTGGTGTGGCTTCTAGATTCATACATGATTCATATTTAGATCATTTAAAAATGGATAAACATATACTTCGCTATATCAAATAAACTATTATTTTTGTTTATTCTATTCTTCCATTGATAATGATAAAAAAATGGTTATTCTAATGTTGATCATGCTGATGATATTATAAATCATAAATCTACTTTTGAAATATCTCTAAAAAGATTTACTTAAGAGATAATTCATTTTTATAAGTAACTAAACAAGGAAAAATCAAATTTGTAAATATTGTTATTAATGATGTTTTCTTTACACCTAAACTTAAGAAAAAATTATCTTATTCTTAACTTATGATTGATAATTTTATTTTAATATTGCTTAAATATAATTGACCCATTATAAATCAATCTAGGTCTCGAATTGTTAAAGGTGTTCAAAATAATGGTTTGTATATATTTTTTATTTCTTCTACATGTTTCATTTTATCACATAGTAAGAATGAATCTCAATAATGACATGAAAGATTATGACATGTTAATTTTAAAAGTTTACATGATATGTCTACTTATAATATTTTTATTATAATTTTTTTTATATCTTCTCATCATGAAACTTATGAGTGTTGTTTATGTGGTAAGCAACATACTAACTCATTTCACAAAAATCATGATACAAATTCTTTACATCTTTTATAATTAATTCATAATAATGTTCTAGGACCTATTGAAGTTGTATCGCTTAATTTTATTTATCTGTTGTTATTTTTATAGATGATTATACTAGAATAATTTGGTCATATTTTATTGAAAATAAATATGAAGTGTTGTCTAAATTCAAAGAATTTAAAGCTATTATTGAAAATAATTCTAGTTGTTAGTTTAAGAGATTAATATTTGGTAATGGTGGTGAATACATTATTAAAGAGTTTTCTTTTTTGCATTAGTTATAGTATTCAAAGGTAACTAAAAATTATTTATTCCCCTCAACAAGAGAAAAAATTGCACCCTTATAGAAATGGTTAAAAAAATATTGCATTCTACAAATCTTTTAAAGTTTTTATGGATCGAAGCCATAAATTTTTTTGTGCATATTCTAAATGAAATCCTTACCAAAGCCTTGCATCTTTTTACTAATTTAAAAATGTGGTCTAAAAATAAATTCAATATAGCTCATATTAAGATCTTTGATAGTTATGCTTCTATCTTTGCTCCTAAAGTTAAAAGAAATAAACTTGATTTCACTTCTTATTCTTGCATTTTTGTAGGTTATGGAGGTAACAAAAAAATTAAGAGTATATGATGTTAGATCATTAAAAATATGATTATCATTATTCTCAATTTTTTTTTTGTGAGTCACTTATGGATCCTCTTCAATATTCATTTATTGTTGAACATGACTCTCATGTTTCTCCTTATGAATAAATTGATTCCTTAGAAGACGTTGATCCAATTTTGAATAACTTAGAGTCTGAAAAACTCTCTAATTTTTATGTTCAATTTGAAATATTTAAATGGGTAGAATACTTAATTTAGTCTTCTAATGTTGATAATCTTAATAAATTAACCAACAGTAAACATTATTATCACATTTTAATGAATATGTATGAATGTGAACTTCAATCTTTTAAAAAAACCATTCAAGATGATAGATGAAAAGTTGTTATGCAAGTTGAGTATAATGCCTTAATTAAAAATTAAACTTGGGATCTTATCCCACATCTACTTAAAAGACATATTGTTATTTGTAGATGGCTTTATAAAATCAAATATAATTCAATTGATAAAATCGATAAGTTAAAGTAAGATTAGTTGCTCATGAATTTACTAAAAAATATGAGATTGACTATGTTTAAACCTTTGTTCTTATAGTAAAAATGAGTATTGTTATATAAACTTATTTCTATTGTAGCTCAAATTGATTGGATTATCCACTAAATGGTTGTTAAAAATATTTTTATAAATAGTGATTTAGAAGAGGAAATCTACATGATTCAATCTAAAGGTTTCACTGATCCTAATAGAGAACATTATGTGTTTTAGTTAAATAAATCTCTATATGATTTAAAATAAGGTTCTCAAACTTGGTATTTTAAAATCACTTTTTTTCTTTAAAGAACTAAGTTTATCTAACTACTATTTTGATAATAATCTCTTTGGTAAAGTTGTAAAAGATAATTTAATCTTAATTGTATTATATGTTGATATTTTAATTTCTAGCAATTTGATTAGTTTAATTCATAAATATAAGGATAAATAAATTGAAATGTTTGAAATGATTGACTTAGACATTACACACAATTTTTAAGAAATTGATAGAGTTTAAGATAAACATTCTATTGTTGTATCACAATCTTAGTATGCATATAATCTTCTTGTTAATTTTAATATATTTGATCATAAATATACATATACTTATATTGAAATTAGTGTTAAACTTGATCTAAAACTTACATATAAAAAAATTAATCTTATTCTATATAGATAGTTTGTTGGTAGTTTGATTTATCTAACCATTGCTAAGATGACTATTTCATATGTTGGTGTGACTTATAGATTTATACAAGATCCATATTTGGATCATTTGGAGTTGGATAAGCATATACTTTGTTATATCAAAGGAACTGTTATTTTTAGTTTACTCTATTCTTCTATTGATAATGCTAAATAATATGGTTATTCTAATTTTGATCATGATGGTGATACTATAGATCATAAATCTAATTTTGGATATGTGTATTTAAGTTTGGTGTAGGTGTTATCACTTGAAAAAATAAAAAATAACTTGTTGTCTTTATATCTTCTACATGAGTAGAGTATATAAGTATTATGAAAGTTTTCAAAAAAGACACGTGGCTATAAAGATTGCTAGGAGAACTTAATTTAGATTTTTCTCATAGTACCACTTTTAATTATGATAATCAAAATTGTATATCTCTGACAAAAAATTTAGTGTAACACCAATGAACTAAACATATTGAATTTCATATGCATTTTACCTAAGATAAAGTCTTCAATGGTGATATTGATCTATACTTTTTTATTATGAATGAATAAGTGACAGATATATTCATAAAACCACTTGGTGCTACCAATTTTTTTTAATATTATGTAATGTTGAGCCTTTTAAATTTGACATTGATGAAGAGTGTGCATGACAATGCCACTTTCTAAGGGCTATGTGTTACTTTTTCTTCTCTCTACTTCTTCTCATTGTAAATCATTATAAATATCATGTAAAATTTATGTAATTGTAATCTTCATGTGGAATGATTATTTTTATACCTCAATACATTAAAACATACTTTATAATAGAGGTCCTTATATTATAAAATGATCAAAATATGCTTAGTTGATTATTCATGATAAATTGTAAGATATAATTTCATGATCATGCTAGCCTAAACTTACTTTCAAGTAGTTTATAGATTAAAATTTGAGTAAGTGCAAGAAAATGATGAGAAAAAAAAGATCTTAAGTGAATAGATTTTTTTTGAAAAATAAAAAACTTTAACTTGTACAGATTATTTGAAACACCTACATTCAAAATTTGAAGATGTCATGTGAACATGAATTATAAAATTTTGAATCTAGTTTATAAACTAATATTTTTTTTTGAAATGGTCAAGTAGGTCAAATGTTATAAATTCAAATAGGTAGTACTATTTTTTGAAAAAATACAAGTAGATAGATTTTTGTGAAGGCTATCATTTTTTGAGCATCGTTTAATTTTGTTTTAAACCCTTTGGTGGAAAGCTAGATAAAATCATCCAATTTGCAACATATATTTTTTAAAATTAATTAATGATTTTTTTTATATTAATTTTATAAGTTAACAGACACTAAAATATAATCAATAACATATAGCCGACCATGCGGCACCGCTAACTACCTCAAAAAATATCACAAATTATATATTTTTTGAATGTGTATAGAAATAGGTCTAGTTTCCAACCATATATATATTTTGGTTTGGATCAATGAATCAAAAGATACATAAACATATATGAACATGTATATTTGAAGCATATAATTTTATAAAAATACTTATAAATAAATATAGATAACAACCTTAAAAGTAGTGAAAATATAAAAAATACATATATTTAGGAAGAGGAGAGTGAAGTCAATGTTATAGTAATATTTTCAATTTTTTTTTGATAAAACTCATAGTGTTTAGCATGACTAAAGTTGAATTTTGATGTTTCTAGTCAAAAATATATATTCAACTGTGTGTTTACAGGTCCATTCCTAAGGCTAGAGAATGTAAGAACCACATACATGGTATGTACCATGTACACAAAATATTTTACTACTAGTCTTTAAAATTGTGTATGCAGATTTAGTCTTTAAAATCATATATGGGGTATTATTGTTATAAAACCACATACGTAGAATAGTTCAATATTAGATTAGCATGCATGGTATATAAATAAAATAAACATTGAATAAGTATAAGTTTACATTTAGATATGGACATTTAATTTTTTATACTTTAAGTTATATTTTATTTATATACTTTCAATAAGTTTGAGAGTGTTTTTAGACCTCTAGGAACTATAATGCAAATTCTAGGTTTTAGAGGATCTTATCATATTGCAGACTTAGTCAGATTCTAGGGGTTCATTGTTTCAGACTTTGCCATATTTTAGGGTTTCAATATTTTAAGGAGACATCATAGGAGGTATGAAGTCTACATAGAGGGATGCATGTATGACATAATAGTATGAGAACATCTTTCACAAAGTGCCACAAGTCGATCCCACCCCATTCCCTCTACACCCCTTAAGGTATACACTATGGGAGAAATGCATCAGTGAGCCCCTAATGTATACATGAACCATCTAATTCACAAATGCATACACAACATGATTTCTAGTTATGGGGTACATTTCAAACAATAATCCCATAGAGAAAACACATGCATCATTTTTTTCATCATATAGATTATGGATATTTCATCTATATTTTGATAAATTTAAGAATCAGTCAATTAGGGCAATTAGTGATGTGATTTGGGTCAAATTGAGCCATGTGAACCTAATTATTAATCTAAATGATGTTAATTGGGGCTAAAATGATTGGTTTAGGGTTTAAAGACTTTATAATTTAGGGTTTAGGGAGTAGGGTTTGAAGTATATGGTTTAGGGTATATGGTCCAATCATAAAGGCAATTAGGGCTAATTTGAGCTCATTGAACCTACTTGTGACTATAAAATGTGATTTTGGGCACAATTAGCCCTAATGTCATCACAAGGTGATCTAATTAGTCAATTAGAGCAATAAGTGATGCGATTTGGGAGAATTTTGCCATATGAAATTAATTATTACTCTAAAAGATGTTAATTAGGGACTAAGCAATTAATTTAAGGTTTAAGGTTTATGATTTAGGGCTTAGGGCTTAGCTTATAAGATTTAGGTTTTAGAGTATAGGTCCCAATCATGAAGGCAACTGGGGCCAATTTGAGATCGCTGAACCTATTTATGACTATAGAATGTGATTTTGGGCTCAATTAACACCAATATCATCATAGATTGAACCAATTCATTAATTAGGGTAATCAGTGATGTAATTTAAGCCAAATTAAACCCCATGAACCTAATTTTTACCCTAAAGGATGTTAATTTGGGCTAAATTCACTAGTTTAGGGTTTATAATTTAGGGTATAAGGTTTAGGGCTTAGGTTTTAAGGTATAGTGTTTAGGGTTTAGGTCTAATTTAAAAGACAATTGGGGATAATTTAAGCTTAATCAACCTATTTGTGACTATGTAACATGATTTTAGGCTTAATTATCCCCCATATCATCATAGATGAATCCAATTAGTCAATTTGGGTAATTAATGATGTGATTTTGGCTAGATTGAGTCTTATAAACCTAATTATTAGTCTAAATGATGTTAATTGGGGATAAAACAATTAGTTTAGGGATTAAAGAGTTTATGATTTAGGGTTTAGGGTTTAGTATTTAAGGTATATGGTTTAGGGTTTATGGTATAAGGTCTAATTATGGAGGTAATTGGGGCTCATTTGAGCTTGTTAAACCTAATTTTGACTATAAAATGTGAATTTGGGCATAATTAGTCCTGATGACATAATAAGTTGAGCCAATTAGTTAATTAGGATAATAAATTATGTGAATTGGGCTAAATTGAACCCTATGAAAATAATTATTACTCTAAAATATGTTAATTGGGTCTAAATCAATTGATTTAGGGTTTAGTGTTAACAATTTAGGGTTTAGTGTTTACAATTTAGGGTTTATGATTTAGGGCTTAGGGTATAGGGTATAAGGTTTATGTTTTAGGGTATAAGGTCTAATCATGAAGGCAATTGAGGCCAATTTGATCTTGTTAAACCTCTTTACGACTATAGAATGTGATTTTAGGCTCAATTAAGCCCAATGTAATCACAAATTGAGCAAATTAGGGTAATTAATGATGCAATTTGGACTAAATATAGCCTTGTGAACTTAATGCTTACTCTAAAGGATGTTAATTTGGGTTGAATCAATTGGTTTAGGGTTTATGATTTATAATTTAAGATTTAAGGTTTAGGGCATATTATTTAAGGTATATGATTTAAGGTTTAAGGTCTAATTACAAAGGCAATTGGGGATAGTTTTAGCTTATTCAACTTATTTATGACTATAAAATGTGATTTTGGGCTCAATTAGCCTTGATGTCATTATAGATTGAGGTAATTAGTCAATTGGGGAAATTAGTGATGTAATCTAGGTCAAATTGAGCCATGTGAACTTAATTCTTAGTCTAAATGATGTTAATCAGTGCTAAAATAATTGGTTTAGGGTTTAAAGAGTTTATAATTTAGGGATTAGGGTTTAAGGTATATGGTTTAGGGTTTAGGATATAGGGTCCAATCATAAGGTAATTGGGGCCAAATTTAGCTCGTTGAACTTATTTATGACTATAGAATATGATTTTTGGCATAATTAGTTCTAATATCATCATTGGTTGAGCTAATTAGTCAATTAGGATAATAAGTGATGTGATTTAGGATGAATTGAGCCATTTTAAATTAATTATTAGTCTAAAATATGTTAATTGAGGTTAAAATAATTGATTTAGGGTTTAGGGTTTAGTGTTTAGGGTATAGAGTACATAGTTTAGGGTATAGGGTTAAATCACAAAGGTAATTGGGGACAATCTAAGCTTATTAAACCTATTTGTGACTATATAATGTGATTTTGGGCTCAATTAGCCACAATTTCATCACAAATTGAGCCAATTATTCAATTGGGGTAATCAGTGATGCAATTTGGTCCAAATTGAGCCTTGTGAACCTAATGCTTACTCTAAAGGATGTTAATTAAGGTAAATCAATTGGTTTAGGGTTTAGGGTTTATGATTTAGGGTTTAAGGTTTAGGGCATAGGGTTTAAAGTATAGGGTTTAGGGTCTAATCATAATATCAAGGATTTTTTAACTAGATATTAATCAATAAGGGTGGTCAATTAATCAAGAATAACCAAAAAAGTGAAAAATACTTCAATTTATCAAAATATGGTAGAAATATCCATAATATATGGAATGAAAAAGTGAGGTGTGTGTTTTATCCATGGGATTGTTTTTATAAATGTATCTCATAATTGTAAATTATTTTATTTATGATTTTTTGCATTAGATGGTTCTTGTATGCATTAGGGGATTGTCAATGAATTTATCCTAGAGTGTATACCTTAAGGGGTGCACAAGGAACGGGGTGGTATTGACTTGTGGCACTTTGTGAGAGATATTCTCATATTATTCTAGATCATACCTACATCCCTTCAAGTAGTCTTCATACCTCTTATGATGTCTCCCTAAAATATTGAAACCCTAAAATATGGCTAAGTCTAAAACCTTAAAACCCTAAAATTTGACTAAGTCTAAAATATGATAGGATCCTTGAAAACCTAGAATTTGCATTATATCTCCTAGAGGTCCGAAACCACTCTCAAATATCTTGAAAGTATATAAATAAAATACAAATTGAAGTATAAGAAAATAAATTTTCATATCCAAATGTAAACTTATACTTTAATTTATATTTTATTTATATACCATGTATCATGCATGCCAATCTCATACTAAACTATTATGTGTTTGCAGTTTTATAATAAGAATGCTATATATGTAGCTTTATTGACTAAACTTGTGTATGTGGTTATAAAGACTAAAAATAAATATGCAGTCCTGGCTCGATAATTACTGAGCCTATGTGTTAAGACTACCTACATAATTTTTTTAAACCTCATACATAGAAATGTTGAAATCCATTTGAATGCAAAATGTGTCCACTTTTTGTCCCCCCAAGTCTGAGAACTTACCCATTCCTTTTATCTCAAAAGGTGATGTTTGTAATGAGGAAGGTTTTTAAATCCTTCATTTATGTATGTAGTATAGTTCCTTTTTAAAGGTGACTATGACTTATATCCCCACATAACATTAAGGGGGAGTATTAAAACATTTAATATCTAAGTGATTTTAATCATCTTTTAGCTTACATTGATAGTTAATTAAATAATAATATATTATTTATTAATATAAGGTAAAAAAATCATGTAAATAAATAATAAAATCATATGTATTTAATACTTACCAGTGTTATTAAATGACTTTCAGGATGGTTGGACCTATTGGTTGAAATGGTCACCTCCCTTCACATTTCACTATAAATAGTTTTTTACCCTTATTGTGAAATATCATGAATTAGAATTTTGATATTTTCATGTGGCAATTATTTGTAAAGGCTTTGTGAAGACTAGTTGAGAGAAGTTAGAAGAAGGCTATGTATAGGGGTTCATAAGTTTCTCAATTATATGAATATCAACATTTATGGCTTTTTACCTTACGAGGCTTTCTCACCTAAATTTTGTGTTGTGTATAATTGATCTAGTTATTATTCATATGATTTTCTATGAAATTTCATCTCTAGATCTTCTGTGACATTGAATATACTTTGTATATTATTGGTTTCTTATCAGAATGGTACTCAATTAGTGAAAATTAATCCCCAAATCACATTAGGTTATCACAATTATGTATAGGGGCTTTATTTTACCTAATTTAGTGCCCCATCCAATCAATCATGTAATTGGTTGATTTAGTTAGTGAATTAGGGAAAATAGAGTGCCAAATCATAGTACATTCTCACCAAAAAGTTTATATGACACAATTTTATCAATTTCATCTGTATCCAACCAATTGAGTAATTGTTACGATGGGGCACAAAATTATGGAAAATAAAGCCTTGAATCATATTAGATTGTATCAATTAGGTTTAAGGGTATCTATTTTCAATTATTGTATATCCCATGCCATGAATTAAGTGATTGGTTCAATGAGACACTCAATTAAGAAAAAATGAGCCTATAATCACATTAATTTATCATAATTAGTTTGAAGGGGCTCAATTTACCTATTTTAGTCCCCCATCCAACCAATCGAGTAATCATTTCAATGGGACACTAAATTAAGGAAAATAAAAACCTAAATAACATCATGTTTTTGTAATTAGCTTCAGGGGGATAAATTTATTGTAAATACATCCACCATCCAACCAATAGAGTGATTGGTTGAAAGGGTCACAAAATTAGAGACAATGTAGCCCATAATAATATTGAGATGTGATAATTAGGTTAAGGGGGCATACTTTAATATGATTTATATGTTGGAGAATTATCAATGATGTCATGGTGTTGTCATGAAGGTGTTAAAGTGAGTGGATTAAGTGCCTTGATTGTCTAAGTGTCAATGACAAAGTGTGCAATGTGCTTGTCCTAGTATGCTTGAAGGAGGCTTGATTAATATTTAGTTTTGACATGGATAGAGATGTTTAGTCATTAGTATGAAGCATTGAGCATGTGTAAGGGGTCTTATAGGATTTTTTAAATGATTTGAGTGCTTGTGTGCATAAGTGTATTTCATCTATTTAATCATTATTTTCATCTAGACATTTTGGGTCTAGTGGCAGAAAATCCAAGTAGGTAGTTTACTGACATCACCTTTGCCATGTGTGGATGAGTCAGGGGGAGTTGGTCATATGGTTATGATCAAATTAGTCTTGAGTTTGTATACACTAAATATTAGGTCATACGAATAAACACATCAAAATATATGCAAGTGAAAAGTTGGGCTCCAAAGCAGTTTGATAATGTTTTCCCATACTTAGCCAAATTTACAATATGATAAGAAAAGTTGAGTAGGAATTTTGATGTTGTTATATTTAGCATGTGTGAAAGTACAAAGAGAAAAATTTCATATGGATTTATTTATTTTTGTGCCTAGTTAATTTTAAATAATTTTTAGATCATGTGATGAAGTGCATCAAAATATATGCATGTGCAAAGTTGGCCTTCCAAGCAGTTATTGACATAGGTGTCTTTGTGGCAAAAGAAATATGAGTGAGAAAAATAATGGAGTTATCTATTACATGTGCAAAGATTTCAAGATAATTTTGACACATGGTTAGATCTCCTATGTGAGGAGATCATATGGTCCAAATTTTAGATCATGCATTTAAGTGCAACAAAAGTTCTTGAGGTCTAAAGTTGGCTTTCTAGGCAGATAAGCAATGGCCTCCATAGTCATTTTTGCATGATGTTAAAGATTAAGACCAGATGGAGATCCAATGATTTGTGGGAGTTTATACATATAGATCTATAGTGAATATTAAGTCAAATAAGTCAAAGTTTTCTTTGGTTAATGATGTTGAAGATTGAGTTCCTTAAAAAAGGACCAATGGAGCATGTTCATTCCAAGTTGTCTGGAAGTAGTGAGATGAGGACAAGTGTTCAAAGTTTAACATCAAGCAAAGATAAAGATAGAGATTATTATAAGATATAACAATGAGTACATGTTATTATATATAGATCAATGGTGTGTATTGAGATATATGTTTTCAAAGTTTCCAATGATTAACATAAATAAAGATCAAGCTATGTAGAAAAGATCGATGATGCATGTTTAGTCAATATTTCAAGATTGTACGAGATGAGGTTAACTGTTCAAAGTTTAACATTTAATGTTTGGTCCATTATGTGTTAAATTTCAATGAATATTTAGGGTGTACATTTAATTAGAGCATCTAGGACATGATATGATAGCATTGTGTTTGAGGTTTAACTATGACCGTTTGAATTCAAATATTTAAATTTAACAAAGGAAAACATAATGCTCAGTGTTTAGGACATATCTTTTGATCTATGTATAATTTGATCATGGTATAAAAATAAAAATTTAAGAGAACTCCAAGGCACATATGGAAATATAAATTTTAATATTTGAAAGTGCGTATAGTCAAAGATATTGAGGTTCAAAGTTGACTATGTGTTTGTGCATGCTCTAAAAATAACCTGAGAAGGGTATTTGAATTTGTTATGATGATATCTAGATGTCTCATGGTAAATTAACTAATGGAGAGTGTTGTATACTCCATAAGTATAATATTTGTGGTAATTATAGGTTTGAACAATCTATATGTTGTATGAATAAAGATATAAAAGTTGACTATGATCTGTTGAATGCACTGGTAATTTTAGTGATGATCTTACATAGGTAAGTTGAAGGTGTTATGAGCAGAGTTGAAGAAGAAAATGAGCATGGAGTTTTTATATAAGTATCTAAGGCTCATAAAAAGGCATTATTTTTCATGATATGCCATTGATCATATATGGAGAATCAAAATAACTTGATTATATTTTAAATTTTGTATGACCAATTTGAGTGGTCATTTTGTGTATGTTGTTTTGAGTGCTTAAAACATGTGTTGATGTGTCTAAAGTACATGGAGGTATCAATGAGGTCCTAAATGGTTCAACCATGTGATCTAATCATATTTATATGTGAAATATTTGAGTATTTGGTTCAAAAGTTTAAGACTGTGTTTTCTGTGTATGAAGACCTAAAGAGCTAGGAGACCTAATTAGTAGGTCCAAGTGTAAAGTTGGTGTTATATATGGCATATATAAATATGGGAGTGATAAAGGGGATATTAGATATATTTTAAGAATTTTTAAATGATGTAAGTGGTCCAAGTAGTCTCACATGTAACATGCGAGTATGAAAGCCTAATGGTTTTAGATCTCACCAAGGCCTAATGGTGGTTTATAGGTAATGAGGCATTGGACAACCAATAGAGTATGTGGTTATTAAATGTAGCATGTATGATGATGTATTTTAAAGGTTTAATAAGTGTGGGAAGAATCTTGGCTGACCAAGATGGGTTATACCAAGAGCATGGTATAAATACAATGCTTATTTGTCATGTTTGTTCTAGTTGTGTGTATGTGGAGCCAAGTAAATGAGTGAACCTTTGAAAGACAAGGTAAAGGTTAGTAAGGAATAATATAGAGAAAAGAGGACTAGGAATGTTTATCTAATCAATGTGATGAAAGTGATAACTTAGGTCATTGGACCTAATAAGCCTAGAAGAGGTAGAATGAGTGAGTATGTTCAAAGAGGATGTTTGAGAGAGTGTGTTTGGTAAGCGAAGGCAAGGTTAAGGTTGTGTGTGCCTAGTGGATGGATTGAAAGGAAAATTAGGTTGATGATGGTGTGTATAAATTATAGGTTATATTTTCTATGTCATAATAATGCTCTTGTAGGTTCAAATATTGAAGGTATGTGAAGAGTTCAAGAGTTCAAGAGAGCTGGGTGAAAGAGTGAAAGTGAAGAGTGATAATTAAAGGTCCATCGACAGGTGTTAAAGACATCAATTCAAAGGTGGAGTTTTTAATAGATGTTTTTATGGATCCTCAACATCGATGGGGTTGTATCCTTCTTTCAAGGTGAAACTTGATAAAATTCTCATTGTTGTGGTTTTGCAGTTAGATAGGTGTTGTAGCACCTTGTGGGATTGTACTCTTACTAAATAAAGGATGGTAGTTCCTTGATCAATTGCAAATGGTTTTAATTAAATATTTTCATTATAATACTATAGTCCATCTTGAAGGGTTAAATGGGTTTTATCCTCCAAGAGGGCTTCCCATGTAGATGTTGTGTTGATGTGATGTATGCTCTTGTTCATGCTTTATATGTATGTGCTTTCATGTTTATGTTGATAGATAAAATTGATGAATGATGGAATGGTTTTGAAATTTAATGTGCATTGTTATCTACTGATTCACCCCATGTCAGTAACTACTTATAATAATTGGTATGAGAACTAGGTCCTTTGGAAGAAGTTTAACAACTTGAAGGAGATCCTAAGTAGCACAAGATGGCTAAGCAGTTGAAGAAAGAGAATCTTGAATTGAAATAAATGGTGAAAGGTCTTAAAGAATGGATTAGTCATATTAAAGAGTAAAAATGTATAATGAAAGATGAATTGATTAAATAAGTTAAGAGGGATAAGGAGACTATCCAACTTGTCAAATTTTAGTTAGAGGTTGCATGTTCAAGCATGAGAGCTAAAGGAGATGAATATGTTTAAATGAAATCTGATCTAGTTTCCCTAAAAGATGAGTATGAAAAATTCATAATCAAGATAGGCAAGCTTGAAAAAGAATAAAAGGAATCAAATTAAGTTAAAGAATAAGAAAAATAGATCAACAATCTCAAATATTAATTAGGGGAAACCAATGCAAATCTGCAGATAAGAGAATAAGAATGTAGACATCTTAAGCCTTAGTTAGAAGAAACAAATTTCAAATTAATTCAAATCAAGGTGAGATTGATGAGATGAAAACTAAGATAAATTTTTTAAATAATGAACATGAACAACTCATAGTCTAATTGAACAAACTAAGAAGGGATCATGAGAAGTCCAAGCAAGTCAAGGATAATACAAGCTTTAAAAGCAACACAAGAAGGTCTATTAGACAGCCAAATGATTCAAGGTGTGATAGTTTATTTCATGGTCATTATTATACATGTAATAAGTATGGTCATAGAGTGAAGGAATATAGAAAGAAGTCAGTCATGTATGGACATTCATGGAGCTAAATTAGAAGGAGTTTTTGGCCAAAGATTGATCAAAATTAAAATTTGTCAATAGGTACGAATGATGTTATTTGTTTTAGTTGTCATAAAAGTGGAAATATTGGTAGATTCTATCTAAATGGTGTTAAGAGGTCTTCAAGGTATGTCAAAAGATATAGAGCTCCTAGAAGGTTTGAGAAAGGATAAACATAGGTATGGAAACCAAAGGTAATCATTGCTAATTATTATAGCCATAAGGATGATAATAATGTTTCTTTATAAATCTATGTTGCAAATCAAGATAAGCCAAGGATCAAGTAGGTAAGATGAATGTAGAAGACAAGAAGATTCAAACTATGGTATGGCGACTTGATACAATAAAGACTAACCCTACTGAGTCTAAGAGTCTTGATGGATTATTTTCCAAGGTGTAAAAAGGATCAAAAATGAAGGAAAGTCAAGAGTTTATGTTGTTAGCATTTGTTGACAAATCTAAAGCAAGGCATCCATTCAAAATCAATTAAATAATGTGGTAGGATTGCAAGACAAAGAAGGATATGGAGATATGGGAATCTCTAGAGTTTTGGGACTTCTAGTCTCTCTATGTCAAAGGGGTGTCTCTATCTAGGATTCAAGAAGACACTTTTCAGTCAAAGGAAGCTTGGTGGCTGTCAAATATTGTTTGATGAGAAGGTATGAAAACAAGGATTGCTTGTGCATTCTTTTTATATATATCTATTTTTTGGAGAAAAGAAGCTTGTGAATAATATTAGTGGTCCTATCTTGAGAAGGAGTTATCTTGTTGATCATGGTTTGGATGCTCTGGTATAAAGGTGAGTTTCAATATCTATTTGCATATTAGTTTGTGGTAGATATCATGTGAGCTTAAAGGTTGAAGGCCTCTCTTCTAATTTTTGTCCTAGATCTTACTATGCATGTTAAGGCTTGTTGAGAAACTATGCAAACATGGGAGATGGTATGAAGGATTGAAGAGCTATATATAATGTGAGGGGAAGCATATGTGAGATGTTCTAGTATTTGTGGAGAATAAAGTTTGTGTGCTCAAGATAATAATGCCAATCACAGAAGGTCTTTAGTTAAGGGAGACCAACAAGTTCATGAGCTTGTTCCATAGATTTGTGAAGGAGCTATAGTATAGGGTTAGAATGGGTATTTTTAGGTGGATTAATGAGATTGATATAATGTCAAGAATATTTTGGTGCTAAAAAAGGCTTGTGCACTTATTTATGATAGTTTCCATATGGTTCTATGTCTTGATGATCCTTCTTGTGCTTTTTGGAGGTTTTTGTGTGATCTCAGGTTTATTTGTCTTGTTGTAGAGTAAAAGACATGGTGTAGGATGTATGGGTTCCAAAAAGTATGAAAGCTCAAATCTTGGTAAAAAAGTGTGTGATGGCTATCTCTAGGTGTGAAAGAAGTTTCAGAGGTGGATGTTGACTAGAAGGAGGTTTGTTAACCTTGTTTGTTTTGAGTTTCTAGGGTTTTGAGC
This sequence comes from Torreya grandis, assembly GCA_037957365.1. Lineage (NCBI taxonomy): Eukaryota > Viridiplantae > Streptophyta > Pinopsida > Cupressales > Taxaceae > Torreya > Torreya grandis. The sequence goes on from JARHVA010002453.1 coordinate 1,997,150, forward strand.
TTTGATAGGAAAGTGGTTTGCCTTATGATTTGAAGTTTGAGGGATATTAATATATTTAATGGGATAAATGGGTTGTCATATCAATCTTCACATAGATTTTAAGGTCTGTGGTTTTCAAAATTTTCATGTTTTTATCAAGATGGAGGCTTAATTGACAAGTTGGCTTGTGAAGGAAGTATGTTACAGAGGTTGAGCTAAGTGTTTCAAATTGGTGTGATTGATGGGGAATATAAGAGTGCTATAGATATGAAGTTTTAGGTATTGATGATGTGTTTAATGAAATTTTTGGGCTCTTCAATTTCCAGGTAGGGCTACAAGGAGTCTAGACATGCCTAGTCTAAAAATTTGATTTTTTTGATTAGTTTATATAAAAGAACAAGGCTTGAGGATTTCAAGGTGAATTATCAATATCGGTTTAGTGCATTTTTTCTATTTTGTGAGTGGCATGAAGTTCTGTTGGTGGTCCTTAAGGTGGTTTAAGAGAGAAGGCTAGTAAGCCTATAAGGTTCTCCACCACCAATCACTTCCTAGGGGCAATGCTCGGTCATTAGGATGAACAACAAAAATAACAAGCCATCTACTACATAAACTATATTATTATAGAGTAAAAGGCATGGTACATCCATATCAAGAATATTTTCTTAGACTTAGTCTTTGTGGCCACTAAACTTCACCACTACCTTCTCAACCATAAAACCTATGTCAACCAATACGGACCCACTCAAGTATATGCACTCCAAACCATACCAAAACTAATGTATGGCCAAGTGGCTCATGATTTTAGTAGAGTTTAACCTTGAGTTCCTTTAGAAAAAGTTAATTAAAAGGTAAGTCATCTCTAACCAATTGGTCAAAGCACCATTATCAGACAACCAACCTCCTCCTCTTGAGTTCCCCAATGCGTCCATCATGACCCTCTCTTAGGCAGACTTCACCTATCAAGTCACCATGTTCTTTGATGGATCAAAGTGTTAATGTGGTGGGGGAGATAGCATCATCCTTATTCCTTTTGATGCTAAACCTCTTCCTTTGTCTTTCAAGATTGATTTTGAATGTACTAATAACATGGTTAAGTATGAAGCGTTAATCATAGGCATTCAAATCACTTTAGCCTTAGGAGTCAAAATGATCAACATATTTGGCAATTATCAACTTATGGTCAATCAAATAAATGGATCTTACTAGTGTAATAATGATGTTTTTAAATAGTATAGACATTTAGTTGATGAACTCTTAACGTCATTTAAACACTACTACATCTAGTCAACCCTGTGATCTACCAACAAGTTTATTGACACCATAGCTTCTCTTGCCTCCCAGATCCCATATTCACCCTCTAACTCTAGGATATCTATCATTATCCATAGACTTATCCAACCTTCCTATGCCAAACTAGATTCTCCTACCATCTTCAATGTGGAGGAGATGCAATCTGACTTTTGGTATTAACATACCTTCAACTATTTCAACCTTGCTATCATTTCTTTTGGTCTTTCCAGGAATGATCAAAGAGCATTTATTCAAAATACCTCACATTATACTATTATGGGGGGAATTATTTATAAACGTGGCTTTGATGGTCTCCTCTTCCATTGTCAATGCAGTCATGAATCCTCTCATGCTATCAGGGAAACACATGTGGGATTTATGGGGGACATTTTAGTGGCCTCATCATAGCCAAATGCATCCTTCACCTTGGATATTACTAGCCTACCCTTAAACCAAGACTGTTGTGATTATGTGAAAAAGTGTGTTAAGTGTCAATAACACACTAATTTACATTATGCATCTAGCCATAGTCTTCATGTTTCTACTGATTTCTAGCCCTTCTCATAACTGGGTCTAGACCTTATTAGTGAAATTAACCCCCATTATTTATAGTGACATCATTCTATAATCACCATGATCAAGTATTTTACCAAATGGGTAGAGGCTATTCCTCTATTCTCAACAAAAGTGGAAAAGATTATCGACTTTATCAACCATCACATCATCTACCATTTTAGTGTTCCTCACAAATCATCACTGACAATGGTAAAGATTTTAAGAACAATCAAGTCTAGGGTCTTTGTGACACATTCGGTACTAAGCTAAGTTTCTCCTCACCATATCTCCCTCAAGAGAATGGAAAAGTAAAAGTCTTTAACAAAACTCTTAACAATATGATCACTAAAATAGTCAATGTATTTGGTTGAGATTGGCATGTGCACATCCCTTTTTCCTTATGGGCATATCATACTAGAATTTGAAGCTCTATAGGTGCTACACATTTCTCTCTTGTGTTTGAAGCTGATACTATCTTGCCTCTCAAAGTCCAAATCCTATCTCTTTGTATATCTTTGAAAAATCTCATTTTCAAAGATGATTATCATCAATACTGTTTAACTCATCTTGAGCTACTTGATGAACGTTACTTAGCTTCCCTCACCCATCTTTAGGTATATCAAGAGAGTATCAAACATGCCTATAAAAAACACCTTAGGGTGTGATAATTCAACATCAAATACCTCATCTTAAAGGAAAATCAACACATCACTAATATAGAGAAAAGCAAGCAGGAAAAGTTTGCTTTCAATTGGCTTGGAACTTGTATCATAACCCACATGTATGGATCAAGAGCTTATCAATTTTCCTCTCTTGAATGTAACCTAGAACCTAAGCTCCTCAATGATTTGCATCTACATGCTTTCTATTGATAAAGAGGATCAAAATCACATTCTATCTAACTTAAGCTCATCCCTTGCTTAAAAACCACATTCCACCTCCCTATTTTAGGGACAACCAATTAAAATTGAATCATGTGATTATCTGTCACAATCATAGCCTAATATTGAACAATAGGTACCACAACTTACCCATGACATGAGTCTCATGGTAATTTCCACCCTTTTCACAAGGATGGATTCTCATGATCATTGCCACTTAAAACCTCTTTACACCTCATCAAATTTATTATGATTTGGTGAACCCTTAATCATATATATGCAATTATATGTCAAAAAATCAAACAAAACAAAAAATCAAAATCCAAACCAATAGCAATCATGGGTCCTTCTTAGCATTCACAGATTACTCCCTTGAAGGACAACTATTGAAAACATATTTAAAATTGCTCAAAATAAGGTGAACTGATCCCTTGAAGGAAAACTATCAAAAGCATTAAAAAAACATACAAACTTAGACCAATCCCTTGAAGGATGGCTAAATAAAGCATTTATCAAAACAAGCCATTTCTTGGAAGCTTCCCACATTGATCAGTTTCCCCAAACCTCAAGCAAAAAAAAAAAAAAAAAGACCCATTTTTAAGAAATAGTAGAATCAAAATAATTTTAAAATCCACAATTGAATCTCATAAGCAAAATAATCTTAAAATCCATAATTGGCTGTCATGCGTAGACTTCTTACATTGATTAGTCTACACTTTGTATGACATAGGGTTGTTTATATTGATTCTTTGGAAATCTACAAAATAGGCATGCTAGTCTCACAAGAAGGTTCCATCTCTCATACATCTCCCCTTTTTGCATTATAATCAAGGGATTTTGAGCTCACTTGATATTATATGATCAAGACACCTTTTCAACCAACTAACAAATGCTAATGCAAAGCATTCGAAGGGATTAAGTTACTTAACCCAGTCCAACTTTGGTTTTGTTGTAGTCCTTGTCAAAGAAGATGCATCGTGTCCTCTTCCTATCATGTTATGACTAGTTGATATATTCACTAAGATGTTTGTCTCTTAATTATATTTTTTGTTCTCACATTTGGTGTTGTTGATTGACTTACTTTATGTACTCCACCTCAAGCAAAGAAATAATAAACATAATCATAAACACATCACATCAACATATGTCATAATAAAAAACAAACATCATTAGCATATCCATCATCATATCAAAGTCAAAAATCCATGAACAATAAAGCAATCAACCATTTTTACCACATGTCTAAATCCAAACAAGGAAGTAAATACTTATTAAATTTTAGAATAAACATCATCATCATGAGCATCATCATTAGTATAAATAATAACCATCACATTCCTAGCTAGGTGAGTCTACATCAGTGTCCATATCCATAGGATAAGTATAATCAATATAACATCATCAATGATCAATATAAACATTACATCATACACATTAACATCAAAGCAAGACATAGGCCATCAATAGTAAACAAGGATCATATGTATAAATCATGATTCAATAACATCATAATGTATACAAAAATATTCATGTCTCTCTCTCAAAATGTACATCTCACTATATTAACTTGTTGACCAAAATAAAAATGATATACAACAACATATAATATATCTAAACATGATCAAATTATGCCCTTAAGGCACTACTGTCTCCTAGAACACCACCAGGTCCTAGTGTCTGTCTCCTTGAAATACTTACTGATCCACCTAAAAAAGTAGCCCACTAATTTGGTGTCACCACACTAGCACTACCTACCAAAATAGCTCTATACTTGCCCCATTAGGGATCATCAAGATACCACCTCAGGACTATAGCCTTGTAATGACATAACTCCACTATGGCTAGGTATCGTGCCATAGGGATGGTACCTGATAGTCTTGTAGGTGTTATTTCTCCTTCAACACATCTTAAAGAGTCTTTCTCCTAGGTAACCAAGGCTAGTGAAGCTCTTTCCTAGTCCCTATCCCCTGTAAGTGTCACCACCCAACCCTATAAAGTAGCCACTTGAACCTATAAAGCTGTAACATGTGCCTATGTATTGGATAACACCACCCCTTCCTATGCATTTGGGGCACCTCTCTAAACCTATACCCACTAACCTCTGATTTTTGGGTCTACATCCATAGGTTGTCCACCACCATCATCCCCACCAAAGTCTATATCTATGTAAAGAATGTGGTACCATGCAAGGTAACCATCTATAAAGCTTGTATCATCAATTGCTGGCCTCACTGGTAGCTCCTCATGATCAAGAAAAGTCTATACTAAATGTGGCTCAAGTAATAAGACCTCTACATCCTCATGCATATACCTGGGGAATGAGCTTGGAATACCTTGAACTAGGCCAAACTATCTCCAAATCCTATCAAATGAGATAAGCTCTACCTCCCCATCCTACCTATCAAAGACCCACCTACAACTTTATAGGGATAAAGTCTACCTCCTATAGCTAGCCCATACTAGAAACTAAATATATAGCCTCCAAATAATAACACTAATGGCCAATGCCCCTTGAGCCCCTCTGAACCAATCGACATTGTGAGATCCTCCTCCTACACTTGAAGCAGCAAATTCACCTCTCCACTACATGAAACTAATTGGGCAATCTATCAAAGTATACCCAACCCACGATATCCCTATCAGCCTCAACATTTGGATGTGTTTATATACCCAATAGTATAAGACAAGCTTGATGTTAATGTTGTACCTATTATGAATTATGAAGCCCCATAACTCTATATATATCTAAACAAATATGATAGGTACCCATCTAAACATTGTCTACCCCAATAATATCTCAACTAACACCCCCAGAAGTAGGTATGGGATCCTCCCACTACATGAGTTGGGAAGGGCAAAGTATGACACTACCACCACCACCATCATTAGTCTCATCTCACTTGCTACCCTTTGTTATAGTGTGGAATAGCTAAAACCCTTGCATACCATCTAACATGATCATCTTCATACATCAGCTCCAATAAATCATCTCACTCTTCTATCTCAATGTGATATATTGGATCACCTCATAGGGGAAACCAAGTGATCTTATGCATGTCCTTTAGCAAGATATTCATATCAGTAGTTGGCATAAGGAAGGTGTTCATAGCTAGATCTCATCTCTCAATGAGGGCCATGATCATAGATGCATTACATGGCATGTGTTATTAATGTCACATTGCTTTTAGATTAAACTCCTTTATATGGACCCAATTTGTTAGGGTCATCTCCTGGTGGACCTCTAGAAAGATATGTAACACCTGATCGTGCATCTAAATCTACTCTCATGCCTTCAAACAATAAATAGAAATAAGCTTAGTCACCTATACTATTTTTGCCTATGAACTAAGCATCTTCAGCCTACCTAACCTTACACATTTGACCATTTATTTGACTCCTACTTACCAAACCTAACATTTATACCTGTCAAATTTTGAACTTAATATCTTACCACATCAATATTATCCACCAAACCCTTACTAAAAATACTTACAACTCAAACCAAATATTCACCTATCAAAACCTATCAAATTCCTTAAACTTAACCTTAACTCATTCACTAATAATCTCAATCACCGATGGTCATAGTGACCATTGATGGTCAGGTAACAACTGATCAATGGTCGTTGACTATCAATGATCATGAAGACTGCTGATGGTCACTATGTGTGATCATTGATGGACTTATAAAACCATACGCTACCCTAAACATAAGTAAAACACCTCCATATTTACAAATTTATATCAATTTTAAATCCTACCCACTCCTACCACATTCCCCCATGACTAATTACCAACATCACCTACCAATTTAATCAAAACAAGAAACCCACATAACCTAGGTCAAAGCCCATACCCATCAAATTAGTTCCCATATAATCTAATTCTACCTACTATATTTACTAAACCATAAGCTAACCTATCAATTTAAGGACACCACCTACCTTGTTCCTTGACCATCATCAAGGAGGAATTCAAGGACTCCCTACCTATCCTCATCCACATCCATATCCATGCACACTGTACATCCTCCCTAGTCCCCTTAGTCTACTCGTCTGCCTCAATAATGAGTCAACTCCTTAGCAATCACCATCAATCAAATTCACCCAAATGCCAAATGCTAGAGTTCAATAGTTAGAAAGTTACAATAAGAAAATGAGACAAGATTTTTTGTTTTTTAACCACTAAAATTTTAAGGTTTGTCCCCTGACCATCAACAGTCAGGGTGATCATCGATGATCACCTTTAGCCCCTGACCATCTATGGTCAAGTTGTTCAAATTTTTCCTTTTACCTTGAGTAACCTATTTAAACTAGAACTAAATCAATCACCCACCCATGGAGACTACCTTCACCCACTTTGACAACCACCTCGTCACCTCACCTTTGGTCCATTTTAGCCCAACCTAGCATGTGTTTTGCCATGACTTTTTCTTGGTTATTTTGATCATAACAAAAAAATTATCATGTTAACCAATTTTTTAACATGTACTTACTCATGCATGCCTGACCCACTTGTGTCTTATTAGGAGCACTTCCTACCTTAGTTACTTATGACTTCACCTAACCAATTTGTGTTTTCACTCAGAGTACTTCCTACCTTAAATACCCATGGAATCATAGACCTTGATTAGGAGACTTGCATTTACAAATGTTCCCAGCTTCTATGCCTAAATATAGTCATGCAGTCCACTTATCACTTCTCTTTATAACATCGACATTTATTTTTTCCAACTATGGCAACCTAGTCTATGCACAATCTTGGTTATCACACCTTTTGTCACACTTTATTCACATGTTTGTGCTTCAGTGCCCAACCTTTCACCCACCTTTATGATGTCCACCTTAGTCAACACCCTCACCACTTATCAATCCTATACTTATTTTCATTTTAACTCAATGACTCTCAGTTTGAGGGGGAACACCTCCTCCCATACTCAAAACAACCTGACCTTTGACCCATAATCTATTTTTGTTTTGTAGCTTGTTGATAAAAATTGCATAACAAAAAAAGGATAAAATATAGACATTAGAAATCCACAGACAATGGTTCTAAATATCATGATTCCCCTAAACCACCTTAGGACCCCCTTCGACCCAACTATTGACCTTCATACTAACAATTACATGTAACTTAAGTTAGATGACCTTGTGGATAAAATTCACCTTTTTACCAACCCTACCTTTGACCCCTAACTGTTGATGATTAGGGTGACCACTGATGGTCACCTTGACCATCGATGTTCAGGTTCCACCATCTAAACTAACTTAACTCACCCTTAAATCTACCTTACTTTTTTATAATTAGCTCTTCTAAATCTGCATGCAATCCATTGCATGCATGAGTTATAATTAAAAATCTTGGTTATCATCTTGTCGCACCTCTCCTTCCTTGCCTATAAGAAGGGAGGAGTAGGAGGTGAAAAGGGATCTACAACTATCAAGAGCTTTTGCGTCCAAATATTTTTTTCAAGTGTTCTTCTAACAGCCCAATAATCCAACCTTCACATTAGAGAGCTGACTTTCCACCATCCCTTAGTCAATAGTCAAGTACTGTTACTCTACCAGAATCCACCAATGAGCCAACCGCCTCAACCACTCATCCAATCAATCTTCTATAAGATAATTATTTATTTTTCATTATTTAATTACTTTATTTTTATTTTAAAATCAACCCAACACAAACTAATCTCTCAAAATTACCTTATGTGATCTCATCAATCTAACTTTTTACCACCCAGACCCAACACAAAGTAAGTACCAATGATTAAGTTGACCGCTAATGGTTTGTCCAACTATCAATGGTTGCTTCAGTCATTGATGGTCACCTATACCACTGAAGATCACCTAAACCATCGATGATCACCTTAACCATTGATGGTCACTATGATATAAAATAACAACAAGCTATTTTCACCCACTTACCCCCAACTAAATCCATTTTATTTTCATCTGCCTGTTCATAGATCCCTAACCTATTTTTTGAACCACACTTGACCCATTTAAAATTAGTATCGACCCACTTATTGCTATAATTAATCAATTTATTTATCAAGTATTTCTTGTACTTAATTTTAGTATCTTCTATGATTGATTCAAGTACTTTATCTTTTAATTTATAAACTTAATTGTTTAAAATGTGTGGATTGATAACCCCTGAGGAAGCTCATGCTTTTGGGATCTAACTAGTGCTAGGAAATCCATCCAATTATATATCTAACCAATTATTTGATTTAGTGTTGTCTTATTTGCAGGTCATCCTTCCAAGCTAAAAATGAGTTCTTCACAATCATTTGATTCAATGTGCGTATAATCAAACATGTTTTTCAACCATACCTATATTTAGTTTCTTCTTCTTCCTTTGTCAAAACATAAGCTGAAATTCACTAAAATAGTAATGTCAAGGTGATGTGGATATGCATGGTAAAATTTTTTATTCCTAATTTTCCCATAGGTGATTATAATTAGGAAATAATGGCATAGGTCTGTGATACAATTTTCCCATATGTGATTAGAATTAGTAAAACAAGGTGGAACACAAATTTGTCCATAGATAGTTATAATATGTGGCACTAGTCAATCATAAATAAAACATAACTTGCTAGATCCACTATCACACTACTTTCATAAACTATAATTTAAACATATAATTCTAAAACTATTGAAAAATGATCAAAATCCCCTTGTAAAAGTTGCAATAAGAAGCAAAGGAACCAAGATCAAAAAGGGTTAGGTAATATGGCTAAAAATAGGATTTGGTCTAATAGGGATGGTATGGTAAAATGATATATGGTATGGTATTGTTATGGATGATGTTGGTATGATAATTGGATAAAATGGCAAGAGGGTTTCCCCCAAGTGATGAGGAAAGGTAAATGGTAGGTTATGAAACAATGACAAGGGGAATGACAAATGGAAAACACATGGTAAAGGTGAAGTAAATTTTTTGGCCAAAGGAAAAGGTAAGGTAAATGTTTTTGGCTAGGTGAATAATTTTGTTGCTCTTACTAATGTGGAAATGCACATCTTATTAGCATATGACACAAGCAAAATAATCAATCATGTAAATTACTATCCCACACCTCTTTTGAATAGCAATTCTATCAAGAATTTACTATAATTTTAGATTTTAAAAATGTTGTTATGGTCTTTGTGGGTCATTGATTTTGTTTCCTTCAAACATTGATATAAGGTATCTTTGTAGCCTCTACAAAGGAAAGTGTGACTAGGGATGGTAAATATGGATAAAAAATGGGTAAAAGGTTTGATTTGGAAATATAAAGGTGGATGATAATGGAATGTGTAATGGTTGGGCAAAAAATGAAGATTGGGATATTCAGGCACACACAATGTTGTTGATTTTGGATTTGACATAACTTTAGATGGGGTGGGGCTGAAGACTTCTAAATATTCTCTCGATAGGACCACTAGATTTTTTCATTGTTTGGGCTTGAGAGTAGCTACCATCTAATTATGATGTAGATTGTAAGATGTATTGATTTTATATTTAATAATGTCTTGTTTAAGTAGTGAAGAACTATTGTGCTCAATTATTGGAGCCTTGAAGAGGTTTTCACTAATGAAGTTATCTTAATTGTCCCATAGTGCCTCTAAGAAGGTTTCACTAAAGAATGGTGACTTTTAAATTTGATTATCTTGTAGCACCTCAAACAAGGCTTCATTGGAATATGTTAAGTTTGAACTTTGATTGTCCCTTAGTACCTCCAAAAAAGTTTCACTAAGAGATTATTCTTCTTCTACATGAATGTGGTCTTGGCCTCCTCATATTCTTTAACTTATATGTCACCATGGTTGTAGTTCAATAAGGTGTGATTCTATTAGTCCTAATCGACACTTATGTGAGGTGGAAGGTCTATAAGATGGCTAGGTTGGTTGGTGGTAATGGCATAGGAAGAGGCTACATAATCCTCATAGAATATAATAGGAGAACTTTTGTCAAAGTTGAATTAATCATCCTAAAAAACTATAGAAAGATCACAAATGTATTCAAATTGATTTTTGAGGCATGTATAACCAATATTGTCATGGCCACAAACATATTAAGATTTTGAAGTTGAGTCTAACTCAAGGGACTCTGAATCTAATGTTGAGACTAATATTGATTCTACTTTTGATATGAAATGTGACGTTGGTTCAAGAATAAAACCTAACTCGAATTGTAATTCTTCATCTAGTTTGGATGTTTCTATAAGATGTTCTATTGAATGTTTGGTTTTGGACAAGTAATGACCTGTGATGGCATAATGGGATCCATAGAGACTAGTTTGTCAAAATGAGACTCCTCAATAATGGGAATAATGTCAAGAGACAACTCCTTAGAGACTGCTTGTCAAAGGGAGGCTCTTCAAAAATAGACATATGATAGAGGTAATTATTTACCCAAAGACAACTATAGTCATTAAGAAGTGACTCAACAAAGTCTATGTCAGATTGAGACTCATCGATAATGAGCATAAGATCAAAAGGTGATTCATCACAACTTGACTCACTATGAATAGATGTTTCAAAAAGAACATTTTGGTTTACTTGGTTCTCTTAGCCTTGGTTTATAAGTAATTCTAAAATACCCGTTTTAAACACTTCTTGGTCTTTGAATGATTGGCTCAGTTGAAGAGGTACTGATTGGATTGGTTGTGGTTGGATGATTGGGAGGGGAATAATTAGAATGTATGAGGAATGGATGGTGGTTGGATAATGATAGGCTTAACAAAGGTTGGTTTATGGCCTAATATAGTAGATGTTACCTATCAAGTTGTGATTGGACAACTTTATTAGGATAACATGTTATGAATAAATAAGAAATTGATGAAGAATAATTTCATAGAATCATAATAATAATAATAATAATAATAATAATAATAATAATAATAATAATAATAATAATAATAATAATAATAATAATAATGAACAGATATGCATAAAGAATATAAATAAACATGCACAATAAGAAGACTAGATTTAATGTGGTTTACCCAATGTGGTCTACATCTACCAAGAAACACCTGCTCAAATTTTATTACAAGTAACAAGAGTACAATCCACTCTTAGATCTGTCTTTTCATAATTATAATGCATAAATATTTTTTGGAGATGCACTCAAAAAACCCTCCTAAATTTTCACCTAAATTCTCACAATGTGTTCTTCCTTATCAAACCCTTATTCTCATGATGTATTACATAATGATTATATATCTATACTAATACATCAACATAGCAATTTTAAAAAACAATGGGTACCAAAACCATGGGCCAAATCAACCCAAAATGTTTCCCCATTGAGGGGGTCCAAAAAATTTTCTATCCCTAAACCTCGATGAGAATACATAAAGAGTGTATAGTAGATTTTAAATGTATAGTATTTGAAATACATTATAGTTTATAAAGAGGCTCCACAACACAACATAACAAGTTACTATATGTGGAATGGCCTAGAATGGTAATGTTAGGGCATTTTGAATATTGGTTGCCTATATAAACCAAAAGATAAGATCCTAGGATAGAAATGATAGGGCATCATGAAGATTTATTACTTGCACAAGCTAAAAGATGAAGTCTTAGTATATAAATTATAGGGCATTGTAGAAATTGATTACTTGTACAAAACAAAGGATGAGGTCATAGTATAGAAATGGTAGGGCATTGTGGAACTTAATTACTCACAAAAGCTAAAGGATGAGGTCCTAGTATAGAAATGGTAAGGTGTTATGGAGCTTGGTTATTCACACAATCCAAAGGATGAGGTCTTGGTATGGAAATGGTAGGTCATTGTGGAGCTTGGTTTTTCACACAAACCAAAGGACAAGGTTTTAGTATGGAAATGGTTGGGTATTATGGAGCTTGGTTGCTTGCGCAAGCCAAAGGACAAGGTCATGATATGGAAATGGTAGGGTGTTGTGGAGTTTGCTTGCTTTCATAAGCAAAAGGATGAGGTCGTAGTATGGAAATGGTAGGGAATTATGGAGCTTGGTTGCTTGTACAAGCCAAAGGATTAGGTCCTGATATAGAAATGGTATTCCTTGGATGCTATGGAGCTTGATGGCTCATGCATTCCGAAGGAGGGTTAAAAATATAGGTGTGGGATTGGATGTCATGATCAGTGAGATGATGAACATCATATGTAAACCAACCCATAAAATGTACCATCTAACATGACACTTGGCTTTATTCCCTAGATTGAGAATTATAAAAAGGATATGGATCTATCTCACAAACCACTTCTTCACCATAGGGGTCTCAAACAATGTCAATTTGTGTAGCCATTCTATCATAACTTGGATTGTACATGAATCCACCATAAGTGTAAAGAAACATATCCACATCAATGATGAACATTATACAAAAAGGCCTAGAGTTCTATAAACTCTAAAGAATAATATCCAAAGGACAAATGGTTAAAAATTGGTCTAACTTGGTCTAGGGGAGCTATATCTCCAAAATGGTCTATGCTAAAACTTGGTGTAAAACCTTCTAACATCAAATGTCCAACATTTAAATATCCAAAAGGTTGAGTGGATGAAATAAAATATGAATGCCAAATTCTAGGTTAAAAGCATTCTAAACTAGTCTAATATAAGAAAATAAAAATTTACTAACTATTTTGGCTAAAAAAGACATCAAAATCTAGGCTCAAAACATGTATGTGCTAGGACTTTTGAAAAAATAAGCACAAAAGCTAGACTTTAAAAGCAAGGGTATGATTTAATCTAACAAATCTGAAACACTTTGGCATAGACTAAGCATTCAAATTTAGACATGGACTTGGTCAATTGGCATAAGGAATGAAAAAAAGGCATAAATAAGATAGGTTATTTCTCCCAAATAAAGGCACAAACAAATATTTCTCCAATTGGGTAAAGAATTAACCTAAGTTACACAACCCAAAAGAGAAAGATCGATGTCTAGGCCTAAATTACATAAGGCATAAACATAAATCAATCAATGTTTAAATTTGAATTTGTCAAGGTTAATTAAAAACTAAAGTAAAACTAGGCTTCTTTGAATAACAATCTAGATAAAATTGAATGGCATAATGGTACTAGACAAAGATCCAAAAGGCACACATGGACTAGTTTCAAAAATTGGATTTTTTGACACAAGGAAAACAAGTCTATGAAATGATTTGAGTAGCATAAAAATGTTATCATGCATTAAAGATGTAATTAGCATAAAAATTGAAATGGATTGGGTAGCATAACATTACCCTTTATAATCAAGTGAGACACACAAAGATTTGTAAAAATACTAGGTCAAAAACATGTAATCAAAATGGATAGTGTAACACCTCCTCAAACAAAGGAGTGACATATAATTAAAATTTGGCTCAATGTGGCATAACAAACAAAATAGATATTTTAGACTCAAAAACCATGGAATAAAGAATAAAATAACACAAACACCTAAGTGTAATGTGTTAAATCCTAAAATTGACAAGGTTGCATAGTATTGCCAAATTCCATCAATATACTCGCTCTTGGGAGGATTTAAAGTGTTAATCCAGAAATAAAAACACATGACAAGTAGGGGTTTTAGGCCCTCTCTTTTCCTAAGAGTTTTTATTATGACATGAAACTTTGGGCGACTTGCCTTCAATCAACAGTATTTCCATGGTAAGTGGGGTTGTTCTAAAACTATAGGTTTCATGTGTTTAGATGGTCCCAAGTGTGGTTAACACTAGAAATGCAATCACATCAATTGAATTAATAATTTCTAACTTACTATGTAAGGGTTTAATCCTTTTCATAGTTATTCCATTCATGTAATTCTTAGTGGAATCCCCTGGTTAGCTAAATCTGACTCAAGTTTTTATTATGATTGGAGAGGCTAGCTACTTAGCTCCTTGTCAATTACAATATACATGCCCTAATTTATATTATTTATCATGGATTGGTGTTGGTACGATGCTGAGAGATGAAAACCCAAGTCAATTCACTCCTAAAGAACTCGTGAGGATGCTATGAACTCCTACTCACAAGCCAAGTTGCATAAAAATAAATGACAAAGTGAAAAGACATTACGATTGTAGTTAAATCACCCAAACCATATTGATTTGGGAAGATATTTAACAACATTATTTTCAAACCTTTGGAAAAATCACAAATGAAAATAAAGAGTGCTTTTGGTCACCTGAGTTCCCTAAAGGGGATGTGGGGGGGGGGGGGGGGGAAGCATAAATGCATCAATCATTTTGAAAAAATAAACAACTTTTAAAGAACAAATATAAAACAAATCACTCTTAAGAGTACGTAATTTAAGTGTGAGTATTTATTTTAATGCACCAAATTTAAATGTTTATAAAATTTATCCCCTTGGAATTTATTGTTGAAATCTTGAAACAAAACTAAAATTATTTAAACAAAAAGATTCTAAAAAAACCAATTTGAAATGTGAAAATTACAATTAAGCAGTGATTTAAATGTCTCCTTGTGGCCTTTGGGTCCTTCAAAAAATGTTATGGGGTTTTCAATATTTTATGAAACATTTATGTAACTTTAAGGTAAACTAATAACATATCTTAAAAATTTAGGATAAAACACGTGGTTTAAAAAAGCAAAAAAAAATGGAGTCCAAATGATCCCAAACTGTTGATGCACATATTGTGCTCCTTGTGTCACTAGAAAACAAGGGGAAAGTGAGACACTTAATTTAATGTCCTGGAATGACTTGGGGCTTGATTTGTTTATATAAATATTTATAGGAATAACACCAATAATAGAGATATGGTTATCACTTTGAAAATCTGCAAGCAGACCTTGTTGTAGAGACAACAGATGTTTATGCAGTGACACCTTTCTTGCTAATCTTTATGAATTATCTTAATATTTTCTAATTACTACCCAAAATACAAATAATCAGTAGGTATTTATAGCATGATATAACCTAGAGTGATTCATGGGTGGATCCAAGAGGGAGTAGGGTAAGGTAGAAAAAGGGTTGTGCTTAAAATGACTAAAGGTACAAAGTCTGTTAACTTCAAAGGCAAAACATAGAAAACTAGAATCTACCAACTTTAGCATAATGCTCAAAGATAAATAAATGTAGTTGAAGCTTTAGAGGAAGAAAGATGCATATGTCTAGTAGCATAATTTTCATGAAGATAACTCACTCACAATAAATTGCATAACACATTCATTTGTGAATGAGAAAAAAGAACAAAGCATGTATATTATTAAAATTTTCAGCCTAGCATTAGGCTCAAACTAACATATACATATATAAAATGTAATTGCCAAATTATTTTTAGAAAGGAAAGAATCAAACATATATAAGCATGAGAATTCAAGAATCACAAAACACACACAAAAGAACACTATAGACAAACTCTCAAAATCTTTAGCTGTCTTGTATTAATTCTCATAATAGTTATTTTCTAGTTTATAAATGAGGAGAAGACCCCTATTTATAGGCTCAAAATGCTGAAGACAAGTTTGAGTGGGCCCACAAATGGTGCCAAAATATAGCCAAGTGGCTTGAACTACCACACTACAATGAACTATTCCATATTTGAATCAACAAAACATAACAATATATTCTCTATGGGCCTGAAGGTGGTTATTGGCTTGCTTAATGATGTTATTGTTGTTACATCTACTTATTCTCAGCCTCCTCCTTAGTCCATACTTCAGCGCAAGCTTGGTAGTCTTTATCTATCTGAGTAAAATCTAAGATCATGGGCCTAAATAAATTAGGTATGTCCTGGATTAGCTTACCGTGCTCCATGAATATTAGCCTAAGTGCCTCTTCAATTACTTCTAACTTCTATAGCCTCTGATTGGAAAATGCCACAATGTCTATAATCTTGGTAGCTATCTTATCACTAGCTACATCCTGATGGAATTATGAAATGAATATTTTCATTCATGACCTAAACTTTTGGTCATCTATTAAGGATCCATCTTTCTGGGTCACTCTAGTGATCATGGCATCGTTCAGTAAGTGGGCTATCTAAATTTCAATTTTATCAAAGGATGTATTTACATCCTTAAGCTGATCCAACCATGTATTCAAAATCCTCATCCTATTCATGAGGATGGTCTATGTAAATAAAATGTATTCAAGAGGCAACACCTTTAGGTCAAGAAACTTATGGCTTCTTGCCACTCTCACCAAGTTTGCTAACTTGGTGTCATAGAGGGCTAGGCTTTGGTCAAGTTTAATGACCCCTTTGGATTGCTTTATCTCATCCTCCTACCTTTTCTTCATAACATAGTATAGATTAAAGACATTGATTATTGAAATCAATGTGCCTTTTGACATAGTGGGTAGTGTTTGCTCTTTTGACCTCTTTAGTTCTTGCTGTATGCATTTCATTAAGGTAATAGTTGATTCTACTTGTGCTTACACTAATGATGTAAGATCCTTTGCATACTCTTGTAACTATCTAGCACTATCTTGCCTCTTCTTAGTCAAAGTGAAGAGTGGTTCTTCACTCTCGTATATCATAGTTGAGCTTGACTGTGGTTGCTTCACTTATCTTTTGACCACCCTCTTCATGGTGCTAATGTCATCGTTGAATCTCATGCCAATTTGGGTTACTACTTGGGTTTCTTAAGGCATATATTAAATTATTGTTTGCATCATGTCTCATACCCAATTTGGGGTGGCTATAGTTGTTGGTTGACTGGGACGTGGTTACACTAGGATTACCTAGGAAGAGGAAAAAGTGAGGGCTATAGTTGGGATATATAAATTAGTTGTGTCTAATTGCCCCAATGGATCAAAAAAAGACTTAGTAGGGCCCATATAGAGAATGAATGAGGGTAATGTTGAATACCCAATCATTTTAGATATCATGGTGAGGTAAAGTTTCTATTCCTAGGTGAATGACTTTGGAATGGGTTTGAGTGGATTAGTAGATGTAAGGGAGCCAAGGGAGAGTGATGCACTTATTATGGTATCTTGAAAAGGGGTAAAACCCACAACTTGGATAACACTTGTGCAATAGGATCCTAGTGGAGGTGAAATGTTTGTAGTGGTATGAGACATGAATTAGGGAATGGTGCCTCCAAATGAAGTAGTGGTGGGGGATGTGAATATGAGAGTGTGAGCAAAAACAAAAGCAGGAGTAGTTGTTAATGTTTTAATAACTAGGAAGGATTTTAAGGGTGAAGTAATTACATTGGGACTTTGGGAAGCTGATGAAGGGGACATTGCTTCTCTCATTATGGTCTTGGGAGACCTCTTCCTTGTATAAACCTTTTCAACTATCCTCCTTACTAGTGCATGTAGTCCTTCCATTGAAATTTTAGTTCCTTACTACCCTTCCTCAAGATCAATGATATTAGGACCCAGTTGATCCAAGATTTGTGTGGCAACTTCTACACCAGATGTGGAGACAATTGTGGGCTCTTTCAAAGGACTTGGTTGGTTGTTTGATTCTCCTTGATAAGATCTAGGAGGTACATACCATCCATTTGGAGTATCTTAAAGTGGGGATTTACAGGGTCTATTTTTGATGAGAATATTGTCATCTTCTTATTCTTCCTTCTCAACACAGTCTGCATTAAACATGCTCTCATGAGTTGGTGGGAGATGAGGCTTCACTATGTCTTTTTTCCTCATTTATGTCGATCCTCATTTCAAATGATATATTATTCATTCCATTATTTATTAGGGCTACCTCTTCATTCTTTACATCGAGGTATATCTAATCGTGCACCTCATCCTGGTTCTTATATTCCATAGTTACATCCCTTTTGAACTTGGTGAGGTGTTTGGTAATGACTTGGTTTGGATCCCACATCATCTTAGGAAATAAGTATGAGTGCCTATGCCTTGATGCCATTATTACATCTTTCCATATCATTATCTCAGTTATCCCTAGATTATAAGGAGCCTTATAGGGGCTTATCTTTTTCTTTATTTTGAAGATGCCATCAAATCCATGGAGGAGTTTATAAGCCATCTCCTCTTCTACCAAATTTATTGGCACATATCTCGGTATCTTGAGGGGAGCTACCATCACCCCTTTGACTCAGTTGACCATGCAATCAGAGTAGAGCTAGAAGCTTTCCATGTCTCTCAATGTTGTCCTAACTTCTGGAGGGACCCTTGAAATATCACATTTAGTGTTATATTTGTAAATAGGGGATATAAATCTTATGCAATTATCTTGATGTGGTTCCTAAAGTGGTGAATATGCATTGAAAAATATGTCTGGGGCATAAATTCATCTCACTCTAAAGTCCATGTGTTTGGCTCTAATTGTGTAGTCACATATATAGCATCCAAAAAACATGTCATCATGTAAAATGGAGCCCCATTCTGACAAGTATCATGCAAAGCTAAAATTAGGTTATTGCTAATAATATCCCCAAGTGAGGGGATTTGTTGATCTTCAAGAAATATTTACAATAATGGGATAACCTTTATATCCATGTATCCAATGTGGGAATTTCCAAGTACTTTGTTTAGTAGAGCAAGTAAAATTTTGACTCCTTATTTGAAATGGGAAATGGGCATATTCCCTTGGTCATCCATGAAGACTCTAGTTGGGTTTATTTTCCATGAAGCTAAGACTATATATGGCTTGTGTGCCTCATACCAGTTGTCAATAAAACTATAGTTTTAGTCTAGCTATGGCAGGGGTAGGTCATAATATCTTTCAAAACTTAGCCCTATAATGAAGGAAATGGGAAGTCCTTGGTTCATAGATTTGAACAATCCATCATCACATTTTGACATCTTGAAAATGCCATATACCAGGGCAGTGCATGACATGACCTTTGGTTTTGTTGTGGCTTTTTAGAGATTGACATCTTAGATTTTTAGGATATTTGAGGCAATCTTAATGATATGGGGCATGGTCTTAGAATCATAAATATCCTTGAATCCCTTGATATTGTAATAAACATTGCTATAATGCATGTCCCCTGAGTTTATAGCCTAGGATGAACTCTGTGTCCTTAAAAATGATTGAATTTCCATGCTAAAATAAGAAGTCATCATTTAAAAATACAATGCCCTTACCTAAAATAGAGGATCCTATATGTGACATTTCTTTGATGTTCTAGATAGTAACTGACATTTTGTTGTATCTCTTTGTAACTTTAAAGCTCCAACAATGGTGGCCTATGTATAATCCTTGAAGATCTCAAGATTGGTTAACTTGAGAATGTAGATAGAAGAAAACTCTTATGGATTTGAATGTAAATGTAAGTAGTAATAATTGAGTTGAGTGTCCCTTTTGAATATTACCTTGATTAATACAACATTGATGACAATTTTGATTCATGCCACATTAATGGTGAGCCCATCATCTTTGTATTCAAACACTTGAACTATTGATTTTGACATTTAATTACTTTTAGAATTCAAATTTAGTACTGATTCACTTTTGATTTTCCATAAATTTTAGCTTCTAAATCTAAATTTTTCCACCTTTTGACATGTGGCATGCCACCTAAGACCCAACTAGGCATTTGTGGAGTTTTACAATGACTAGGTTGTTTAGTTGGCTCAAATCTAGATATATAGTACTTTTTGATTGCTCTTGGTGTTGGGGGATCAAACCAACAATAGATTACACTTGTGAAAGCAATAAACGCGGAAATAAATCAGATAGATAAGTAACTGAAATGATAAATAGCACAGAACAAGATATACAAGAAAACACCCTGAAAACTTGTATTGAAACTCTTTACAATAGGAATACAATTTGAAGAAACTTCGTTCTTCCACACCTCTCTCAGATGCACACAAGATCTCTCACTAGATCTCTATTCCTCAAGAGCTCTCTCTCAAGTACACTCAAATCCAACAACCTGGATTGATGCAACTCTGTACTGTCCTTCAAACATTCACAATGTTCTACTCTTACAGTTCTACACACATTCTACTATTCTAAGCTAAGAAGATCTTCCTACATATAGAAATAGGAAACTTGAGCATGCTCTTACAACAAACAGTTAAGCCTCTTGAACAAGGGCTCTAAAAATAATATTGCTAATAATAGAGACGCGATCTTGAGTCTACAACTCAAACTCATCATGCAAACACTCGCTGCTGTCCTCGGAAATAGATTTCTGGACACACAGGTAACCGACGTCGGTTCCTGCCTGTTCGCCTGTGACCGTCGCCGGCCGACCATATCGCCGACGTTGGTGCCTCTGCAACTGCTACTAACCGACGTCGGTCGCTCCTGACCGACGCCGGCGTCTGTGTAGACCCGAACCTGTTTAAGTATGCTCCTTGGTGAAGCTTTTAGCTCCACACCCTAACACTTGGCCCCTTGGGGTGAAAATTAGTGTGATGAGTCATTTATACTATGCCATGTGAAGTTTACTTATTTGTATTGAGATTTTAGGTGGGGTCCTCTAACTTTGGTTGGTTGTGGGAGTGCTACATGTCACTCTTGTAGGCAATCAAAGTTTCTTCTTTTCAAGGTGGCTCTTTTGTGGATGATCATAGCTTTGCCTTGACATGTGTCACTTTTGGGAGGCCTTTGGTTAATTGTCATCAACTTTGTTTCAAGCGTGTGGCTTAGGTGGAGCCATATGTCGCTCTTGGAGATGGGCTAGTTGATCTTAGGATATAACTTTATGAGATTGATAGGTGGCATCATTGCATGGGTTCGAGCTAGACACATGTCACTTCATAGATGATTTTATTGATCTCAAGTCATAGCTTCATGGGAATGACATATAACATCATTTGATAAGTTTAGTGGGGACACACATCACTTTTGTGGACCTTTGGAGCTGTTCTATTGAATCTTTGGATATAAGTAGTATGGGCATGACAAGTGTCATCATCACATGGATCCATAAAGGACACACATCATTTTCATGAGCTTATCTTATTTATTATTCCACTTATCACTTTCAAAAAGGGCCATGGACAACTATATACCATTGAGATTTGATCAAATAGATTAGATGCATATGTATGTCCTCCTTAGATCTCTCAAAAAATCTATATTGAATTTAATGAGGCATTAACATGCATCATTCTCAGATGAATCTAGAGGGGACATGTGGCACTTCAAAAGATTGTTTGAGTCTGGATGGTTGTACTTGAGATGTGTGGTGTCATCTCATGAGCTTCTATTTATAGTGGGATTCATGGTTATTCAAATTGAATGGGATTTTTTGTAGGAGCTAGGATCTTGACATGTAGCCTATAGATTTGAATTTCAATGGTTTAATCCCTTATGAGCTTTCACAATGACACCATGTGGCTCATAGGTTTCATATATTTATTCCAAGTATCCTGCATAGGGTGATGGATTGTTAAGGTGTTATGAAGGCTAGTGAGGTGGACACTTATCTTCTTTAGGTCATAATCTTCAATTTGACATCCATGAGGCATCTCAAACTGCTACTTTAACTTTGACATCTTGAAAATCCAAGAGAGAAGTTTAATTAGACTTATGAAGACATCAAACTCCCATCATGAGAAAATTAAACAAGTCTAATGTAAAATTATGTAATTAAATACTTTCAACAAAGTGAAATTTTAGTCTAGTAAGGTTTGACAGGGCTTATGGCTATCATGCTGATTTGAAAACAAGGTAGAATATTCTTGGCAAAGACTTGTTTACATGTTTTGAATCATTTTATGGTTAATAATTCATCATTTTTAAAGGAAATTGAAGCAACTTACAATAATTTAATTGTTTTTAAGGGGTAATTTGCATTAAAAAATGAATATCTAACCAAGAAATTGCTAGGAAGTATTAAATAATTTTTCTATGCAGACAAATGACTTAGCAAGGTTGGAATTGTAGGCATTAAAAAAAAAACCAAAATAGGAGGGTACCCATTCTGGGAATAATAAGAGTTGAACATCAACAAATGGTGAACTTTATGGGGAAAATTAAAAAAATTTTAGAATCTAGATCTTTGATTCAAAGATGAATCAAAAATTAGTCATCTCACTAGGACTTTTCACTTATATCAAAACTACTTTTAGAATTAATGAAAGCTCACAAGATGGAACTAGAGTTTA
Source organism: Torreya grandis (assembly GCA_037957365.1). NCBI lineage: Eukaryota > Viridiplantae > Streptophyta > Pinopsida > Cupressales > Taxaceae > Torreya > Torreya grandis. Next base: position 2,019,819 of record JARHVA010002453.1, read on the forward strand.
AATCTTGTAGACAATCATACTATGTGTGTACTTCGAAGTTCATTAACCATTGCCAATAGGTTCAAAAATTATAACTTTCAAGTTTCAAAACATTAGACATGAAATGACTTAAGCATTCTTTAGATTTGAATGAAAATAATGATTTGTTATGTTAAGGATGGCTTGGGCATTACTCTACTTCCAACCAAGCATCCATAGCCCCAACAAAGGTACCTTTGGCTCTGCTCTGGGCCTTGCTCTACTTCTATCTAAGCATCCATAACCCTGGTAGAGATTGCCTAAATCACCATTCATAGAATATGAATCAGTTTATGATTTTACTTCACTAGTGTATCATATATATATATATATATATATATATATATATATATATATATATATATATATATATATATTACTTATGTTTATAAACTAGAATGGTTAGGAACCAAAATTAGCCAAGTGTAAGGATTGTGTCAAGACATAGTCTGAATGTTATTCACTCTCAGATGGTAGGTTCTACCCAGGAAATTAATTTAGTGAATTTAAGGTGAGAATATGATGGTATACATAGATTCAAACTCTTGTTCAAGAAAATTTTTAGTCATCTAAACTGTATTATAGCCTTAACATAACTCAATATTTCCATGAGACAACTAACTTCTAATTAATCTCACCCAACTTTTCTAAATTGTAACAATGCTATAGGCTTCCAAACTTTGGACTACCAATGTTTAAGATTAGTAACCCCTTATTCCTATTTTAGGACCAGGTTGACATAAATTGAGCCTAATGAATTCTTGTCTAGAGGAATTATTACTAATCTTCAACACATAAAAATAATTAAACAACAAATAAAAAGTGGAAAGGACAAAATAGGAAAGCAAAGCAAGAAAGCAAGAAATAAAGTAACAAGAAAGTAAAAATATAAAGGATGCTATACTACGTCTACCTAATCTAACTCTAAATAGGATTACTATCCTTCAAAAATTTGGGATAGAGTGGTGGAGAATTAATGCTTTAGATACTTCCCATTGACTGGTAAGGCTAAGTCATTCCCTTGTAAGTCTTTGAGTCTGAATGTGTTTTCACCAAGTATATCTACTACTTGATAGGGTCCAATTTAGAGGGGAGTGAACTTATCATGTTGTCCTTTTTTCTTGTGGGCCTTGTCCCATAGTAGGACTAAATCTAAGATTTGGAACACTTTAATTTTGGCTCGTTTATCAAGCAATTTTTTTACAACCTGATGCTTGATAAGTTTTTTTAATGGTTCATCTCTAGCATCCTCCATTTGGATGATGTTTAGTATCCTAGACTTCACTCTCTCATCATTTTCCATGTACTCAGCCATGAAATCATAGGTGGGAAGCCTCAACATGATGGTGAATATAGGCTACTTATCATAAACTTGTAAAAATAAGGATACCTTGAGTGCCAGCTTGTATCTGGTCATGTCTGCCTATAGAGCAAACTTTAGTAGGGACTATTATTCTCTTTATATCTTTTATGCAAACTTTTTGATGGTATTGATCAAGTTTTTATTGGTGGATTCAATCACTCCATTACCTTGAGGGTAGTAGTTTGAAGTAGGCTTGATGAAATTCTAATTATCATATGCCCATTTAGTAAACTCAACTGATGCAAAGGCTAGGCCATTATCACACCCCAGAGATAGGGGTGTCCCAAACTAGGTGGTAATGTTTTCCTCTAAGAACTTGATGACATAAATTGTTTTGTTGTTCTAGGTTGCCAATGCTTTAGTCCACCTTGTGTAATAGTTTGTGGTAGTAAACACAAATTTATGTCCCATCGAGGAGTTGGGATTGATTAATCCTATGAAATCAAGACCCTATTATGTGAGTGGATTTGCCTTGATTACTAGTTGCAAAGGCATGGTTTCCTTTACTTCACTTTGATCGGACACCTGACATTGGTGGCATGTTTGCACATGAGCATGTGCATATTTGAAAATATTTGGCCAATAATAACTAGCCTTTAATATCTCATGTGTAGTAGTACATCGTAAAGGATGACCACTTCTTAGCTTGTCATGAAAAATATCCATGATCTCAATGGCTTCAAGTTTAGAAACACACCTTAGATAAATTCCTTTATAGTTCTTTCTATAAAGGACACCTCTATTGATCATAAAGTGAGATGATCTCAGCTTGAGGGATTTTTTTGATCTCTTTTGAGGTGTGAGGGACATACTCTATGTAATAAGTAATGAACAATGTCTTTATCCCAATCTCCTTTGGGTACTTGATTTTCTTCGACTTGTAAAACATCAATGTGAGGATCAATGTTTACAATGAGTTGGATAAGACCTTGACCTCAAAATAATTTAGCAAATGTTATCTTTAAATTGTATTCCTAAAGTTTGGTCATCCACTTCCCTTTTATTTCCTCAAGTTCATTCTATCCTAGTATTAACTTAACGACTAGATTAGACACTATAACATATGTATTTTTTCTTAGGATTTAGTATCCAAATTTCTTTATATCCTTTACTAGTGCATAAGATTGCTTGTCTAGAATAGGATAATTTAGCTCTACATTCTTCAAATTAGTGCTTGTGAAGGCTATGGGGTGATCGTTGTCATCTTCTTTCTGTGTTAAGACAACAACAATAATATGATCATAAGAAAAATAATATAGATAGAAATCTTTATTAAAATTAGGTTTTATTAGGATAGGGTCTTGAACAATAGCATCCTTGATGTCCTATAAGGCCTTCTTCACCTCAGTCATCCATTTTATCTTAGCATCCTTATTTAGCATGGAATTAAGTAGTCTCACAATCTTTGCAAAACTAGAGATAAACTTTCTCACAAAGTTGATTTCACCAAATAAATATTTTAACTCTTTTTTTAATTTGGAACTTCCACATTTAAAACTGCATTGATCTTGTTATGGTCGATGGTCATACCTTATTGAGTGATCACATGTCCTAAGAGTTTACCTTCCATCACACAAAATATGATTTTTTTTGGGTTCAAGGAAATGCCATACCTTCTACACTTCTCTATCACTTGTTCTAAATGGATCATGTGATCTTCCCTATTCTTAGAAAAAAATTCAGATCATCCATGTAAATAATAATGCATTTACCTATCGGTCCATGAAACTCAAGGTATATTTATTAATATAAATTTTATCTTGTGTTAATAAGCTCTAATGGCATTCATTTGTAGGCAAACGTTCCCCATTTAGTTGTGAAGGCAGTCTTCATTCTTTCTCTCTTATTCACCAGGACTTGGTTATAGCCTAGAAATACATTCATAAATGAAATCATTCTAGAGCCACTTACCAATTATATGACTTCATCCAAAGATGGAAAAGGGTAATTATCCTTCTTGAAATATCCATATAAGTTCTAAAAATCAACACAAAGTCATATTTATTCATTTTTCTTTCAAACTAGGACTAGGTTGGCAACCCACATTGAGTGCCGCATAGGAAAAATTATCTTCGCATCAATCAATTTTTTTACTTATTTGTAAATTAATGGTTCCAACACTGGATTTATAGGTCTTTTTATTTTCTTGAAAGTTTTACAAGCATCCTTTAAGGGGATAGTGTGAGTAATCACACTAGTGTCAAATATCTTTAGGTCATCATATGACCATGCAATAACATCCTTGAACTTGGTTAAGAGAGAAATATACTTCTTCACTTATTCATATATGAAAAATAGGCCAATGTTGACATTTTGTTCATCCCCATGACCTCCTAAGTCAATTTTATTGTAGTCTTTCCCACTTACTTTGGGCTGCTTGGCTTCAGTATCTTGCTTATCTGGATTGAACATTATTTCCAAAGAAAAAATACCTTTTGGTATTCGATTCTCTTTAAGATGGATTACTCCTTCCTCATTGTCCTTTAAACCTTGTACATGACTTTCATCTTGTTCATCAATGATATGGGACTCAAAAACTCTAATAATACACAAGAAATCAATTATCTATCGATCATCATCAAATAATTAGAAATGATTGATTTTATCAGGCATGGAGGGGTATGCAATTATCTCCATAGTACACTCTTGCAACTTTAAAGCCTCTAGAAGCACTAAGTTTTCTGCTACTAATGTTAGGGCATATGCCAAATATTTATATTCCTTGGGCAAGGAAAAAATATTGAACAAGTCAAAATACTTGATTAAATCCCAAGCTTTAAATTTATACTTTCTTAAACAAAGAAGCTTAAATTGATATCTGATTCTTACTTGATTTACAACTAGTTCAGAATCACCATAAACTAATAGTTATTTAAATTTTTTGTTTAATTACAAATAGAAGTCCTAAGATAAAAGCTTCATATTTTTCTAAATTGTTAGCACAAGAGAACTATAATCTATACGAAGCTAAATACACTTTACCTTCAAATTTTTTTTGGACAATCCCAACACCTAAACCATAATTTGATCATGTACCATCAAAGTAAATTTCCAATGACCTTTGTTTTCTTCTTCCACCATCTTTTTATCACTTTCAACAATGTTAGAGGTTTCCAGAGTATAAAACCCAAGTCAGAGGATTGGTATTTTACCTTTTCATTCTTGGTATTGTATTCAGTAAGCATGTATTTTATCTTGGGTTCCTTATCAATCCTAATCTGATTTGGGATCCCTCACCAAGGCACCCATATGTGAGATCAATCCATGGACATATATCCATTCAAATATTTACTCCAATCATGGCTTAGTAAATATCCATAGGCTTCCAGTATATTGATAACTTGAATGTCAATGAACTAATATACATGAGGCTCATGAGCTAGCTGCATATGGATATTCAACAATTCACCAATTACCTTCACTCTCGACTTATCTAACTGCACTACTACCTTTTTAGATTTGATTAGGTTTAACCCCAATTTTTCATAAATTCCTAGAGGTATAATATTAGTTGAAGCACCAAAATCAAGTAAGCAATTATTGAGGTTCTTACCAAATATTCTAATAGTTAACAAGAATGGTGGAACTTCATGCTTACTCTTGTACATCACCACATTATCATTATCTTGTTTAGCCTTGCTAGAGCCAGGCTTTTCATTTAAGTATTTCAACAACAAATCATGTTGTTCAGTGATTTATGTGAGCTTGTGCAATTTTATATTCACCTTGATCTTCTTCATGTCCTCTACTATGTTATATCCAACTTTTGATGTTGTGTAGGGAGCTTCCATTGTTGGTCTCCTTACCTTTGGGGTGTGGAGGGTTATTGTTTGGCCTGCTATTAAGGGGTGTATATAATTTTTTAGGTAGAGTGGAGGTTGTCAAGGGTGGGTTCTGGCCTTTGCTTCTCAAGGTGTAGTTGCTTCACTAGTACTATTGGAAAGCATGCACCTCTTCAACATTATCTTTGGGTTTATTCTTATCTTGACTGAGGAAGTCATAAGTCTCAACCATTATGACTAATTTAGGTGCTCTAGAGGAATCATTGGAGTTATCAAAACCCTTGGCATTGTTTTGATTAGTGGGATTTATATCAAATCCCTCTATTTGGCTCTGAATAGACTCAAATGCATGGCAAAACTCAACATAGTCAAGCTCTCCATGTCTAGCAATATTGTACACTCGACAACAGTTAGGAAAGGCTATTTCATAAATATTAATCTCAAAAAGTTTGCTCAAAGGGGGTTCACTATTGTTTCTAGGTCCATTGTATCTTTTAAAGCTATAGTTTATGTTAAAGTTCTCAATAGTGTTAACCATTTGCTTATTAAGATCCAAGAAATTGTTTGCTAGATTTTGAACAATTTTTTGGATTAAGTCTAACTCTCCCTTTGTAGGTTATGGGATCTTATTATGAGTGGTAGTTTGGACATTGGTATTATTTACAAACACCATTGCTTGATTGTTCTAGGGATGTGCCTCAACATTTATTTGGTTGAAGAATCAAAGTTGTTGGTTGGGTATAGTATGAATCAAAGGCAATTGGTTGACCACTATTAGTTGGTTCAATATAGGTTGGTTTCAATTCATGTTAGGGATGACATTTAGAGTAGGCATAGTTGGATCGAATTTTGGTATAGTAAAGGTAGGATGCCCTTGCAGGTGCATTTGCTCATTAATATGTATAACCTCAACATAAGATAAAGGAAACATGTCAATGCCCATGACTCTCCTTAATAATAAGACTATCATCAGGGCCAAAGCATTCTTGTATATTACTAAGGCTAAATCATCTATAGGCTTATATGGTGGGGATGTTAGGGTGTATATATTTTGGAACCTAGCATTGAATGTCTTGATTGGCTATTTTGGGTCCCTTTTTATCATGGTAAAATATTAGTATAAAACTCTTGGACTAACTACCCTTCCAAATTGGGAAATAAAGGTATCATTAAATTGACCCCATCCTGTGATGGAATCTTCAAGTAAGTTAAGGAACCAATCATAAGCTGCATCCTTAAAGATGAAGGGAAAAAGATGATAGGCCATGTCCTCATAAGTCACATTGAGCAACTTTAAAGATGCCTTAAATGATTTCATGTGCTCTTAAACATTCACTCTCCTAGTGGGGGTATAGAGAGGTAGGTACTTTTTTGGATTCCTAGGTAGGTTGTGCATGGGCCTAGGAATATTGGTGGATGAGCTAGCTAACCAAGTCATGATTGGATTTAGTACAAGGGGTTGCAATTTTTTTTTAGATGGGGAATTTGGTTGGGTCCTAGACTTCCTACATCTACCTTTGTTAGCTCTTACCTTCCTATGGGTTTCTAAGGATGTTAAAGGGGTCCTAGGTTTAGATCAGGACTTAGTTCTAATCCTAGGAAACTCCAAGATGCAGGATGGGTACTAAAGGACAAGGATATTTCAAGATGCTAAATATTTCCAAGATCCATGAATTTTTGATAGAAAAGCTTAGATCAAGCAACTCCGCTTTGATCTTTGAGGATTTAAGCAACAAAACTTCAAATTTATAAAAACCTACACAAATATTGTTAGCCTTATATGAGAACCTACAAATATCATTGTGAAACTAACAAATCAAAGCATGTTAAGGACCCCAAAACAAAATTAAACATAAATTTACACAAAGGTTCACTTAAATCCAAATGAAATAGGGAAATTAAGTTTTTAAAGCTTAGATATAGCACAAACAATGTACTAGAGGTCAATATTTGCACAAATTACCAAATCATTTAATAGTTTTATGCCAAACTTTGCAAAGATGATCAAAATAACATTTAATATGTGTAAAGTGTTGGTGCATTTATTTTCTTAATTGCATTTACTTGTATTTATTATTTAGATTGGTGCACTAATTACTTATTTTAATTAGTTTAATATATTTATTAATAATTTACACCAGATAGGATAAAATTTCTTAGCTAGTAGTCAACTTAGACACCTATCTTATTACAGTGGAGTTCCACTTCACTATTCAGGATAAGATAGGATAAGATTGATTAACTAGTAGTCAACTTGTGTTGATTATTTACATAAGTTGGACACCTATCTTGTTAGTGTGAAGTTGCACTCCACTATTCTTGTAGTCAGATATTAGTTGAACTACACATGTTGTGTGAGTTCCCTAATATTTATTATGCACACCTTGCTCTATATAATTAATCGCTATTTATGTATTCTATATCAGATTAATATTGAATTATCAGAGTAATTCATCATGTTTAAGTTATTTATTCATTTTTTTATTGTCTTTGATATATAGTTATTGTTTATTACTATTACTATTTTATCTCTTATTTATGATTTCTATTAGACTCATTAGATCATGTAGCTAATTCTAACATGGTACTAGAGCTATCTTAAATCTGTAGATTGCTAAATATTTAAGTGAAAAATATCTAGATATAGGATCAGTTTTTTGATTTTGTATATAGGCACAAATTGGAGATTTGTGGAGAATTTTTGAGCTCATCATTTAGTTCAGAGTGTCAAAGATAGTCAAAATCATCTACAATTTTATCTAAATTAGGCATAAGAGGTAGAATTGGCAAGGGTTTGATCCAAAAACATCACATTTAAATTTGATAGGTACCTAAAAATTAACACATTTTTGAGCAAAATAGACCTCATGATTGCATTTGGAAGGCATAAAAACCTATAGATCCATATAAAATTTATCAAATTTGGACACAATAACCTGGAAGACAATTTTTTTTTGGTCTTAGGTACAACCGTATGGACTGTGCAGGTTTTTTTCTTTTTCCTTTTGGCAGGCCTCATGGATCAAAAGTTAGATTTGAAAGGGCAACTTCAAGGGCCCACCATTTGAACACCGAGAGGTTATTTTTTTGGGGAATGTTTTTTTAAAATAGCTTAAAATTTCATGCTCTTCATTATTGTACTTTTAGTTTTTTTTCTAGATTTGTCTATATTTTTCTAGGATTTAGGTTTTTCTACAACAACTTTTGCCCATGCTTATTTCTATAACTTCAGAGACTCATAAATTTCACATAAGACCTCGTATTGAGGTCCCATTTTTTTTTAAAGTTAATATTTTTTTGAGCACAATGCATTGGTGTAGAAATTTTTGTAATAAAGTGCATATTGTTTTGTACTTTTAGACTAAAGTGCCTAATCGATATTTTTGTAAACTAGAAAAATTATAATCCAACCTTGTAACTACACTCAATTACAAAGTTCCAAAAAATACTTATTAGGTGGGATAAAACTAAGTAATTTAGGGGGAATTTTATGGTGTGTTTTCTACTTTGATTTATACTTTGTGATGGTTTATTTTTAATTGCATCATGGGGAATCCTAAGTTCCCATTATTAACAACATACAACTACAACACATGGAAATAAAATGCTTAGAATGCATTAATGATGCTAGGGTATATGCCTTACATAAAAACTCTTCTTACTCCACCTACTGATGTAAAAGAGTCACAACACTTTCTCTTTGAAACTACTAAAGTTATTGGATGCATTCGGTCTTATATGTTTTTAGATTTAAATTTCCATCTTGATAAATGTACAACTCCAAAAGAGGCTTGGGATAAATTAACATCACTGTTTGGAAAAATAAATGAGGTTCATGGTTACTAAATTGATAATAAACTCATTATTTTAGATCTTAAAAATTATGCTATAATACAATACTACATTACTAAAGTCATAGATCTTAGAGCACAACTTTTTGAATGTAAAATTGATAAAAAAGATATTCAATTGATTTTTAGTGCCTTACACAAATTAGGTCCTGAATATTCATGATTTGTATCTAGCTTTCAGACTGATAGGCTCACATTGGGCACATCATATAAAATGCCCACCTTTGAGGTATTCTTTGAGATTCTAGTGGCTAAAGAACAAAAGTTAATAACTATGGGTCTAATCAAGTCATCTAAATCTCAAGCTCTAATTGCAAGTCAACCTTAGCATAAGAAAGTTTTAACATCAACATCAAATATAGGTTTAAGTAAAAAGAAGAAGAATAATCAGAATAAGTCATAGAAAGATAAGAATAAAGGGCAACAATCTTCCTCATAAGGATATTATAAATCCCCTAATAAGAAAGGGGATTAATAGAAAAGACTGACACTCCTTACCCTTATTGAAAAAAGGGGTTTCATAGTGAACAAGATTGCTAGAAGAAAGAGATTTATGACCTTAAGGGTCTTTTCAAAAATAATAACATCAATCAATCAAAGGATTCTTCCACTCCTTCAAATTTAGGGAGAGGGAAAGCTATGGCACTAGTTGCACTAGAAAATTCTCCCAAGTCATGGGTAATTGACTCAAGTGCTTCGCACCATGTGGGTTCTGATCAAGAATAATTTTTTGGATTAGAACCAAGTTCCTTGCCTCATATTTTCATAGGTGATGATTCTAAGGTAGATGTTATAGGAAAAGGTACAATTGATATTGATAATTGTGTATTTGAAGATGTCCTCTGTGTGCCATAATTATCAATTAATCTTCTCTCTGTCTACCAAATCACTCACTTTGATACTAGTAGGAAAGTTGAGTTCACAATCGATTCTATATCAATCAAAAAATTGGAGGATAATGCCTTAGTTGTAATGGGAAAAGTCAACAATAATAATCAGGTTTATTCATTCTCTCACTTTGTGCCTTAGTCTTCCTCTACAGCTTTACTCTCACACACTGATTCAGTGAACACGATATGGTATGAGCACTTTGGTCATCTAAACTAATACTATTTACAACATCTTAGTCAGTAGGAGATAGTTACAGGACTTTCATAGATTTAGTTTTTACGGGGTGTATGTCATGGTTGTGCCTTAGGCAAACATCTAGAGGATAATTTTGATAAAGGGAAGGCTTGGAGGGCTACACAAGTCATCAAACTTATTCATAGTGATTTAGAAGTTCCATTACCTACTTTATCTTTTGGTAAAACCCATTATGTTCTCACATTTATTGATGACTATTCTAGATATACTTGGCTTTATTTTTTGAAACTCAAGAGTGAAGTTTTTGAAAGATTTCTAGAGTTCAAAGCTCTAATAGAGAAAAAATTTGAGAAGTATGTCAAGATCATCTACATAGATAATGGGAGGGAATATGCAAATAAAATTTTTCAAAAATTTTTTGCTCTTGAAGGAATTGATCTTCAACATTCCGTTGCATACACACCTTAGCAGAATGGTGTAGCAAAGAGGAAGAACATATTATTAAAAGAGATGGCAAGTTGTATGATTCATGCAAAATCATTAGTACTTTAGTACTGGGTAGAAGTGATTAATTGTGATGCATATATACAAAATAGAGTTCCTCACAAATATTTATAGATGACAGCACCTATTGAAGCTTGGTGCAATAGGAATCCAGATGTGCATCATTTTAGAGTCTTTGATAGTCTAGCATGGGCTCACATACCTTTAGACAAGCATCATGCTTTAGAAAAATAAAGCTGAACTTGTATATATGTGGGATATCTTTGATGTTAAGGGGTATCATCTCATTGATCCAAATTCACATGAGCTTATTATAGAGATAAGTGTTTACTTTGAAGAAAGTCTTTTAGACTTGTCTTCTAGGATTTCTTATTCTTCTTCCTTCGAAGAATCATATAGCAGTGATGATGATATTTTTGCTTCATCTACTCATAGGGATGATGAGGTAATACCTTACCAATAGAGTTTAGAAGATCATGTTCTTCCTCCTCTTATAGATCCTTGCCTATTGATGCCTTTGTGGGCTAGATAGACTTTGATAGATGCATACCCTCTTGTTAGGGATCCATTAGATAGAAGGAGAACATAGTCACATCATGATCTTCCACATTCCTACATTTCCACAACTTTTAATCCATAGTATTTTTAGGAAGCCACATGGATAGTTGAGTGAGATTTAATGAGGGAAGAAAAGTATGACTTATTGATTATGAATAACACTTGGGATCTTGTTCCTCTTCCTAAAGTAACAAATTAGTATGATGTAGGTGGATATATTGGACTAAGTTTGCAGTGGATGGAAATAATGATAACTATAAAGCACGCTTAGTGGCCAAAGGTTTTTTCCAAGTAGAAGGTATTGACTATACATAATATTTTGAACCTATTGATAAGATGAATTCTATTCACTTAATACTAGCTATTGGTGCAGCTCATGGTTGGGATGTACATTAGATGGATATGAAGAGTGCATTTCTTCATGGAGATCTACATGAGGAGATATATATGGAGCAACCACAAGGGTTTGTTTAGGATTATTCATTGGTATACCACTTGTAGAAGTCTCTCTATGGTCTAAAACAAGCCCCTAGGGCTTGGTATTCCATGATGGACACATTTATTTTCTCATTTGGGTTCTCAAAATGTCACTCAAATTTGAATTTCTACATTCTATGACAAGAGGATTCAGTATTGTGATTAGTTCTCTATGTTGAGGGAGCACAACATCCATCATCAGTAGTGTTAAGAATGCACTTCATGATAGGTTTTCTATGACATACATGAGATTATTGCATTATTTTCTCAGGATTTAGATAGCACAGTCTTCTTTTAGGATTACACTTTCACAACCCTAATATGCCATGGACTTGTTAGCTCAGTTTGATATGTTGATTGTAGGCTTGCATCAAATCCTTTCTTATTTGGAGTTAGACTTGAGGTTCATTGTTCTACTCATTTGGTTGATGCCACATTGTATCACCAACTTTAGGTAGCCTCATCTATTTGACTCATACACGGCCCAATATTTCATATGCAGTTGGCATGGTTTCATGCTTTATGCAGACATCACGTAAGCTTCATTGGAGAGCTACCAAGTGTATTTTGAGATACATTCAGGGCACTATCATATACAATATTCACTATATAATAGGTACATGTTTAGACTTGGTGGGATACATAGATTTTGATTGGGTTGGTGATTATGATGATCTTAAGTCCACTTCTAGTTACAACTTTTACTTTGGATCCAACCCTATTTGTTGGTAGAGCAAGAAGCAACATGTTATTGCTATTTCATCTACAAAGGCTGAGTATCATGGTGCTATTAATTCCACTACTAAGGCTATTTGGATTCATAATATTCTCATTGAGCTTGGTGTTCCATTTTAAAATCCATCAATCATCTATTGTGACAACTAGAGCACTATCCAGATCTCGAAGAATTCGATTCATCATTAGAGAACCAAACACATAGAGTTCCATATGCACTTTATCAGGGAGATAATTTAGGTGGAAATCATTGATCTTCAATATTGTCCTATGAAGGAGCAAATTGTAGATATTTTCACCAAACCTTTCACTGAGAGCAAATATCTTCACTTGTGATCTTTGTTAGGGGTGCAGGACATTAGTTCTTCAAGGGGGTCTCCTAGACCTTAATTTTGAGTTTTTTTCCTTCATCTTTTCTCCTTTCCTCATTTATTTATATAGAGTACCTAATATGGATACACATTGTTGGGACTCTTATCTGCATATCCCTATCTAAGCTTCACTTATGGGGGGTGTTGGTGTATTTATTTACTTTATTACATTTATTATTTATATTGGTGCACTAATTACTTATTATAATTATTTTATTATATTTATTAATAATTTGCACCAAATAAGATAATATTTCTTATCTATTAGTCAACTTAGACACCTATCTTGTTATAGTGGAGTTCCACTCCACTATTCAGGATAAGATAGGATAAGATTGATTAACTAGTAGTCAACTTATGTTGATCATTTACACAAGTTGGACACCTATCTTGTTAGTGTGGAGTTGCACTCTTTTATTCTTGTAGTCAGATATTAGTTTAACTACACAAGTTGTGTGAGTTCCTTGATCTTTATCATGCATGCCTTGATTTATATAAGCAATGGATATTTATATATTCTATATCAGATTAATATTGAATTATCAGAGTAATTCATCATATTTAATTTATTTAATCATTTTTGTTATTGTCTTGGATATATAATTATTTTTTATTACTATTACTATTTTATCTCTTATTTATGCTTTTTATTAGATTCATTAGATCCTGTAGCTAATTTTAACATAAAGAATCGGGTATTTCACCTATCTTTGCATAAACTTAATCAAATATCTAGATTATTTTATCAAATTTACACAAATAAACACTAATCTTGATGAAATATTTCAAATAATGCAAAGATCTATGTAAAGGATGTGAAGATTCATGTAAATAATGGAGATCCTTAGTGTTCTTTAACAATATATGCATACTTTGAAACAATTAAACATGTATATAATGAAGTACATTATAATTCCACAAAGACTTATGAAAATAGTTGCATAAGCCCTCCTTCTAGTGCCATAAAGCTTTCCCTTCCTGTTGTTGCATTTATTGTGCTCCTTGTGTCACTTAATTTAAATCCCTAGAATGACTTGGGGCTTGAGTTGTTAATACAACTATTTCTAGGAGTAGCACAAATAGTAGAGATATGGTCGCCACTTTGAAAGTCTTCAAACAAACCCTACTATAGGGACATTGGATGTTTATGAAGTGACACCTTTACTGCTACTCTTTGTGAATTATCTTAATATTTTCCAATTAATACCCAAAATACAAATAATTAGTAGGTATTTATAACATGATCTAACTTAGAGTGATTCATGGGTAGATCCAAGGTGAGTAGGGTAAGGCAGAAAGGTGTTGTGCTTAAGATGACTAAAGGTACAAATTTTGATAACTTCAAAGGTTAAACATAGAAAAATAACATCTACCAACTTTAGCATAATGCTCAAAACTAAATAAATGTAGTTGGAGATTCAGAAGAAGAAAGATGCATATGTCTAATAACATACTTTACATGAAGATAACTCACAATAAATTACATAACACATTCATTTATGAATGAGAAAAAAAAACAAAACATGTATACTGTAAAATTTGTTAGCCTAGCATTAAGCTCAAACTAATAGATGCATATATAAAATGTAATTGCCAGATTATTTGTAGAAAGGAAACAATCAGACATATAGAAGTATGAGAATTCAAAAATCACAAAACATACACAAAATAAAATTGTAGACAAACTCTCAAATTCTTTAGCTCTCTTGTATTAATTCTCATAATAACTATTTTCTTGTTTAAAAATGAGGGGAATACCCCTATTTATAGGCTCAAAATGCCTAAGACAAGTTCGAGTGGGCCCACAAATGGCACTCAAATAAAACCAAATGATTGAATTGACACACTATAATGGAATATTCTATATTTGAATCTACAAAACATATTAAAATATCCTCTATGGGCTTGAAGGTGGTTATTGGATTGCTTTCTTATTGTTGTTATTGTTATTGCCTCTACTTCTTCTCATCCTCCTCCTTATCCATACTTCAACACATACCTGGTAGTCTTTATCTATCTAAGCAAAATCTAAGATCATGGGCCTAAATAAATTAGGTATGTCCTAGATTAGCTTATCGTGCTCCATGAGTATTGGCCCAAGTGCCTCTTTAATTTCTTTTGCCTTTTATAGCTGTTGATTGGTAAATACCATAATGTCTATGACCTCAATAGCTATCTTGGCACTAACTACATCCCATTGGAATTATGCAATGAAGATTTTCATTTTTTCCATAAACTCTTGGTCATCCATGAAGGAGCCATCTATCTTGGTCACTCTAGTGATCATGGCATCCTTTAGTAAGTGGGATACCTTAAATTTAATTTTCTCAAAGGATGTATTTGTATCCTTGAGCTGTTCTAACCATGTATTCAAAATCCTCCTATTCATGAGGATGGTTTGTGCAGACACAATGTCTTTAAGAGGCAACACCTTCAGGTTAGGAAAATTATGGCTCATTTTCACTCTCACCAAGTTTGATAACTTGGTTTCATAGAGGGCTAGACTTTGGTCAAGTTTAATGATGCCATTGGCCTTCTTGATCCCATCCTCCTACCTTTTCTTCATAACTTTGTATAGAGTAAATACATTGATTAGAACATTGATTATTGAAATCAATGTCACTTCTGGCATAGTGGGAAATGTTTTCTCTTTTAGCCTCTTCAGTTCCTACTACATACCTTTTATTAAGGCAATAGTTGATTATACTTATGATTTCACTAAATATATAAGATCCTCTTCATACTCTTGTACCTCTCTAAAGCTAGCCTTCCTCTTCTTAGTCAAAGTGAAGAGTGGATCTTCACTCTCATATATCACAATTGATCTTGATTGTGGTTGCTCCACTTGTATTTTGACCACCATCTTCATGTTGCCAATGTCATCATCCAATTTCATGCCAATTTGGGTTGCTTCTTGGATTGCCTAAGGCCTCCCTTGACTTATTATTTGCATCATGTCTCTTACCCAATTTGGGGTGGCTATAGTTGCTGGCTGATTGAGAGGTGGTTGCAATGGGAGTGCTTGGGAAGAGGAAGAAGCTAGTGATGTAGTTGGGATATACAAATTAGCTGGGTCCAATTTCCCCAATGGATCAAACAAAGACTTGGTAGGGCCCATATTAAGAATTAATGAGGGAAACATTGAAGGCCCAATCATTTTGGCTACTATAGTGAGGTGAAGTGGCTATTACCAGGTGAATGACTTTGGAATGGGTTTGAGTGGATTCAAGGGAGCCAGGGGCGAGTGATGTACTTGTTGTGGTAACTTAAAAAGGGATATAACCCATAGCTTGTCTAACACTTGTGCTTTGGGAGCCCAATGGAGGTGTAATTTTGGTAGTGGCATGGGAGATGAATTTGGGATTGGTGTGGTCACACATTTGGCATCCAACAAATAACTCATCCCGCTTTGAAGTCTATGTGTTTAGCCCTAATTGTGTAGTCACACATATAACATCTAAAAAATAGCTTATCATGTAAAATGGATCCCATTAGAGCAAGTATCATGTATGGATGAAATTAGGTTGATGCTAATAATATCCCCAAGTGAGGGGATCTGTTGATTTTCTAGAATTATTTACAATAGTGGGATAGCCCTTATATCCATGTATCCAATGTGGGCATTACCAAATACTCTATTTAGTAGGGAAAAGATAATCTTAACTCCTTATTCAAATTGGGAAATGGTTATATTCCATTGGTTATCCATGAAGACTCCAATTGGTTTTGTTATCCATGAATCTAAGACTATCTCTGGCTTGTGTGCCTCATACCAGTTGTCAATAAGGCTTTGGTTATAGTCTAGTTATGGTAAGGGTAGGTCATAATTTCTTTCAAAACTCTACCCTATAATGAAGACAATGGGAAGTCCTTGGTTCATAGATTTGAGAAATTTATCCTCACATTTTGACATCTTGAAGACGTATACTAGGTCAGTGCACAACATGACCTCTAGTTTTTCTATGAATTTATAGAGACCAAAAGCTTAGATTGATAGGATATTTAAGGTGGGGTGAATGATATGGGGCATGGTTTTGGAATCATCAGGATCCTTGACTTCCTAAACATTGTAATAAACACTACTATAATGCATGTCCCCTAAGTTTATAGCCTCGAGGATGAACTCTATGTCCTTAAAAAGGACTGAATCACCATGTTAAAATAAAAAGTCATCATTTCCAAATACAATGTCCTTACCTAAAATGGAGGGTCCTACGTGTGCCATTTATGTGATGTTCTAGATAGTAACTAAAATTTTATTGTATCTTTTTTTAACTTTAGAGCTGTAACAATGGTGACTTGGGTGCAATCTATGCAGAGCTCAAGCTTGGTTGACTTGAGAATATAGATATCAAAAAAATCTTAGGGCTTAAAATGCAAATGTAAGTAGAAATAACTAAGTTGATTAGACATTTTAAATATTACCTTGATTAATGTAGTGTTGATGGAAATTCTGATTCATGTCACATTAATGGTGAGCCCATCACCTTTGTATTCAAAACACCCAAACTATTGATTTTAGAATTTAATTGCTTTTAAAATTCAAATTTAGCATTGATTCACTTTAAATTTTCCATCAATTTTAGATTTGAAGCTAAAGGTTACCACCTTTTGACATGTGCCATGTCCCCTAGAACCCAACTCAGCATTTACGGGGCTTGAAAATGACTATGCTACTTAGTTGGCTCAAATATAGATATGTACTTTTTGATTTCTATTAGCCCTTTGGGGTGTAACTTAGTGTGATGGGTTATTTATACTATGCCATGTGGCATCTCCCTATACATAACGAGCTTTCGGGTGAGGACCTCTAATTTTTGTTAGTTGTGGGATTGCCATGTGTCACTCTCATAGGCAATCATAGTTTTTTCTTTACCAGGTGGCTCTCTCATGTATGATCATAACTTTGCCTTAATAGGTTTTTCCTTTAAGAGCCTTTGGGAAATTGTTAGAAACTTTATTTCAAGCATTTGGTTCAGGTGGAGCCACATGTCGCTCTTAGATATGGGTTGGTCGATCTCAAGATGCAACTTTACAAGACTGATAGGTGGCATCATTGCATGGGTTCAAGTTGGACATGTGTTACTTCAGAGGTGATTCTATTGATCTCAAGTCATAGTTCCATAGTAATGACATGCAACATCATCTTGTGGGTCTAGTGGAGACATGCATTGCTTTGGTGGGCCTTTAAAGGTATTCTAGTGGATTTTTTGATAGAAGTAGTACATGTATGATACGTGTCATCATCACGTGGATCCATAAGGGACATGAATTATTATCATGAGGTTCTCTTTATTTTTATGCCACTTGTTACTTTTGGAAAGGTCCATGGATAACTGTATACCATTGATCCTTGATCAAATGGCCTAGATGCATTTGTGTGTCCTCTTTAGAGATCTTGCAAACTCTAGATCGGCTATGATGAGGCATTAACATGCACCATTAGCAAATGAATCTAGAGGAGACATGTAATACTTTAAAATATTGTTTGAGTCTATATAGTCATGCTTGAGACACATGGTGGCATGCTTCAACATTGCAGTGGGATGTATGGTGACTTAGATTGAATGGTCTTATTCACAGGATCTAAGATCTTTACATGTAGCCTATGGATTTGAATTCTAATAGCTAACTACTTTGTAAGCTTTCAAGATGATGCCAAATGGCTCATAGGTTTCTTATATTTTTTTGAAGTGTCTTGCATTGCATGATGGATCATTAAGGTGTCATGAAGGTTTGTGAGGTAGACACCTATCCTCTTTAAGTTGTAATCTTAAATTTAATGTCCCATGAGGTGTCTTAAACTACTACTTTTACTTTGACATCTTGTGAAGCCAAGTGAAAAGATTTATTAGATTTATCATGACATCAAACACCCATCACAATCAAATTAAACAAGTCTAAATTAAAATTATGTAAGTAAATGCTTTAGACAAGGTGAAATATTAGTATAGTAAGGTTCAACAGGGCTTGTGGCTCTCATGTTGATTTGAAAAATGGTTAAAATTTTATTGACAAAGGTTGTCTGTACGTTTTGAATCATTTTATGGTTAATAATTCATCATTTTAAAAGGAAAATTAAGTGAATTTTAATAACTCAAATGTTTCTAAGGGCTAATCTGCATTGCAAAATGAATATCTAACCAAGAAATTGCTAGGAAACATTAAATAAATTTTTTATGCAGATAAATGAATTAGAAAGCTTGGCATTGTAGGAATTTTTGAAAACAAAAAATAAAATAGGAGAGTCCCCATTTTGGGAATAGGGGGAGTTGAGCATCAACACAAATGAAGCTCTCAAAGATGGCCTTTCAACCTATTATTCTACATAGAGATTGACGTCAGTTTTGGGTGTTGCACATAGAGACTGATGTAAATTTTATGTGATGCACATAGAGGTTGATGTTGGTTATAGGTGAATTGATGTTGGTCAAGTATAATCAACATTGGTTATGTTATAACTGATTTTGGTCTCTATTTAATTTTTGTATCACTAAAAAACAAAATATGTTTAAAACAATATTAAAACTTGGATTTTGAAGATAGTCAAGCACTCAATAGAAAAACTAAGAGTAGAATTTTCATCTCCTTGCTATATGGGATGTTTTAAGGTCCCATCAGGGGTGCCATTTATGATCATAAGAATCCAAGAAAGGATGTTATTAATATGTTAGTTCAAGTAAACAAAACTCAAATAAACACACTAACACTAACTCTTACAAGCCTAGATCTTAGGGGTGGGTTTAATGAACAAAATACAAATGAAAGCATAACTAAAATGCAAAATACACACAATCCTTTAACTTCCTTGGGAGATCCAAATGCATTATTGAGGGTCTTTCTTAGCTTATGCATCAAATAGTCTTTGGCAATGGAGGTTGTGTAGCTCCTTCTTTCCTTGGAATAATGGCTTGTGTTGGCTTGATGTAGCTTGGCTCAATAGTTTGGCATTATAACCTTGATTGTAAAAAAATGGGCATTATAACATCATATAAAAAGAGCTTTGAAGTCATTAGTGCATGATAAATTTACTTGAAAATAGCTTAAAATTAAATAGGCAAGGCATTGTATTTATAAAAAATGGATCTAACCTCAACCTAAGGTGAGTAACATTGGAATTAATGCTTGGAATGGGTTCAAACCTAACCTAGGTGAGTCAAATATAACCCTAATAGAGTTAATAGGCGTCAATTGCTCATGATTTTCAATGAATAAGCATGGGTCTCAAAAATGAGATATTTTAAGATATTTCTAAAGAGACTGACAACTCACAAAGGTCATGATGAAAGGCTAAGATATTTGAATTTTTTAATATATTCATTAATTTCACATGGATAATTCAACTAGGCATTTAATTTGGTTTAGCTTGTTAATTAATTTTGATTATCCATTTAGCTCTTTCAAGATTTGATTTTTGTTCATGTGCCCCACTTAATAGGTCTATAGGCAAAATTGACTATCGTGATGTTGTAAGATGATTAGGGATGAATCTATGAGAGGTTATTGTTATTTATGATAAGATGCCCCAATCAGGGATGCCTTAACATGATTTTGAGCTTTGATGAATGATGCACAATCAAATTTGGGGCGTTCAATGATTTCTAAGCTTAATTTGTGATGGTTGATAGGAATCAATCTAAAGTTCAATCGAAGCTAGCTGTGGCCAATTTTAGGTGATTATGGAAATAATAGTGCTATTAATTAATTTATGATGGTTGTTAAGCTTGCCTGGTGCCACTGATTATAACCACTTTTGGGAAAATTAGTGTCCCACCTTCTGCTACTAATTATAACTACCTATGGACAAATTAGTACCACTAACCCTTTCCCATTGTTTCCTAATTATAATCGCCTATGGAAAAATTAGGGATGACACCTTTCCCATGCATTGTCACTTCACCTTGCCATTACCATTATCATTTTCCTTTACCTAGAAATTGTTGGTACTTAGTTGGACACCTTTTATGTAGGAATAACTATAGTGACTTGAGGTCTCATTTTAGGACTATGTAGGTAGTGCTCAATTTACAATGAGGTCAACTCAGTCAACCCTAAGCCATGCACGTATCATTTTGCAAGTAATTTAAGTTTAAAATCTCTTCACCATTTTTTGAGCTAAATTGTTTAGTCTCTCATAATTATCAATTGAGTTGAGACATTTATAAAATTCCAAATACATTCAAAACATGTCAAAATCCTAAAAATTAGAAATTGGCTTACACTCTCCTAGAGTGATATAAAGCCCCAAAATTTAAAAAACATTGGCCCTATCTTGAACCTAGTCACCAATCCTTGATCTGCCCTAGTGTGGCCAAATCCATTATTGTTTCCAATCCATTAAAAAACTATTGGGGGGTTTGACCTTCCCTTTATAAGTATCTTTGCTTAGGGGCACCATCCAATTTGCATTTTTAGGCTAAGCTCTCAACTTTTTACCTATTGGGGCAACTCCAAAGCATGTAACTTATATCAGGATATGTTATCCTCGCATATTATTCCATTAAAAATAGCCTTGCTTGGGATAACCACTTGTTTATTATTATTTTAAGTCTTCACATGTAGATATTAACTTGGTTAATGATAGGATGCCTTTTGTTGCTTTTACTTTCAAATTTTCTATGTGTGTGTTTGCTTAGTTGTTTACTTTTTTTTTGCTTTTATTGTTATGAATTGACTCAGTTTATATGCATTCATTGGGTGACTCCTTATGCATTGTACTTGAGTCCATCCATATTCATATGTTAACATTGCCATCATGTTTTTATAATTGGTGAATTGTTTTCACTTATTTATTAGATCGAGAGTCAATCCTTATGCGCATTATGGCCCAATCACCATGGTGTTTTATATCATGGTGCATACCATCACATGCTACAATGAAAATTAGGCCAAAAGATCTTACAAGCAATGGTGCCATAAAAACTTCTCCTTGTTTATCTTGGCAAATCCTCCCACCCTTGATATAATCAACCTATTAACCATTCTAATTGTATTAATGCTAATAAGGATGGGCATATTTGCATTGGCCGGTACAAAAAAATTATTCACATTGATCAATATTATTCTCCTATTCTATTCCTCATTCCATTTTCTCCCATTTTTAGGTAAACTACATTGGCCTAAGGTCTATTTAGTCTATGTAGGTAGATCTTAGATACATGATGTATCTCGGGTCAGCTCGACCACCTTTATTCTTCCAATCATCTCTTTTATCACTTTATGTGTCATTGTGTGTCTAGTTATTTGTGGATTCTTCAGTCATTAGACCATCGTATCTATGTTTATTTTTTCTCATCTTTAATCTATGTAACGAGTTATATCCTTTAGTTATGCTTGCCAATATACTCTATTGGGGCATAACCAATTTATCATGTTGAAATTTGCCCTATTAGGGTAAAATCATTATTCAATCTAAATCATCAAAATGATTATAATCACCTTTGGTTAAATAATTATTTTGACCCACCCACCCAATTGGGGTGTATGTCTATCCTATTGATTATAATTGCCTTTGGGAAAATTAGTGTCTCAATCTCTGTTATTGATTATAACCACCTTTGGGCAAATTAGTACTTTTAAATCAATGCATGCAAGCATTATCTCAATTGGATTAATCGTACCCATGGGTTAATTTCATATTATTCTTTCTTATTTTTGAGGGACCATCCATCAATCATATGTGCCAGCCACTCCCTTGAGGGGGCATCATCTTAGGCTTCCCAAAATTTGTTTGGATCGTCATTCTTCAATCATTATATTCTTTTTATTCTTTATATCTTTTTCATTATTTAAAAAGATGTTACTTTGCTTATGTCTTGCAATGCCTTCTCAAATAGGGGAAAAATGTAGACACTCCTTTTTGGCCACTTCTATGTTTAAATGAACTTCAAATTAATTTCTACTAAATAATGCAAATTAATCCTATAAATAACTATTCATCCCAAATTTATTTGTGTATTGGACTAAATCACATCAATGCATCCCTATTTGGGACAATGCATTATATGCAACAATAACCTCTCTCTAATTCATCCCCAGTTAAATTGTGACCCAACAAATTGATTTTTTTTACCAAGGTTAAGTTATAACCTTACATAAACTCAGAAAATACAATTAACCTGATAAAAATTGCTTAATTAATTAAATCTAATTAAATGCATAGTTGAAAATTCCATGGCTAATTAATAAATTTATATTTTTATAAATTCATAAATTTAGATTTGATGACATCATCATGACATCATATAAATATCTAAAATCCATAGCTTTTAGAATTTCCTATTTTATAATTTCACTAATTAAATTTATCCCTGAACTCTCATGATAAGTGTCCAAGTGGATCATGGAGAATTAATGAATTTATATTTTTTGAAATTCATAAATTCAACCAAAATATCTTCTATGGGTTGTCAATCCATTTGTAAAAATATCAAAATTGGGTGAGAGACATAATCATTCTTGACCCATGTCTCTCACATATCCCTCATGATTATATTTAACCCAATGCAAAGTTAGCCTAACTCAACTTAGGGTTAGACTGACTCAACCAAGGTTAGTTCTAAACCTAATCTCCTTGGGGTTATAGTTAGTTAGGAGACCTATACATGAAAGTGCCAAGACACCTCTAAAACAAGTTTTTAAGTGCAATATTATTATGCCAAAATACCTCCAAAAAGATTCATTATAGTGTTACCATGCCAACATGCCAAGCTAAATCAAGCCAATCCAAGGTGACAAGGATAAGTGGGGCAATGAATCTTCATTGAAAAATATATCTTGAGCACAAGCCAAGCACTAGCCTCTTATTTTCTAACAAGCTAAGGAGTCTCTCAAGGAAGGTAAAAGCATTGCATATCTTTCATTTTATTAACTTTTATTTTGTTATTTGCTCCTCATAGGTCCTAGGCTAGAGGTGTTATTTTCATTAGTGTTTTTTTATTTGATTTTATCTTTCTAACATTATACTAATCTCCGCTCTTGGATTCCTTGGATATAGGTCCTTGTATATGATCTCCAGATCACACCTCATTAAGAAGGCTTTTGGTCTCAAAAACTTTGATCTCCACTGAAATGAAGGTCCTTCTTAGCCCTTAGATAAGTTTCATGTCTCTCTTCTCTACGAAAACATCTTGTATGAAAAAAAACATATAGGAGAAAAAATAACATTAAAGGCAATATTACATTTTCCTATCAACAACTTCCTCCTGTAACTAGCCCAAATATTAGGAGTATAATGACAAGTTATATTTGTAAACATTGCCCTTCTTTCAGGTGATGGGCTCTCATAATATATTATATCCCATCTTTTACAATCCCATACATATTTTCCTCTTTATATATGGTTTCCTTTCTAAGAGATAAATAAGGTCTGCTTAAAATAATACCACCAATATCTAGTGGAACCACATCTAGATAGACTTCATCAATAAACTTGGAATTGATGACAAACCTTAATTGGCACGTTATTGTTACCTATAATTTATCATCAACACATACCCAGTCTAGTGGATACAAGTTAGAGTGTGGCTTAATTTGGAGTCATAATTTTTGAACAATCTCCTTAGGAATTAAATTAGTCTAAAATCCACCATAAAAAAGAGTATCTATTTTTGTATTTTTATAAATAACTCTTATGTGGAATGAAATATTACTGCTCTATGGTAATTGCTTTTTCTTAGATGAACAAATTGATTCCTATATTGACTGCAAAGGTTTTACTTCCCACTATATAGGAATTAAAATGTCCTGCATACCTGTCAATACTTTCAGAACTTCATCATGTTATTCTAACTACAGTTGTGAACAATGCTTTCTTCCTCATCAATTTCATGATGATCCTTCTCGAAATATTTCTTCTCTTCTTTCTTTGACTAGCTTTTAGTGTTTGCCTTCTTTGTTGTAGTACCCTTCTTTTCATAGTCAAAATAGACATTGGATTACTTATACTTCCCTTACCTTATGGGGCTATCTTTACAAAAAGTCTTATTAGAATAGACTTCACTATCTTCTTCCTTGGGATATTCATCCTCTTTGTACTCACTCTGTAGTATAGGTGGCTCTAGTTTTTAGCTTACTCCATCTCCTTTGGAGTATTCCCCTTCATTTCCATCACCATAACCCAATCTGGCATACCATGGTCTCTCCTCAACCTAAGAAGGCTTAGTCATATATTGGCTATTAATTTCAAGGCCTTTTCATTTATAACCCATCTTAGCTAACAGTTTCGAGCCTATGCCCTTTGTCTGTTTCATGAAATCACAAAAAAAAGAATCTAAACTTTTTTATGAGGAAAAATAATATAATGTATCCTTTGTACACTTGGTATACATAAAAGAAGGAGTTTCATTACTTAAAGATTTAAAATTTACATTATTTTCACTAGAATTAGAAGATAATTCAATTATAAAATCATTATTAGCTTTTGCAAGTACATTATTAGCTTCATGATGACTACCTAGTGTGTATAAATCTGAAGATTCACTGATGTAACTAAAAGATAGTTTGGTCATCTAACTCGTGCTAAACTATATTTCATAAGCATGATCATTAGTTAGTTGGATTCCATTTATCGATGTTGTGTACTTGCTCTACTAGGATGTGAGATAGAAATTACCCAAAATGATCTCCTTTTCTTCTTTTAGGACTATGTCAAGGGAAACTTAATCGAATAATAGTCCCGTAACACTAAAATACAACATACGATAATGTGTCACATGTCCACATATTGTACCATTAACTGATCCAAATGTCTTAATGTGGGGCACTAAAAGAACTTCCAATCCTAAAAGTTGTAAGATACCTTAAGTGATGTAATTGGCTCCAGTTCTCAAGTTGAAATCAATCTAAAACAAACTTACCCTCATCAATAGTAGTGACATTTTGCCTTTGGCTATTCTCAAAGTGTTGCATAATATTTTACAATTCAATGGACAAAATTTATCATATTATAGTCTCAAGAGTTGAATGACGATGTAATACTGGTCTAGATGACCATCTACCTCTAAAAATAGCTAGTGCCTTTCCTTTTCCATCATTCTATTTCTTGAAGTAGTGTGAACCCTAACTTGGATGAAATATCCAACATTACTCTACAACATGTCCTGTTCTAGCACAATGTCCACATACTTACAAGTCTTCACATGCCCTCTTCCTCTGATGGTTTTCTACCTGAAGCTATGGTCAAATAGAGTCAATGATATTTTTTAGTTATTCAATTTTCCACTCTTATTCATGGTGATGCAAAATTAGCATCTCTACCAAAGTGTTGATCACCATGTTCAACATCAATTGAAATTTCACCACAAACGGATCTATTGTTATTTGTGAATGAGTGAAAAAGCTAACACAAATGTGGATTTCATTTGCTCACCCTAGGTTAACTAAACCCAAATGAACCACTTTGATACCAAAATTGATTTGTAAATGGCAAGTGAAACCTAGGACTTTTTTCACATTTTTAAATAAATTTTGATAATGTGTCAGTCTATTTTTGAATTGGAAAAGCAAATATGAGATTTTATAATTATTATGCAAAAACAACTAATATTTATCAAGCATAACACTATAAATTGATAATGGAGTTCACCCTTATTGGGCTACCTCTGGGTTCACTAAGTAGCAAAATTGATATATTAATGTAAAAGTAAAATGAAAATCTTACATCAATAATATGTGAGCACTATAGTTGATAGACAATGTAGTATGTCATATCCAATATTGTGTGAAACAACTCAAGAATAATGTCGAGTTAAATATACCATTTGAAAACTTGATCAGAACCAACTACAAAACTCTCTATCAAATGATTTTTGCAAATCACCTATGGCCTCAAAAACATGTTTGCACTTCTCCTCTATGCTTATGTGGCTTTTGAAATATTTATTTTGAGAATGAATTCACACTTATATTGTGTTTCTAAATGATCCCTTAACCCCTATTTATATTTGTTTGAAGTCCACATTTGTTGGGTTGGATAATTATCTCTTTTCCAATTATTACAAAGTTTTATTTATCCCATAATATGGGATTATAACTATCTCTTGGCTTAACTTATCCCTTTTACAATTGTCCCTATCGTGGGATTTATTTATAATAATAAAAGTCTTAAAATAAACCATTACATGAATATTCATATAAATGGATTTAATAATGCTTCATATTTTATGTTTGATATTTTGGTCAAGTATTTTAGCTAGGATGTGGAATCAAATCCAATCCCACATGAATCTCCACCTAATATGGTGGGAAGTGATTCATATGGTATTTAATCCCATTTTGATAAGATTTTCCCTTTATCCCTTTTTATGGGGATTTAGTCCCTCTTTGATAATATTTAACATATTTAGCCTTTATGATAGGATTTTATCATTTTAATTTGACTTAGAAATATTATACTGTATATAAAGTGTTGAGGAATAAAATATAAATTTTTTTCCTTGAGAAATGGTCCATAAATTCCAATTTGGATGATGCCACATGGAAAACCTAGAGTGAGTCATTTGTCAAACTGCCACTAATTCCTTCTCTGCTACATGTTGTGTTCCTATTGGGCCATGTGTCAAGTTGTCATAAGGTCATGCGTCAACTCCTAGTTAGTTCAATTGTCATTCCATGTCACCATATTATTACATCACTTTGACTAACTTTGACCACATCACTTTGATTAATTTTTACCCAAATTTTGACTAGCCATATCTTTCACATATAGAATCCATTTTACGAATTGTAAAATATGAAAGAAAGCTCTCAGATCCCTCTTTCATAATGTGTTGGTTTAGATATGAATTGAGACCATTAATTTTTGGTCTTTGTAGATGATATTTGGATCATTCATTAGATTAACTTAGACCTAGTGATTCTCCTTCTAACTTAGATCATCCATAATAGGTTCTTGAGCCAAGGTCTTCTTCTTCTTCTAGTTATGATAGGAAGGGAAGTGATGGGGAGTCATATACATCTAATTATATTCATGTTTCATAGGATGAGGATTTGGCCCCTGACTCACCCACATCCAGGCCCCTTTGGTTTAGGTAGACACTTTCAAGTGTAAGCACTTGGGTAGGGGATACAACAAATGATAGACGTACTCAGGAAGATTATTAGAGTGATCCACATGCCTTCTTTGCTTCAGTTTATATCCATAGATATTCTAAGAGGATTCAAGCATACTTGAGTGGGGTAATGTTATGCAAGAATGATATTCTTCCTTAATAAAAAATTACACTTGGGATTTGAATTCACTTCCTAAGGGAAGGAAGATGGTCTATGTAGGTGGATATATCAAACCAAGTTTTAGCAGATGGGTCAATCGATAAGTACAAGGTGAAGTTGGTAAATATTAAAGAGGGGAATCCTTTTTATTATTTTTTTCAAAATAATATAGTCATTTAGGGGGGTCATTAACTCTTGAAGGCTCAACATTGTTTTAATTATTTTTCATTAAAAATCATATTTTGTATTATGAGCATTTAAAGATGGAAAGTTGTGTTACTCTTCATATTTTTGCATGATGAAGACTGGAGGGTGAGGTATCATTTGGCAGGTGGCCAAACCTCCTCGCATTCAAAACATCACTTCTCTCTCTCGTTTACTCACTTTGTTATTTTGTACACGAGTTCACTAGATGCATTATCAGTAGAGCCTGATGTCCTCACCTTGTTTGCATAAAAATATCTTTTCTGACACTTTTACTAATTATTTTAGACACACTATTAGTTGAGTCTAAAGTTTTTTAAGTGTATTTTTTATGTCATGTTTTCCAATTTTCTCTTGCAATTTAAATTTTACAATAACTAAAACTTGTACTACTATTACAATCAACTCAACACTAAAATAGATTCTAGCTTAATCCATCCACTAACTCCCTTTAACTATCATGAATGGAAAATCAAGATGATAATCATTATAAAGATTAAGCGGTTGTATAGGATAACCATGGTTGATGAAATTGGACCTAGTATAGATGCAAAGAAAGTTAAGTGGTATAACTGTAGTGATGAAGCCAATGGCCTATTGTGTCTTTCTATATCACCTAATCTCTTATTTAACTTAGAGCCTTCCAAATCACCCAATAATGTATGGAATATTTTTCAAACGTTATTTGAGGAGTAAGATGTGATGAGAGGTCACGAAATTGAGAATGAACTCATTAGCCTAAGTCCTAACAAATTTGACGCCCTTTGGGATTTCTTCACTAAATTCAAGTCCTTGATATTGCATTTTAAAGAATGTGAGATAAGTAAAGAAGATGACCAACTTATTATTTATATACTCTCTAAACTAGGTCCTGACTATTTAGTTTTTATCTCTACTTTCCATGCGACTAAAAGTGCCTTGGGCACTACATTGAAAATGATCTCTTTTTATGCTTTCATTGTGGACTTAACCATGGAATAAGATAAATTAATACACATGGGCACATTGAAGTCCATAAAAACTCTATCCCTAATTAATGGGAATGGAAAAACAAAGACTTCAAACAAAGATAAGAAGAAAGAAACAACCTCTACCAAAACCAACACTAAAGCCCCCTCTTTCTATGATAAACTTAAGAAAGAGAAGGTTAAGTGTGTATAATGCAATAAAAATGAGCTTGATGAGTAGAAGTTCATAAATAAGTAAATAGATCACCTAACTCATCTCCTAGAGAAGAACAACATAGGTGTTCCTGAGTATGTCAATAATAATTCATCAACCTAAAATTATACTAAGGCAAAGGGTAAGGGGAAAGATAAATAAAAGGGAAGGATCTTTTAGAAGTTGCATCTAAAACATATTCATAGGTTATTGACTTGGGTGCTTCTCACCACATGGGCTCTTCACTAGTTGAGTTTTCATCAATGTCTTCTATTAGTTTGAGTGATGACACTTTTTTACTAGTTATTAGGACAGGGTCTATTGAATTAGAAGGAGGATCATTAAATAATTTTTTAAGTGTTCCTTATCTTTCAACCAATCTCCTATTAGTGTATCAAATCACTCATATCACTAAAGGCATGAGGGTTGAGTTTTTAATAGATTTAATTATTATCAGGGTGTTGCATAATGATTCTATAGTGGTAGTGGGTAGGGAAGATCACCAAGCTAGGGTATACACCTTCTCACATTTTGCACCCGATTCTTTTCTGACTGCATTATTGACTCATTCAGATGGAGTTACCAAATTTTAACATCCATAGTTTGGCCACCTTAACTACTGTTACCTTGAAAAACTTAGCAAAAATGACATGGTTATATGCTTTCTTCAAGGCCAATTCTCTAAAGGACTTTGTGAGGGTTTCTCTCTTGGAAAAAATCACGAAGAAAAAAATGACAAAGGCAAAGCTTGGAGGTCTTCACAAGCATTAGAGTTACTACTCTGATATATCTGGGCCTTTTCATAGTCTATATTTTACAAGGGTTAAGTGCATTCTCACTTACATTGATGATTTATCAAGATATACATGAGTCTACTTCCTTAATAAAAATTTGAAATTGTTTGAAGATTTTAAAGACTTCAAGACACTTATTGAGAAACAATATAAGAAATTAATCAAGGTTCTTCAACTCACAATAGAAGTGAATATGTCAGCAACAGATTTGAGTAGTTTTGCATCATAAAGGGGATTGATTTGTAATGAATAGTTACTATACAGTCCTTTACAAAATAGAGTGGTAGAACACAAGAGCAGATCCTTGAAAGAGATGGCTAGATATATGATTCATTCTAAGTCCTTGACACCTTACTATTGGGATAAAGCCATTAACTATGTGTATTGTATTTAGAACATGGTTCCTCACAAAGATTTGAAAGACATAAATCCTTTTAAATCTTAGCATGGAAGGAACCTTGAAGTTGAGTGCTTTAGGGTTTTCAAATATCTAGATATGACACATATACCAAAAAATAAACATAAAGCTATGGAATGTCAATCCAAGCTTACATATTTTTTGGTTATCCATATGGTGTCAAAGGGTATCACCTTTTATATATGAATATACATGAGTTGTTCATAGAAATAAGTGTTCACTTTTATGAGAGTCTCATAGACTCAAAACTTGACACTTCTTCTCCTTCATTGGATTCACTTAGACTTGATGATTCTCATTTTGACTCAGATCATCTAGAACAGGTTCCTGAGCCAACATCTTCTTCTTATGACAATGAGGGAAGTGATGGGGAGTCATCTACATCCACCTCTAGTCATGTTTCATAAGATGAGAGTCAACACCTAACTCACCCACATTCGGTCCTCTTTGGGCCAAGAAGACACTTCAAAGTGCAAGCACATGGGTAGGGAATAAAACAAATGATAGATGTACATGGACAGTTCATTAGAGTGGTCTAAATGCATTTTTTCTTCAGTTTCAGAACCATAGAAATTTCAAGACGTTTCAAGCATACCTGAGTGGAATAGTGCTATGCAGGGAGAATATTCTTCCTTAATCAAAAATCAAACTTGGGATTTAACTTCACTTCTAAGGGAAGCAAGATCATTTGATGTTGGTGGATATATGACCAAGTTTGTAGTAGATGGGTCAATTGATAAGTACAAGGCACGATTGGTTGATAAGGGTTTTTCACTGGTCATTGACATTGATTACTTAGAGACCTTTTTACCTGTTATAAAGATGACTTTGATCCAACTCACACTGGCTATAACTACAACACGTGGTTAGGATGTGCACTAAATGGATGTGAAGTGTGATTTTCTTCATGAAGGCCTTGAGGATGAGATATACATGGAACAACCACTTAGGTTTGCTCAAGATTCATCCTTAGTTTGTAGACTTAGGAAATCCATTTGTGGCCTCAAACAAGTCCCTTGAGCTTGGTACACCAAGATGGATTCCTTCCTCCTTATTTCAGTTTCACCAGGTGTCATTTAGACCTCAATGTATACTTTTTATGGTAGGATGATTCTATACTAATATTGGTACTTTATGTTGTCGATCTTTTGATCATCAGGAGTTCCTCATCATCTATTACAGTAGTGAAGATAACACTATAGGATGAATTTGACATGACATACTTGGGTCTTTTGCATTACTTTTTTGGCATCAAGATTTCAGAGCCTAATTTAGGGATTTCACTTGCACAACCCAAATTTGCTCTTGATTTTATGACTTGGTTTCACATGGCTA
This sequence comes from Torreya grandis, assembly GCA_037957365.1. NCBI lineage: Eukaryota > Viridiplantae > Streptophyta > Pinopsida > Cupressales > Taxaceae > Torreya > Torreya grandis. The sequence goes on from JARHVA010002453.1 coordinate 2,051,686, forward strand.
ACTATATGCCATCTCTGATTCCCTTTCTATTAGGATTCAAGTTTGACATTGACTGCACTACACCATTGGTTGATGTTACTTTGTATTGATAGATTGTTGGTAGCCTCATCTATTTGACTCATACCAGGTTTAAAATTTCATGTGCAGTGAGACTTGTGTCTAGATTCATGCATGAACCCCATGAGCTACATTGGAACATAGCTAAGAAGATCTTGCACTACATTTAGGGCTCTTACAGATTTGGGATTCATTATAGATTTGACACAGATTTATTTGGTTGGTTTTAAAAATTAAGATTAGGCTGACAAAATTTAGAATCACAATTCTACTTTAAGTTTTAGTTTTTCTTTGGGTTTTGGTCCTATCAATTAGTCTAGCAAGAATCAAAATGCTATTGCTATATCATCCATAGAGACAGAGTACAATATAGTTGTTAATATAGCTACTTATGCTATTTGGCTTTAGGGGGTTCTATTTGAGTTTGGTATTTCTTTTAAGTAGCCCACCAGAATATATTGTGACAACTAAAGTACTATACATATATACAAGAATCTGGTTCAACATCAATGAACCAAACACATTGAAATTCACATGCATTTTGTTCAAGAGCTTATTCATGGTTAGGTTATTGACTTGATATTTTGCAAGTCTTCAAATCAGGTTGCATATATCTTTACCAAACCCTTTACTGAAAGTAAGTTCATTCATCTACAAGCTCTTCTTTGGGTGTGGTCTATATCAGCAACAACATCATCTTCAGGGGAGAGGTGGGGAGGGAGGAAGGTCTTCTAGCCTTTTCGTTTGTTCTATGTCTCTCTTATAGAGGGGAGTTTTCTTACGGGTTTTCTCATTTTCTCTACTTTATGGGAGATTGTTTTGTATTAGGTACATGATTAGGCCTAGCTGTTGGGACCCATTTGTTTTTCACACTGCCCACTTAAGCTATGCTTATAGGGAGTGTCAGAGTAAGGGTTTTTTTTTTTTTTTTTTTCATATTTATTTATTATGAGTTTTTTTCCTTCACTTTTAATTTTCCTACTTTCATGGAGAAGCTTGATTATGTGTATAGGTTGACTGAGTGACTAGGAAGTAACTTGCTTGATTGGATATTTCAGGTATTGGAGTTACTCCTCTATTCTTAGCCCTATTGACTACCTTTTGTAGAGGAGTTACTTGTCTATTCCGGGGGTTTGTTGACTACCTTTTGTGGAGGAGTTACTCAACACTCTCCTATATGTATGTATATCATTCGATAGCTTTTCAATTAATGAAATATTGATTTTGCTCCATTTTGGTCTTATACAATAATCTCGCTTTATGATTTCATTTTGTTTCAGCTTCGTTGTGATGTGTACTAGCTTTATCTTGTGTAATCATTCAACCATTATATTTATGTTATCTAAACTTGACAATAACTCTGATATTTTTATCTACATTTTTATTATAATTTAAAAGTGTTTTATTTATTTTTCTTATATAAAAATAGGTTCAAAAGATTTTAATATCAATAACATAATATTACCTAAATCTTCTAGATTTATAAAGCTGTAACATCTCTAATTTAGAGTATTAGAATTACTTAGATATTACACTAATTTAAATTAGTGTTGATCATCTCTCAACCTTTAAATGTGGGTTTATATGCCTTCAAATTCGATCTTTATTTCTAATTCGATCATCAAATTGTTATTCTTTGTCACTCTTTTGTGAATTTAGAATTGGTATTTCCCTTATCTTTTACATTTTTCAATCTATTGCCAAGGCTATTAATCTTATCATTTTATTTAATAAATATTCCAACTATGATATGCTCCATACTATGCTCGAGTGAATCATTTTCATCAAAGCTGTTCTTTTAAGACAGTTTTGATAGCCCTACAATGCCTTGTATGGTTGAGCTCTCGATCTAATCATTTTTGAGGAGTTTGAAGATCACTTTTTTTTACTAGGTGTAAAGGGTTTACACCATATAAATTATTTATTTAGCCAAATTTTTGATCCAGGGTTTTAAAATAAATTTAATAAAATAAACACTTCAATTTTTATTTTTAAAAACAAAAGCAACAAATTTCAGATTAAATAGCAGTGAAGCCAAGATTAAATACTATTGAATCCAAAAATAAAACAACATATTTCTCTTAACTATCTACAGATTAATATTGATAAACATTTCAAAAAAAATATATACAAACTATTTATTGAGCCTCAAATTAATAAATTGTAAATTAAAATACACTAATTTTATTAGTATTAGACAACAACGCCAAGAATGAATACCAGTGAAGCCAAGATTAAATACCAGTGAATCCAGAAATAAAATAACTTATTTCTCAAAACTATTTACAGATTTATTTATATATATATATATATATATATATATATAACATTTAAAAGCATCAAATATACAAATCATTTACTGAGCCGCAGTGTACCCCAAGAACATAAGTTCTGATTGTATGTCTACTGATGACAATGTTTTGGCTGCTGCCCATCGGTTTTCTCTGTGATGACTTCACCGGAATTCCCAGGAGCCACCTGACGCTGTCGGAAAAGCTTCTTGGGTATCGCTTTCATCTGTGCCCACCTCGTTTCACTGCCATTTTTCTTCTCCTCACTGTCTTCCTTGTTCTTCTCACCTCGCTGCACAGCGTAGTATTTTTTGTTAACGTATGCTTCAGCCAGAATACCCGCTGCAGACGCCATGAGTAAAGATTAAATTCCTTGGTGAGGTTGCTGCTACTTATTTCCTTTGCAAAAACTGTTGTAAACCTTGGGGAAAAGAAAAATTGGTGGAAACCTTGTGGAAAAAAAGCCAAGACTAGGGAATTTTAAAGAGGAGCATTACTTGCAGACCACGCGATTACGTGGTCAAAGATATGAGCAGTGCCGTCTTCGCGAAGGCAGGTCATGAGCCCACACGTTTAAAGTATTTTTTAAAAGAATATTGTTAGGTAAGGAGGAGTGGGTTGAATTGATTTGATCGACCATTGCAGCAGTCAGCAAAGGTAGACTCTACACAAATAAACTTTAGAATAAATAAGTTTGGTTTGAACAATAAGTCTTGGATGTTTATTAATTATAATTATATTTATATTTATTTCTCATGTATTTTTTAATTGTGAATATTTATATCTGAATTTTAAATATATATTGAGAGATATCAATTTCTAAGTATTTATATTAAATGTTGGGTTTGTGTATTATACGGATATTTCAAAATTGATATCTCTCAATGTTTAACATATATGTATTTAACATATCTAACTTAGTAATATTTATTGTTATGTAAGGTAAAAGTAAATATTTATTATTCTTGAAAACATATTTAATATAATTCAATTTCACATTCATTTTCATTTCATGTAATACAATATTAAATGAGAAAAAGGGAGTAACAAAATATTAATAAAAGTTAAATATATGGAACAATAATTTTATGATATTAAAACTTTATATATTTGATCTTCTAACGATTTAAGTCTTCGTTCTTCCTCCTTTCTTTTCTCTACTCATGTTCCACTCTTTAATCTCTCAAACCAATCATATGTAATGTGGTGAGATCCTCAATCTATGTAATGCCTTGACATTTGATATAGCAACAAAGGTCAAACCTCGTTTTTCTGTAAGTCCTCTATCAATTGAGGCTTTGTGAATTGTTAAGTCCTATGACTTTTAGATTGTCAATCCTCATGCCATTTTCAAAGGTAATTGGCACAGACGACCCCTTTCTGTAGGGATGATTGGAATTCTAGTTGGAGTTGCATCAACAAAAGGAATACTTGTAGAATTATCAAATTAAATATTTCATATGTAGAAAGTTCATGGGATACCAATTCTTATTTGTAGATAATATTTTGAACATATCTGAGTGCACCATTGACAAGACCTGATTTTATCCATAAGTTTGTAGTAAGTATTACCTTTGTGCCATTTTCAATTAACAATTCAACTTCTAATTTGTTGTTATTTTCACAACACACCCTAATTTCTACAGAATGGGGGAACATTTTTTTTGCCTCTTACTCTACTCTTGATTGTTCTTGTGGTTCGTTGGTCTCAACACTCTCAAGTTTATTTAGTGGGTTGTCTCAATTTATATACCAAACCAAGTCCTGTAACCACCTTTGTTGTAAAGACTATGTTAGTGCGATAAAATTTCCTATAAAGAACTTAACATGAAAGCAGAGTTTTGACCTCCCAATTTGTATACAAAAATATTTTTGTCTTAGCTCTCTTGCGCTGATCTAGGAGGTCATTCTAGTTTGTGCAAAGAATCAACCTTCAATACCTATTTAGTTGTGGTGACCAAGATCATGCTAGAAAGTTTCATATTATGTACTTGGTCCCAAAGCAAGTTTTTGATTCCCTTATCATGCTTGGAAATATCTAGAAAAACTTGTTTTTTCTCTAGGTAGGTCCATTGTAGTTTTTTTTTGAAAATCCATGTTTCTAGACCTAATTAGGCTTCAAAATATTAATTACATATTTGGTGTTCATTTGTGCACTTTCTAGTTATAATTAGTGTTCTTTTTATTGATTTGGTCTTATTTTGATTGTTTTAGGTCCTGTAGACCTAATCAGATAACAAAGTTTAATTAGATCTAGGGCAGTTTCATTCAATTTTTGCTTTGATAATTAGGAGATTTGTGTTTGGTTTACCATAATTGCAATTGGGATTTGGGTTCTGATTGGATCTTGTTTTTATTGAGGTGTGAATGCAGTGTTAATCAGGGGTTTAACCCTAACTAGGTCAGGGCTCATTCCCTTTGAGACTCCTCCATTGTAATCAAGACTAATGTTCCTAACTTGATCTTGGGACCCATTTTAAATAACTCTATAGTGGTATGTGGGTTCAAAACCTCCTATCCATTCACTATCATATGGGTCCATGATATTTATGAATTATATAACACCTCAGTCTTATACACTTGGCAAAATTAGATCTTGGTTATTCTTCTCAATTCTAGACCTTTCTCACTTTTAGAAGTCTCACGTTTGCTCTATTTTGTGCTCTCTGGACCATCTCTTAGTCTGACCAGTCTTATGTTGATGACCCATACCTTCTATCTTGCCAAAAATGCTTAAAATATGCTTATCTTATGCTCATGCAAGTTTTTAGCCTATACCTATTTTTTAACTACCAGAACACAAGCATCATTCTCAGACCCTTGCATCAATGCTAGTGTCCTACCTTGATGCAAGTGTCCAATACCGTAAATTCATATAATTTTAAAATTAAATATATCCTAATGTTTGGCCTAAGTTCTTTAATGCAATTTTTTCTTTAAGATGATTAGTATAACTCTAATATCAACCCTCATTCATTCCTCATCTAGAAGTTTCTTACCTACTCACCAGACAACTTACAAAACACATTTAATCAAGCATTCAAGTGAGCAAATCTTCCATGATTTCTCTTCTTTTTTCATCTCAGTGATAGGGACAATACATACACAGGTCTGAAATACTGAAAGAGCAGTCCAAGAAATATATTTTCTAAGTTACAAGTTAGTTCATTGTTGTACTTAATTTATACACATTGCATGATTCACATAAAATCCAACACATAGGGGATAACTGCATATATCTGAGACCCTCTTTGGAGTATTGATTATGTAGAAAACACTCATTGACAGAGGGGTATTTAGGATAGCTTGACACTATGTGGCCATTAACTCCTTTTTTTCAAGGTCACTATGAAGGTGAAGAACTAGGGTTTTATAATTTTATGAGGAGTGATAGTCTATGACCCATATTTTAATGCACTAGAGTGAAGATAAAGACAATCCTAAGAGAATCTAGGTGGTCACATCCTTTTCTATTAGGTATTTCATACATAACACCTATGACTAGTTCAAATAATAGAAGCAATGTTAGTATTCAATTCTAATGCTAGTGTCTAAGGCTCCATAGACATTTAATTTATAATTTTGTGACTATTCTATAATCCTCTTCGAGTTTGCTTCTTTCACATTCTAGAACCAGAATTATGTTAGGATTAGAACTAGTTAAGTACATTATTTATTTATCATTTCCACATCTAGCATAGTTTTAATTACTATTTTTAGCCTATCTCAGTTTAATGAATTTAGCATATGTGTTATATCTAAGTTTAGTAGTTAATTGACCTAAATGTAGATCTAATTATCACCCTTATACATTGTCATTTCTTTATTCTTAACCCTATCTACCCAAGTATGATCCACATCTAATTTAAAGCTAAACATTTCGTGAAATTGATTCATATGAATGTAATTTTTTTCTAATCTATGGATTCTAGGCCTCCTAGGGTTTCATCTTGTTGTGATATATTTTTAGATCTAAAACTTTACCCTAAGGTTTTACCTTCTTCTGACTATAAGAGATTCGTGTGCATACATTTCCAAGTGGATTATTCCTTGATTGACACACTTCAACCTCCAAATAGATCCATTTTAAAATTATTTAGAGGTATTTTCTACTTAGGTTGGTATACTACATTTTTTTTTTGCTAAATTTCAATACAAAATTTTTAATTTTTATAATTTACTATTTTTAATAAATATTGGCATGCAAGATGAATGGTGTAATTATTTTGCAATTAAATTTTGAGTTTCATAAAAAAAATGTTGTATTTAAAAAAATCTCATATCTCTAAAATAAATTTCTATTTTATCAAAATTATTGATTCTTTATTGGGAATATTCTAGTGTTTTCCCTATGAAGCATTCCTAATTGTTTCACCTATTTCTAATTCATACTAGATCAATTGACAAACTTCTCAGATGTTTTTTTATAATTATGTCGATATAGACAAAAACATATTTTTTTTACTAAAATATTGTGCCTATTTTACAAATTTATTATTTTATTATTTTTAGTAAATTTAGAACTATAGGCCATACACTATACTTTTGTTTCTCTATTTTTATAGGTTTGTATCATTTTATATTTTCCCGAAAAATCCTCTCCAAGATTTAAAAAAAATATAGCCAATAGTTTTAAATTACTATATCCTTATTGTAACAGGGTTTATTTTTCCTTAGCATTTGTATGTCTTTCTTATCCTATTATCATATCAATTTTTAGATCATTTGAAATGAATACAAAAGAGCCTCTTCCTCCTCCTAACCCCAATAAGGGTGATAGTTCTTATCCCTCTAACCAAGCCCAGGATATAACTTATCCAAGGGGTAGGGTGGCCAACCCTATAGTTTCAAATGAATATAATCAATTTAAAATACTTAGGGTTTATACTTATGAAGCCCTGAAAGATCAAATTGCTAGTATGAGAAAATTGATAAAAGAGTTACAAAATCAGATTGCATACATGTAAAATCCAACACATGGTACTGTTAATTGCATATTTGCATCCTCATTTACCAGTGTTGTGTCAAGCAAGGTTTCTTATTAAAATTCAAAGTTACCACATAACACATCTAAAATAAGTGATCCAAATATTATACCAAATGTTAATAAGAGACCAAGTGAACCTCAAATATAAATGCTTCAAAAATAAGTGATCAAATTACCTCTTATACATCCTATATGCTGAAATATCCCTTTCTAGATGAGATGAAGTTTTTTGATTGAGTTTCAATTTGGTAGAAATTCTATTTTTGAAAATTGTATATATAACATTGCATGAATAATAAATAACTACTCAAATGGGAATTATGCATGAACAGACCACTATACTTAGAGGTTAACTTCACTTTATTTGGACTAAGATTTATAATGGTTTGTATTTTAGACTTTGCTAGGTTGATCTGAACATAAATAGCACTATTATTTGGATAGATTTGAGTAGAAATAAGTGCGGCAATGCCTAGAAATAAATCACAACTTATCAAAAATTTATATCAAATTAATGCTTGCTCAGAAATAATTACCAAACTAGTTCTAAACTCAACATAACCTTCAATGGTGGATTACAACATTCTCAGAGTGATAGAAGACCATAGAAACATAAACTGACTTCTATTTCCAGATAGAATAGATACAGATTTTAGACTCAGAATTATTGCAACAACATTTACATAGTAGAATCATTATTCTGATTTGCAACAGAAGCAACTGGAATTCATAATCAAATTCTCAAACCTAGAGATATGAATCGATCTGAGTATAAGATGGCAACTGGACATTACTTGTCATTGAAGAAGAGTCCTGATGACTCCAAGGACCTCCAGTGATCTCCTTAAGATGTAATGCCTCTTACAAAAAGCCCCACATGAACATTTAGAGGCTACCTTGACATTCTATTTCCTTGTCTATCAAATTTGGGTGAGTCGCCTTTGATTTGAATGCAGCACTCAATAATTTAATTAGACGCTTCCGCTGATAAAAATGCATTGGTAGGAATTTATAAAGCCTTAATGAAGTGTGTCCCTCTCAATAATATTAACGCCTTACAAGCAAGTTTCGACTTGGAGAATTCATGGCATATATGTTAGCTATTTCTTTGACTTGTCTTTCGATGGTTCTGAAAATGGCTCCCCTTTTGATATTATATTTCAACCTTTGTCTTTATCGACCAGCTTCTAGTTTGGATTTATCCAAAAGCCTGATACCTATATGAATTCAATCCCTCTTGAATGATAATATCTTTCCCACACTTTGCATAAGTGCCACAATTATAGAGGAAATCGGTAGAATATTGATATTTAACGAATTTGAATCCAAACATTCAAATGCTTAGCTGCTCTTATATTATTTAATTCTATAATAAAACCCTAGTCTGAAAAGTCCTTTGATTTTGAAAATTATGAGGAACCCTGAAATTAAAGATTGTAATGACTGACACTGAATGAAAATAGATATCTTCTAATATATCGAATTAATCCTAGAAATTTTGTATCCGAAGAAGACACACAAAAATTTCAAAAAATATCTCTCCTTAGCGAATGACCTTTGAAGTCCCAAATCTGAATTAATAAGTTCAATGTGAACTCTGTTGTGAATCCACTCCCAAAAAGAGCTAGGTTTTCATCCAAACCTTTTCCAATCTGCTGAAAGTTTTCATCCTCAGAGATTTAGCTGAATAAGATATTCAAGCTTTGCCATAATGCATCAGAAATATTACTCAACAACTATCCCCCCAAATGCTTTGCCCTCAACTTCTTTTAAAGGCTCCAAGGAATATTCTAGAAGAAGCCAACTTGCAACTAACTCCTACTTCTAGAAGAAACTTATTTAATATTTTATTATTTCTATTTTAATTTAATTAAAATAATTAATTAAAGTCATCCTTTTGAAATAATATTAATTTGTGGACAAATAAAATTAATAAAATTAATTAAATCACTTATCATAATTTTGGGGACATTATAGTCCTCCCTTCCTGGAGATTGCTTGTCCTCAAGCAATTTGCCCCTGATACCCAACACCAACTTCTAGGATCCCATATCATTCTCAAAAATTTGTAAACTCTACTATCTGAAACACTATGCTGTAATATATCTGTGAATAAATTATCCTTACCTCTCATAGATAGTAGTGCGATAATTCTCAATATGTAATTAACAAACTCACCATCACATACCTTAGTCTTCACAGAAGACCGCTGTGCTACTCTGATTATCATGCTCTCAAAATCCCCATAAGGATGATGACTCATAATTGGGAGTGAAAATGTCATGCAACATATAGAATCATTTACCTCATCATTCATAAAATGAGCCTCCATCCTCTTTGTTGTCGCAACACTTGGAGCACCATCTGCTAAAGCTCTCAATACAATCTTCTTCCCATCTGATGTGAAATCTAGCTCCATCTCTATACCATGCTCAAAACCTATTTTTGGAGGTACCCCTGATGGTATGTCACCAAATACTCTCCCGTGGTGGTCCATCACTGACTGAATATCAACATGAAATACCTAGTTATCCTGAGGTGTGGGTGTTTTGGACTTAACCAAATAATGTGTAGCCCAAATCACATCATTATGTCTAATAATAGTCTCCATCCTGTGAGATGACACCTCCTTAGGTCCACCATCTAATGTTGCCCTCAAGATAGTCTTCTTTCCCCTAGAAAGGAACTCTAACTACATACGATGGTGATCAATAATGTAATGCCCAATACCTTGTAACCACTGCATGCCTAAGACCACATCATAATCCTCTAAGGGAAGCACATAAAAATCATTGGTCAGAGTATAATCCCCCATCTGAATACTAAGCTATGGAATCCATTTGGTACAACCCAAAACTGCACCATCTGCCACCTTTACTCTAAAATCACCAAACTCCTCATACTGTAATCCACACCTCTCCACTAACTTTTGGTCAATAAAGTTATGCGTAGCACTTGTGTCTACCAAGCTCATGACCTACTTGCCCTTAAGTGTACCTTTCAACTGAAAGGCATGAAAGTTAGGATAACTGGAGAGGGTAGCCATAGTTACTTTAGCTGATGCCATGGGATCAGGGGTATCTAACTCCAACTATGTCTGTACCTACTCAACATCCTCCATGCTATCTTCAATATCAGTGTCAGGTACCTCCTCATCCCCTAACTCAGATGTCACCTCAATCAAATGAACCTTTCCTTTACCCATACAGCAGTGTCTGGGTTCCCAAGGTTCTTTACAGGAAAAGCATAACTTTTTCCTTCTCAATTTGTTCCTCGTCTCCTGATTCATCCAAGGGGTTCTAGAAGATGACCCTTCTTTATTTTGTGGCATGTTAGCCTTTTGTGCAGGTTGAGAGTCCCTAAATGGTTTCTTATCTACCTGATAAGAAGTGGGAACAATATCTAGTCTCAATGTCACATCAATGGCCTCCTTAAGAGTGGCTGGTTGGAAAGCATGTACCAGACCCTTAAGTCTATCCTGTAATCCCTCAATGAATAACATCACACTCTACCTCAAGGGCATATCAGGTACCATAACCAAAATACGGTGGAACTCATTAATATAAGATTCTGCGTGACTAGTCTGTCTAAGATGGGCCAACTCTCTATAGTAGAGCTTTGTGTCCTTACGATCAAACTGTGTAATGAGTCACTCAGTGAACTCAGAATAGGAATGTACCAAGGCGTGATCCTAGGTGACCAATCTATGGTGCCACCAATCATATGCAATTCACTCTAAATGCAACAAAACAAATTGAATAGCCTCACACTCAGGCATGGGCCACAAGGATAGATATATGTCCAGCGTGTGCACCCAAGCTCATGCAATCGTATCACCTGAGCCATCATATGTAGCTAATGTGATCTTCCCAATAGCTCTATTGAGGTCAAAGTTTTGCTTTTGGGGTGGTCTATAACCATGATCTCCCTTGAGGTTAAAAAACATCGGTTGCCTTGGCATCTAGTGTAATTGCAGGGGTAGAAGATGTAGATGGATCAAGTGAATCAATTTCATCAAAATTGTTCTTATAAGACAGTTTTGATAGCCTTACAATGCCTTGTATGGTTGAGCTCTCGATCTAATCATTTTAGAGGAGTTTGAAGATCATTTTTTTTTTTCTAAGTGTAAAGGGTTTACACCATATAAATTATTTATTTAGCCAAATTTTTGATCCAGGGTTTTGAAATAAATTTAATAAAATAAACATTTCAATTATTATTTTTAAAAACAAAAACAACAAACTTCAGATTAAATAGCAGTGAAGCCAAGATTAAATACTATTGAATCGAAAAATAAAACAACATATTTCTCTTAACTATCTACAGATTAATATTGATAAACATTTAAATATATATTTATACAAACTATTTAGTGAGCCTCAAATTATTCAATTGTAAATTAAAATACACTAATATTATTAGTATTAGACAACAACGCCAAGAATGAATACCAGTGAAGCCAAGATTAAATACCAGTGAATCCAGAAATAAAATAACTTATTTCTCAAAACTATTTACAGATTAATATATATATATATAACATTTAAAAGCATCAAATATACAAATCATTTACTGAGCCGCAGTGTACCCCAAGAAAATAAGTTCTGATTGTATGTCTACTGATGACAATGTTTTGGCTGCTGCCCATCGGTTTTCTCTGTGATGACTTCACCGGAATTCCCAGGAGCCACCTGACGCTGTCGGAAAAGCTTCTTGGGTATTGCTTTCATCTGTGCCCACCTCGTTTCACTGCCATTTTTCTTCTCCTCACTGTCTTCCTTGTTCTTCTCATCTCGCTGCACAGCGTAGTATTTTCTGTTAACGTATGCTTCGGCCTGAATACCCGCTGCAGACGCCATGAGTAAAGATTAAATTCCTTGGTTAGGTTGCTGCTACTTATTTCCTTTGCAAAAACTGTTGTAAACCTTGGGGAAAAGAAAAATTGGTGGAAACCTTGTGGAAAAAAAGCCAAGACTAGGGAATTTTAAAGAGGAGCATTACTTGCAGACCACGCGATTACGTGGTCAAAGATATGAGCAGTGCCGTCTTCGCGAAGGCAGGTCATGAGCCCACACGTTTAAAGTATTTTTTAAAAGAATATTGTTAGGTAAGGAGGAGTGGGTTGAATTGATTTGATCGACCATTGCAGCAGTCAGCAAAGGTAGACTCTACACAAATAAACTTTAGAATAAATAAGTTTGGTTTGAACAATTAGTCTTGGATGTTTATTAATTATAATTATATTTATATTTATTTCTCATGTATTTTTTAATTGTGAATATTTATATCTGAATTTTAAATATATATTGAGAGATATCAATTTCTAAGTATTTATATTAAATGTTGGGTTTGTGTATTATACGGATATTTCAAAATTGATATCTCTCAATGTTTAACATATATGTATTTAACATATCTAACTTAGTAATACTTATTGTTATGTAAGGTAAAAGTAAATATTTATTATTCTTGAAAACATATTTAATATAATTAAATTTCACATTCATTTTCATTTCATGTAATACAATATTAAATGGGAAAAAGGGAGTAACAAAATATTAATAAAAGTTAAATATATGGAACAATAATTTTATGATATTAAAACTTTATATATTTGATCTTCTAACGATTTAAGTCTTCGTTCTTCCTCATTTCTTTTCTCTACTCATGTTCCACTCTTTAATCTCTCAAACCAATCATATGTAATGTGGTGAGATCCTCAATCTATGTAATGCCTTGCATTTGATATAGCAACAAAGGTCAAACCTCGTTTTTCTGTAAGTCCTCTATCAATTGAGGATTTGTGAATTGTTAAGTCCTATGACTTTTAGATTGTCAATCCTCATGCCATTTTCAAAGGTAATTGGCACAGACGACCCCTTTCTATAGGGATGATTGGAATTCTAGTTGGAGTTGCATCAACTAAAGGAATACTTGTAGAATTATCAAATTAAATATTTCATATGTAGAAAGTTCATGGGATACCAATTCTTATTTGTAGATAATATTTTGAACATATCTGAGTGCACCATTGACAAACCCTGATTTTATCCATAAGTTTGTAGTAAGTATTACCTTTGTGCCATTTTCAATTAACAATTCGACTTCTAATTTGTTGTTATTTTCACAACACACCCTAATTTCTACAGAATGGGGGAACATTTTTTTTGCCTCTTACTCTACTCTTGATTGTTCTTGTGGTTCGTTGGTCTCAACACTCTCAAGTTTATTTAGTGGGTTGTCTCAATTTATATACCAAACCAAGTCCTGTAACCACCTTTGTTGTAAAGACTATGTTAGTGCGATAAAATTTCCTATAAAGAACTTAACATGAAAGCAGAGTTTTGACCTCCCAATTTGTATACAAAAATATTTTTGTCTTAGCTCTCTTGTGCTGATCTAGGAGGTCATTCTAGTTTGTGCAAAGAATCAACCTTCAATACCTATTTAGTTGTGGTGACCAAGATCATGCTAGAAAGTTTCATATTATGTACTTGGTCCCAAAGCAAGTTTTTGATTCCCTTATCACGCTTGGAAATATCTAGAAAAACTTGTTTTTTCTCTAGGTAGGTCCATTGTAGTTTTTTTTTGAAAATCCATGTTTCTAGACCTAATTAGGCTTCAAAATATTAATTACATATTTGGTGTTCATTTGTGCACTTTCTAGTTATAATTAGTGTTCTTTTTATTGATTTGGTCTTATTTTGATTGTTTTAGGTCCTGTAGACCTAATCAGATAACAAAGTTTAATTAGATCTAGGGCAGTTTCATTCAATTTTTGCTTTGATAATTAGGAGATTTGTGTTTGGTTTACCATAATTGCAATTGGGATTTGGGTTCTGATTGGATCTTGTTTTTATTGAGGTGTGAATGCAATGTTAATCAGGGGTTTAACCCTACCTAGGTCAGGGCTCATTCCCTTTGAGACTCCTCCATTGTAATCAAGACTAATGTTCCTAACTTGATCTTGGGACCCATTTTAAATAACTCTATAGTGGTATGTGGGTTCAAAACCTCCTATCCATTCACTATCATATGTGTGCATGATATTTATGAATTATATAACACCTCAGTCTTATACACTTGGCAAAATTAGATCTTGGTTATTCTTCTCAATTCTAGACCTTTCCCACTTTTAGAAGTCTCACGTTTGCTCTATTTTGTGCTCTCTGGACCATCTCTTAGTCTGACCAGTCTTATGTTGATGACCCATACCTTCTATCTTGACAAAAATGCTTAAAATATGCTTATCTTATGCTCATGCAAGTTTTTAGCCTATACCTATTTTTTAACTGCCAGAACACAAGCATCATTCTCAGACCCTTGCATCAATGCTAATGTCCTACCTTGATGCAAGTGTCCAATACCATAAATTCATATAATTTTAAAATTAAATATATCCTAATGTTTGGCCTAAGTTCTTTAATGCAATTTTTTTCTTTAAGATGATTAGTATAACTCTAATATCAACCCTCATTCATTCCTCATCTAGAAGTTTCTTACCTACTCACCAGACAACTTACAAAACACATTTAATCAAGCATTCAAGTGAGAAAATCTTCCATGATTTCTCTTCTTTTTTCATCTCAGTGATAGGGACAATACATACACAGGTCTGAAATACTGAAAGAGCAGTCCAAGAAATATATTTTCTAAGTTACAAGTTAGTTCATTGTTGTACTTAATTTATACACATTGCATGATTCACATAAAATCCAACACATAGGGATAACTGCATATATCTGAGACCCTCTTTGGAGTATTGATTATGTAGAAAACACTCATTGACAGAGGGGTATTTAGGATAGCTTGACACTATGTGGCCATTAACTCCTTTTCTTCAAGGTCACTATGAAGGTGAAGAACTAGGGTTTTATAATTTTATGAGGAGTGATAGTCTATGACCCATATTTTAATGCACTAGAGTGAAGATAAAGACAATCCTAAGAGAATCTAGGTGGTCACATCCTTTTCTATTAGGTATTTCATACATAACACCTATGACTGGTTCAAATAATAGAAGCAATGTTAATATTGAATTCTAATGCTAGTGTGTAAGGCTCCATAGACATTTAATTTATAATTTTGTGACTATTCTATAATCCTCTTCGAGTTTGCTTCTTTCACATTCTAGAACTAGAATTATGTTAGGATTAGAACTAGTTAAGTACATTATTTATTTATCATTTCCACATCTAGCATAGTTTTAATTACTATTTTTAGCCTATCTCAGTTTAATGAATTTAGCATATGTGTTATATCTAAGTTTAGTAGTTAATTGACCTAATGTAGATCTAATTATCACCCTTATACATTGTCATTTCTTTATTCTTAACCCTATCTACCCAAGTATGATCCACATCTAATTCAAAGCTAAACATTTCGTGAAATTGATTCATATGAATGTAATTTTTTTCTAATCTATGGATTCCAGGCCTCCTAGGGTTTCATCTTGTTGTGATATATTTTTAGATCTAAAACTTTACCCTAGGGTTTTACCTTCTTCTGACTATAAGATATTCGTGTGCATACATTTCCAAGTGGATTATTCCTTGATTGACACACTTCAACCTCAAAATAGACCCATTTTAAAATTATTTAGAGGTATTTTCTACTTAGGTTGGTATACTACATTTTTTTTTTGCTAAATTTCAATACAAAATTTTTAATTTTTATAATTTACTATTTTTAATAAATATTGGCATGCAAGATGAATGGTGTAATTATTTTGCAATTAAGTTTTGAGTTTCATAAAAAATAATGTTGTATTTAAAAAAATCTCATATCTCTAAAATAAATTTCTATTTTATCAAAATTATTGATTCTTTATTGGGAATATTCTAGTGTTTTCCCTATGAAGCATTCCTAATTGTTTCACCTATTTCTAATTCATACTAGATCAATTTACAAACTTCTCAGATGTTTTTTTATAATTATGTCGATATAGACAAAAACATATTTTTTTTACTAAAATATTGTGCCTATTTTACAAATTTATTATTTTATTATTTTTAGTAAATTTAGAACTATAGGCCATACACTATACTTTTGTTTCTCTATTTTTATAGGTTTGTATCATTTTATATTTTCCCGAAAAATCCTCTCCAAGATTTAAAAAAAATATAGCCAATAGGTTTAAATTACTATATCCTTATTGTAACAGGGTTTATTTTTCCTTAGCATTTGTATGTCTTTCTTATCCTATTATCATATCAATTTTTCGATCATTTGAAATGAATACAAAAGAGCCTCTTCCTCCTCCTAACCCCAATAAGGGTGATAGTTCTTATCCCTCTAACCAAGCCCAGGATATAACTTATCCAAGGGGTAGGGTGGCCAACCCTATAGTTTCAAATGAATATAATCAATTTAAAATACTTAGGGTTTATACTTATGAAGCCCTGAAAGATCAAATTGCTAGTATGAGAAAATTGATAAAAGTGTTACAAAATCAGATTGCATACATGTAAAATCCAACACATGGTACTGTTAATTGCATATTTGCATCCTCATTTACCAGTGTTGTGTCAAGCAAGGTTTCTTATTAAAATTCAAAGTTACCACATAACACATCTAAAATAAGTGATCCAAATATTATACCAAATGTTAATAAGAGACCAAGTGAACCTCAAATATAAATGCTTCAAAAATAAGTGATCAAATTACCTCTTATACATCCTATATGCTGAAATATCCCTTTCTAGATGAGATGAAGTTTTTTGATTGAGTTTCAATTTGGTAGACATTCTATTTTTGAAAATTGTATATATAACATTGCATGAATAATAAATAACTACTCAAATGGGAATTATGCATGAACAGACCACTATACTTAGAGGTTAACTTCACTTTATTTGGACTAAGATTTATAATGGTTTCTATTTTAGACTTTGCTATGTTGATCTGAACATAAATAGCACTGTTATTTGGATAGATTTGAGTAGAAATAAGTGCGGCAGTGCCTAGAAATAGATCACAACTTATCAAAAATTTATATCAAATTAATGCTTGCTCAGAAATAATTACCAAACTAGTTTTAAACTCAACATAACCTTCAATGGTGGATTACAACATTCTCAGAGTGATAGAAGACCATAGAAACATAAACTGACTTCTGTTTCCAGATAGGACAGATACAGATTTTAGACTCATAATTATTGCAACAACATTTACATAGTAGAATCATTATTCTAATTTGCAACAGAAGCAACTGGAATTCATAATCAAATTCTCAAACCTAGAGATATGAATAGATCTGAGTATAAGATGGCAACTGGACATTACTTGTCATTGAAGAAGAGTCCTGATGACTCCAAGGACCTCCAGTGATCTCCTTAAGATGTAATGCCTCTTACAAAAATCCCCACATGAACATTTAGAGGCTACCTTGACATTTTGTTTCCTTGTCTATCAAATTTGGGTGAGTCGCCTTTGATTTGAATGCAGCACTCAATAATTTAATTCGACGCTTTCGCTGATAAAAATGCATTGATAGGAATTTATCAAGCCTTAATGAAGTGTGTCCCTCTCAATAATATTAACGCCTTACAAGCAGGTTTCAACTTGGAGAATTCATGGCATATATTTTAGCTATTTCTTTGACTTGTCTTTTGATGGTTCTAAAAATGGCTTCCCTTTTGATATTATATTTCAACCTTTGTCTTTATCGACGAGCTTCTAGTTTGGATTTATCCAAAAGCCTGATACCTATATGAATTCGATCCCTCTTGAATGATAATATCTTTCCCACACTTTGCATAAGTGCCACAATTATAGAGGAAATCGGTAGAATATTAATATTTAAAGAATTTGAATCCAAACATTCAAATGCTTAGCTGCTCTTATATTATTTAATTCTATAATAAAACCCTAGTCTGAAAAATCCTTTGATTTTGAAAATTATGAGGAACCCTGAAATTAAAGATTGTAATGACTGTCACTGAATGAAAATAGATATCTTCTAATATATCGAATTAATCCTAGAAATTTTGTATTCGAAGAAGACACACAAAAATTCCAAAAAATATCTCTCCTTAGCGAATGACCTTTGAAGCCCCAAATCTGAATTAATAAGTTCAATGTGAACTCTATTGTGAATCCACTCCCAAAAAGAACTAGGTTTTCATCCGAACCTTTTCCAATCTGCTGAAGGTTTTCGTCCTCAGAGATTTAGCTGAATCAGAGATTCAAGCTTTGCCATAATGCATCAGAAATATTACTCAACAACTATCCCCCCAAATGCTTTGCCCTCAACTTCTTTTAAAGGCTCCAAGGAATATTCTAGAAGAAGCCAACTTGCAACTAACTCCTACTTCTAGAAGAAACTTATTTAATATTTTATTATTTCTATTGTAATTTAATTAAAATAATTAATTAAAGTTATCCTTTTGAAATAATATTAATTTTTGGACAAATAAAATTAATAAAATTAATTAAATCACTTATCATAATTTTGGGGACATTATAGTCCTCCCTTCCTAGAGATTGCTTGTCCTCAAGCAATTCGCACCTGATACCCAACACCAACTTCCAGGATCCCATATCATTCTAAAAAATTTGCAAACTCTACTATCTGAAACACTATACTGTAATATATCTGTGAATAAATTATCCTTATCTCTCATAGATAGTAGTGCGATAATTCTCAATATGTAATTAACAAACTCACCATCACATACCTTAGTCTTCACAGAAGACCGCTGTGCTACTCTGATTATCATGCTCTCAAAATCCCCATAAGGATGATGACTCATAATTGGGAGTGAAAATGTCATGCAACATATAGAATCATTTACCTCATCATTCATAAAATGAGCCTCCATCCTCTTTGTTGTCGCAACACTTGGAGCACCATCTGCTAAAGCTCTCAATACAATCTTCTTCCCATCTGATGTGAAATCTAGCTCCACCTCTATACCATGCTCAAAACCTATATTTGGAGGTACCCATGAAGGTATGTCACCAAATACTCTCTCGTGGTGGTCCATCACTAACTGAATATCAACATGAAATACCTAGTTATCCTGAGGTGTGGGTGTTTTGGACTTAACCAGATAATGTGTAGCCCAAATCACATCATTATGTCTAATAATAGTCTCCATCCTGTGAGTTGACACCTCCTTAGGTCCACCATCTAATGTTGCCCTCAAGATAGTCTTCTTTCCCCTAGAAAGGAACTCTAACTACATACGATGGTGATCAATAATGTAATGCCCAATACCTTGTAACCACTGCATGCCTAAGACCACATCATAATCCTCTAAGGGAAGCACATAAAAATCATTGGTTAGAGTATAATCCCCCATCTGAATACTAAGCTGTGGAATCCATTTGGTACAACCCAAAACTGCACCATCTGCCACTTTTACTCTAAAATCACCAAACTCCTCATACTGTAATCCACACCTCTCCACTAACTTTTGGTCAATAAAGTTATGCGTAGCACTTGTGTCTACCAAGCTCATGACCTACTTGCCCTTAAGTGTACCTTTCAACTGAAAGGCATGATAGTTAGGATAACTGGAGAGGGTAGCCATAGTTACTTTAGCTGATGCCATGGGATCAGGGGTATCTAACTCCAACTATGTCTGTACCTACTCAACATCCTCCATGCTATCTTCAATATCAGTGTCAGGTACCTCCTCATCCCCTAACTCAGATGTCACCTCAATCAAATGAACCTTTCCTTTACCCATACAGCGGTGTCCGGGTTCCCAAGGTTCTTTACAGGAAAAGCATAAATTTTTCCTTCTCAATTTGTTCCTCGTCTCCTGATTCATCCAAGGGGTTCTAGAAGATGACCATTCTTTATTTTGTGGCATGTTAGCCTTTTGTGCAGGATGAGAGTCCCTAAATGGTTTCTTATCTACCTGATAAGAAGTGGGAACAATATCCAGTCTCAATGTCACATCAATGGCCTCCTTAAGAGTGGCTGGTTGGAAAGCATGTACCAGACCCTTAAGTCTATCCTGTAATCCCTCAATGAATAACATCACACTCTACCTCAAGGGCATATCAAGTACCATAACCAAAATACGGTGGAACTCATTAATATAAGCTTCTGCGTGACCAGTCTGTCTAAGATGAGCCAACTCTCTATAGTAGAGCTCTGTGTCCTTACGATCAAACTGTGTAATGAGTCACTCAGTGAACTCAGAATAGGAATGTACCAAGGCGTGATCCTAGGTGACCAATCTATGGTGCCACCAATCATATGCAATTCCCTCTAAATGCAACAAAACAAATTGAATAGCCTCACACTCAGGCATGGGCCACAAGGATAGATATATGTTCAGCGTGTGCACCCAAGCTCATGCAATCATATCACCTGAGCCATCATATGTAGCTAATGTGATCTTCCCAATAGCTCTATTGAGGTCAAAGTTTTGCTTTTGGGGTGGTCTATAACCATGATCTCCCTTGAGGTTAAAAAACATCGGTTGCCTTGGCATCTAGTGTAATTGCAGGGGTAGAAGATGTAGATGGATCAAGTGAATCAATTTCATCAAAATTGTTCTTATAAGACAGTTTTGATAGCCTTACAATGCCTTGTATGGTTGAGCTCTCGATCTAATCATTTTAGAGGAGTTTGAAGATCACTTTTTTTTTTCTAAGTGTAAAGGGTTTACACCATATAAATTATTTATTTAGCCAAATTTTTGATCCAGGGTTTTGAAATAAATTTAATAAAATAAACATTTCAATTATTATTTTTAAAAACAAAAACAACAAACTTCAGATTAAATAGCAGTGAAGCCAAGATTAAATACTATTGAATCGAAAAATAAAACAACATATTTCTCTTAACTATCTACAGATTAATATTGATAAACATTTAAATATATATTTATACAAACTATTTAGTGAGCCTCAAATTATTCAATTGTAAATTAAAATACACTAATTTTATTAGTATTAGACAACAACGCCAAGAATGAATACCAGTGAAGCCAAGAATAAATACCAGTGAATCCAAAAATAAAATAACTTATTTCTCAAAACTATTTACAGATTTATATATATATAACATTTAAAAGCATCAAATATACAAATCATTTACTGAGCCGCAGTGTACCCCAAGAAAATAAGTTCTGATTGTATGTCTACTGATGACAATGTTTTGGCTGCTGCCCATCGGTTTTCTCTGTGATGACTTCACCGGAATTCCCAGGAGCCACCTGACGCTGTCGGAAAAGCTTCTTGGGTATCGCTTTCATCTGTGCCCACCTCGTTTCACTGCCATTTTTCTTCTCCTCACTGTCTTCCTTGTTCTTCTCACCTCGCTGCACAGCGTAGTATTTTCTGTTAACGTATGCTTCGGCCAGAAAACCCGCTGCAGACGCCATGAGTAAAGATTAAATTCCTTGGTCAGGTTGCTGCTACTTATTTCCTTTGCAAAAACTGTTGTAAACCTTGGGGAAAAGAAAAATTGGTGGAAACCTTGTGGAAAAAAAGCCAAGACTAGGGAATTTTAAAGAGGAGCATTACTTGCAGACCACGCGATTACGTGGTCAAAGATATGAGCAGTGCCGTCTTCGCGAAGGCAGGTCATGAGCCCACACGTTTAAAGTATTTTTTAAAAGAATATTGTTAGGTAAGGAGGAGTGGGTTGAATTGATTTGATCGACCATTGCAGCAGTCAGCAAAGGTAGACTCTACACAAATAAACTTTAGAATAAATAAGTTTGGTTTGAACAATAAGTCTTGGATGTTTATTAATTATAATTATATTTATATTTATTTCTCATGTATTTTTTAATTGTGAATATTTATATCTGAATTTTAAATATATATTGAGAGATATCAATTTCTAAGTATTTATATTAAATGTTGGGTTTGTGTATTATACGGATATTTCAAAATTGATATCTCTCAATGTTTAACATATATGTATTTAACATATCTAACTTAGTAATACTTATTGTTATGTAAGGTAAAAGTAAATATTTATTATTCTTGAAAACATATTTAATATAATTAAATTTCACATTCATTTTCATTTCATGTAATACAATATTAAATGGGAAAAAGGGAGTAACAAAATATTAATAAAAGTTAAATATATGGAACAATAATTTTATGATATTAAAACTTTATATATTTGATCTTCTAACGATTTAAGTCTTCGTTCTTCCTCCTTTCTTTTCTCTACTCATGTTCCACTCTTTAATCTCTCAAACCAATCATATGTAATGTGGTGAGATCCTCAATCTATGTAATGCCTTGCATTTGATATAGCAACAAAGGTCAAACCTCGTTTTTCTGTAAGTCCTCTATCAATTGAGGCTTTGTGAATTGTTAAGTCCTATGACTTTTAGATTGTCAATCCTCATGCCATTTTCAAAGGTAATTGGCACAGACGACCCCTTTCTATAGGGATGATTGGAATTCTAGTTGGAGTTGCATCAACAAAAGGAATACTTGTAGAATTATCAAATTAAATATTTCATATGTAGAAAGTTCATGGGATACCAATTCTTATTTGTAGATAATATTTTGAACATATCTGAGTGCACCATTGACAAGACCTGATTTTATCCATAAGTTTGTAGTAAGTATTAACTTTGTGCCATTTTCAATTAACAATTCAACTTCTAATTTGTTGTTATTTTCACAACACACCCTAATTTCTACAGAATGGGGGAACATTTTTTTTGCCTCTTACTCTACTCTTGATTGTTCTTGTGGTTCATTGGTCTCAACACTCTCAAGTTTCTTTAGTGGGTTATCTCAATTTATATACCAAACCAAGTCCTGTAACTACCTTTGTTGTAAAGACTATGCCAGTGCGATAAAATTTCCTATAAAAAACTTAACGTGAAAGCAGAGTTTTGACCTCCCAATTTGTATTCAAAATATTGTTGACTTAGCTCTCTTGCGTTGATCTAGGAGGTCATTCTAGTTTGTGTGATGAATCAACCTTCGATACCTATTTAGTTGCGGTGACCAAGATCATGCTAGAAAGTTTCATATTATGTACTTGGTCCCAAAGCGAGTTTTTGATTCCCTTGTCACACTTGGAAATATCTAGAAAATTTGGTTTTTTCTCTAGGTAGGTCCATTGTAGGTTTTTTTTGAAAATCCATGTTTCTAGACCTAATTAGGCTTCAAAATATTAACTACATATTTAATGTTCATTTGTGCACTTTCTAATTATAATTAGTATTCTTTTTATTGATTTGGTCTTATTTTGATTCTTTTAAGTCCTGTAGACCTAATCAGACATCAAAGTTTAATTAGATCCAGGGAAGTTTCATTCAATTTTTGCTTTGCTAATCATATTGTTTTCCCCAAGTATGTTTAGGAGATTTGTGTTTTGTTTACCACAATTACAATTGGGATTTGGGTTCTGATTGGATCTTGTTTTTGTTGAGGTGTGAATGCAGTGCTAATCAAGGGTTTAACCCTAACTAGGTCAGGGCTCATTCCCCTCGAGACTCCTCCATTGTAATCAACACTAATGTTCCAAACTTGATCTTGGGACCCATTTTAAATAATTCTATAGTGGTATGTGGGTTTGAAACCTCCTGTCTAGTCACTATGATATATGTGGATGATATTTATGAATTATATAACACCTCACTCTTGTACCCTTGGCAAAAGCATATCTTGGTTATTATTCTCAATTCTAGACCTTAACCACTTTTAGAATTCTCAAGTTTTCTCTATCTTGTGCTCTTTGGACCATCTCTTAGTCTGACTAGTCTTATGTTAATGACCCATACCTTCTATTTTTCCAAAAATACTTAAAATATGCTTATCTTATGCTCCTACAAGTTTTTAGCCTATACCTATTTTTTAACTTCTAGAACACAAGCACAATTCCCAGACCCTTGCATCAATGTTAGTGTCCTACCTTAACGCAAGTGTCCAATACCTTAAAGTCATATAATTTTAAAATTAAATGCATCTTAATGGTTGGCCTAAGTTCTTTAATGCAATTTATTTCCTTAAGATGATTAGTATAACTATAATATCAACCCTCATTCATTCCTCATCTAGAAGCTTCTTACCTACTTACCATAAAACTTACAAAAGACATTTAATCAAGCATTCAAGTGAGTAAATATTCCATAATTTCTCTTATTTCCATATCATTCATAAGGACAATACATACATACATCTGAAATACTGAAAGAGCAGTCCAAGAAATATATTTTCCAAGTTACAAGTTAGTTCATTGTTGTACTTAATTTATACACATTTCATGATTCACACAAAATCCAACACATAGGGGATAACTAAATATATCTGGGACCATCTTTGGATTATTGATTATGTAGAAAACACTCATTGACATAGGTGTATTTAGGATAGCTTGACACTATGTGGCCATTAACCCATTTTTTCCAAGGTCACTATGAAGGTGAAGAACTAGGATTTCATAATTTTATGAGTGATTGTCTATGACCCATATTTTAATTCACTAGAGTGAAGATAAAGACAATCCTAAGAGCATCTAGGTGGTCACATCCTTTTCTAGTAGGTATTTCATATAGAACACCTACATCTGGTTAAAATAATAACATCAATGTTAGCATTCAATTCTAATGTTAGTGTATAAGGCTCCATAGACATTTAATTTATATTTTTGTGACTATTCTAGAATCCTCTTCGAGTTTGCTTCCTTCACAATCTAGAACTAGAATTATGTTAGGATTAGAACTAGCTAAGTACATTATTTATTTGTCATTTCCACATCTAGCATAGTTTATATTACTATTTTTAGCCTATCTCAGTTTAATGAATTTAGCATATATGTTATATCTAAGTTTAGTATTTAATTGGCCTAATGTAGATCTAATTATCACCCTCATGCACTATTATTTCTATATTCTTAACCCTATCTACCAAAGTAGGATCCAAATCTAATTTAAGGTTAAACATTTGGTGAACTTGATTCATATGAATGTAATTTTTTTTAATATATGGATTATAAGCCTCCTAAGGTTTCATCTTGTTGTGATG
Source organism: Torreya grandis (assembly GCA_037957365.1). Classification (NCBI taxonomy): domain Eukaryota; kingdom Viridiplantae; phylum Streptophyta; class Pinopsida; order Cupressales; family Taxaceae; genus Torreya; species Torreya grandis. The sequence continues at coordinate 2,076,988 of JARHVA010002453.1, forward strand.
TATTTTCAAATCTAAAACTTTACCCTAGGGTTTTACCCTCCTATGACTACAAGAGATTCATGTGCATATGTTTCCAAGTAGATTATTCCTTAATTGACACACTTCAACCTCCAAATAAATCCATTTTAAAATTATTTAGAGGTATTTTATACTTAGGTTGGTATACTAAAAAATCTCTTTTTTTGCTAAATTTCAATACAAAATTTTAAATTTTTATAATTTACTATTTTTAATAAATATTGGCATGCAAGATGAATGGTGTACTTATTTTACAATTATTTTTTGAGTTTCATAAAAAATAATGTTGTTGTTAAAAACTTCTCATACCTCTAAAATAAATTTCTATTTTATCAAAATTATTGACTCTTTATTGGGAATATTGTAGTGTTTTCCTTGTGAAGCATTCCAAATTGTTTCACCTATTTCTAATTCATACTAGATCAATTTACAAATTTCTTAGATGTTTTTTTTATAATTATGTTGATAGAGATAAAAACATCTTTTTTGTTTACTAAAATATTGTGCATATTTTACAAATTTATCATTTTATTATTTTTAGTAAATTTAGAACTATAGGCCATACACTATACTTTTGTTTCTCTATTTTTCTAGGTTTGTATCATTTACTTTTGTTTCTCTATTTTTCTAGGCTTGTATCATTTCCTATTATCCCAAAAAAATCTCTCCAAGGTTAAAAAAAAATATAGCCAATAGTTTGAAATTACTATATCCTTAATGTAACATGGTTTATTTCTCTTTAGCATTTGTATGTATTTCTTATCCTATTCTCATAGCAATTTTTAGATCATTTAAAATGAATACAAAAGAGCCTCTTTCTCCTCTTAACCCCGATGAGGGTGATAGTTCTCATCCCTCTAACCAAGCCTAGGATATCACGTATCCAAGGGGTAAGGTGGCCAACCCTATAGTTTCAAATAAATATAATGAATTTCAAATACCTAGGGTTTATGCTTATGAAGCCCTAAAAGATCAAATCACGAGTATGAAAAAATTGATAAAAGTGTTACAAAATCAGATTACATACATGCAAAATCCAACACATGGTACTATTAATTGCATATTTGCAATCTCATTTACCAATGTTATGTCAAACAAGGTTTCTTATTCAAATTTAAAGTTACCACAGAACACATCTAAAATAAATGATCCAAATATTATACCAAAGGTTAATAAGAAACCAAGTAAAATCCAAAGATAAATGCTTCAAAACCAAGTGATCAAATTACCTCTTATACATCCTATATGCAAATCTAAATACTACTATGCATAGCATAGAATGCATGGACATAATACATATCATTATTTTATACTGAATAAAAAGTAACAATCGCAAACATAATGGTGATCCTATCATTGATACATCAACCAAGAAAACCACTCACAGTATGAGCATCTCTCCTAAAACACATGTACCAAAACAATAAATATAGATACCAAAAGATAATTCAAAGCAAGAGAAGGGTTTAAATAACAAATAAATAGAGAAAATACCACCACCAAAGGTTTCCAAAATTCCAAATGATATATCATTGCCAAAGGATTTAATGCTACCAAAACCACCAAAAAATAAACTTTATGAGTTCCCTTTGTTGGTCAATACCAAAAACCAAAAGGACACAGTTTCAAATGATTATAATAGTGGTGATACTATTCATAATACCAATATGGTAGATGGATAGTCGAGCAAACTTCACCTTGATCCACTTTATACCTTACCATGTGATTTATTTATAACTACAGTGCCCAATACATATTGTATGCAATCATAAATTTATCATGTCTATAAATCAATCATAACTCAGAGAAGATAGAGCATACCTACACTTTCGATTGAGAATACATTTTTTAAGTAGGAGCATGACCAATATGGGGATCTGTTTGACCCAATTAGGGGATCACTTATCATAATATACCATGGTAAGAAGGGTTACAAAGTCTACAGTCTAACACAATTACACAAAACCCCTAATAGAGTCTAAAGTTTTGATATTCACTCTATTCTAATAAACAAGAAAGTAAGTATAATCTAGTGTACACCCCATCTTGTGGCACAAAGTGAGGGGTTAGTAAAGCAATCAAAACAGGCATTGGAGAATCTCAATTAAGCTAAGTATGAGTAAGACCCTAATACATGGAATATGAAGAGTAATATTATTTGACCCAATACTTATACTAATTTTATCTACTAAAGAGAGGAGAACAAAGTCAAAATATACTTACCTGAATGTGAACCCATCGAGACTCAATCTCTCCCTTGGCCAAAGGGGCTTCACAAGAGGTTGTTGTGGTTTATAAGGATAAATAAAAAAGGTTAAAGCATCCAAGACTTATCCATAATACTAAATTCTCCAAGTAGAAACCCTAAGCTAAGACTCCTCAAGTAGAATGGTGGAAGAGTAGATTATAGAGAAGTGTGAGTGAATAATAACTCTTAATTGCATCTTAAAATAATGATGAAATGATCTTGTATTTATAGGTAGATCTCACCCTAAATTCTTCTGAATATGTCAGCTGTACAGGGTCAACCTAATTGACCCTATATGTTTTTGAGAGATAAATCACTAGGTCTTGAGGTAGATCAGCCGAAGGGCTAACTAAAATCTCTAGTGAAAATACCCAAAAATAGTATAGGGTCAACTAGTTGACCCTGTACATTAATCAGATGTTGAAAACTATACAAGGTCGACTTAGTTGACCTAGTGCAGTCAAATGTCTAAAAGGGACCAAGGTGAGGAAAAGAGGGATAGAAAGAGGAAAAATATTGGAGGAGTGTGCAAGGGAGGATTAATATCTTAAATAATAGTTTTAGTATTTGGTTGGATTGGTAAAAATATGACAATAAGGGACAATAATCCTATGAAAAACCAAAGGTTTGTCCACCCCTTTTCCAATGCACCTTTTAAGGCATGCACTCAAAGATATTGAGTCTCAATGGGTTACAACAAGATGTAAAGCATTAGTATTTGCTAAAATATTGAAAATATTATGTGTATACATATGACCCACTCAAATCTCATCACGTGTCACTAAGGTGCAATAGGGGATGGTGTTTTGAAAAACAATAGAAGGACACATAATGATGAGTCTAAAAAAGTTATAGTATTTTAAATAAAAAATAATTGAAATTAAATGATTAAAAGAGAAAATAAGTAAAAATTAAAATGTGATGCATACCTTAACTTACCTTTAACACTGGATGGTTATCTTTTGTGTTGTTATTTTTAATTATGGAGGGTATAAAGAATGCTTTCGACAAACCCAAGAATACAAAACTAAATAGAAAAAACAACCAAATAGAAGAAAATCCAAGATATATGTTTCTATGAGGATGGGACATACTTGTGAAATTTGACAAGCTAGGATAACAAGTGCTATGTTATACCAAATGACCAAGTCAAAAAAAGAGTAAATCGAGTAATCAAAAAGCTAAGGCTACTCAAGACCAAAAAATTCAAATAAGTAAACCTTAAGTAAGAAAGGTAAACTCACCAAATCAAACCAAGGATATATGTCAAAAAAATGATAATCAAACATCAAATGTAAAAGACAAAAACAAAATGGTAAAAAAATATTGATGAGTGAGCAATAATAATCCTTATCTCACTCAACAATGGAAAAAAGTGCATAAAAAAGGAAAACAACATTGACGAGTGACAAGTAACAAGACAACCTTACTCTAAAATGGAAAAAGAGTATGAAATTAGGTGTCTATAACAAGAAAATAGTAAAAAAAAAGATAAATGGTAAAAGAAAAGTAAGACAAGTCTAGAAATGTAAAATTATGGTGAAAAATAAAGAAGTAATCCATAGTTTCTCAAACATGTTGTTTCACTCTAAGGCTAGAAAAAACTAAAACAAAGTAGTGCTAGCATGATTTTAAGAGATGAGGAAGGATTTAAAGAAGGGAAAACATATTTGGAATAATGATTTGTCTTTCAAAGGGGGAAATGAAATGGGTGGAGGGGAGAATGAAGGAAAAATCAAGGCAAAAAAACTCTTTATCGAAGTCAAGACACTCAAATTAAGTTTGTTAAAACAAGAGGACTTTCGACCTTAAGGACTATGAAGAACTTCTCTTAGAAACATAAGTCTTAGGTCAATAAATGAAGTATATATATCATCCCATGAAGGATATATGCATGCAAAGTAAAATGGATCTACCTTCCCACAACATGTTCCTCATTATTCAAGACCCCTTATAGAGCCATTGGTCTACTACGAATATTAGGTACTTTCATGAGAAAGTAGGTATCACCATAAAGTTTTTTAAATTCCCCTATTCCAAGCTACTAGCATATCACACCCTAATAGGCCTTGACTCTATGTGTGGCCAACTATGGAGTTTGATGTTTGATTAGAGATAGGAGATATGCTTGTATTCACATTTTTTGGTGTGATTTGACTTTTGAGATTTATATGTTGCCTTTTAGATATCATTTCCTTTTGATTAAAATGATTTAGATTTTAACTTTATCGATGACTTTTTATATTCCTCCTCCATACAGATTTGGAAAACCAAACATGGGTGCTAAATATGTCTTTCATTTGAATACTTGGGACTTGGTTTCTAAAAGAGAGAATTTCAAAGAACATGGGGTATAAAAGTATCGTAAATCTAGGTAAAATAAAAGTGCTATCTTGACTTTGACCTTGTTTTAACCAATGTGGAGTGAAAGGAAAGGGGAAATCAAGAGGAATGACACATGGAACAATTTGAATTAATTCAAATTGCAAAAAATGTGACAAAGGGAAAAAAAGGATACTATGACATTAAAGTGTGATTCTTTATCATAAGAATGAGGAAAATGTAGGAAAACATGCTAACATATATTGTTTGCACAAATTCTATTTATAAAAAAAAGTAAAAAATAAAGTTGAGAACAAAGATAAAGAACATGTAACCATTGCAAAATGTATTCTAGAAAAAGAATAAAAAGATGGTGATTTTATGAGGAGGGTTAGGTCCTATCCATGGTCTTACACTACAACTTCCTAAAAGAGAAACCCATGAGGGTGATAACAAGCAAGTGAAAGATAATGTGAGGTAGGTAAAAAGATGGTAGTTTTGTGAGGAGTTTTGGATCCTATCTGCAGTCTGATGAAAAGCTCACAAAATAAAAATCCAAGGGGTGTCAAAAAGAGAAAATGCAAGAAGATAAAGAAGACTATGGTATATTAAGAAACCAAAATACCAAAAAGGAGGACTAAAGTGTTGTGAAAGGAAATAATTTGCTGTAGAGGGAGAGACCCGTTTAAGTAACCTACAAAAAGTTTTAGATAGATATAGATAGAAAGAATGAAAAGAAATAAATGTTTAGGTAAAGTACTTTTTAAGGAATTGTGTATTGGTGGGCTCTTTGAAAATATGGCCTTCATTGGTTTTAAGGAGGTATGTACTTAGACCAAGAATATCCTTAACTAAATAAAGGCCCACCACTTTGTGCATATTTACCTTCTTTATCGTGGCTGTAGTATAATTTAAGGACAAGATGACCAACATTAAATATGTAAACTTTAACATGTTTGTTATATTGTTTGGTAATACAAGCCTTGTATTGGTAATTATGTTACAAGGTAGAAAGATGACATTCATCAAGTATATGAAGGGTATGAAGATGAGATTCACATAATTATTCATCAATAATAACACTATGAATAGATATACAAAGAGAAGGAATCTCAACTTCTAAAAGAAGAACTGACTCAAAACCATAGATTAGTAAAAATAGTGTTGCCCTAGTGGCAGTGCATATGCTAGTCTAATAGGCCCAAAGTGTAGGGTAAAGATGAAGATGCCAATCTGTACGGGTTTCACAAATTGTGTTTTGGAGAATTTTGTTGAGAATTTTATTAGTGGCCTTAGCTTGGCCATTTCATTGTAGATGATAAGGCATGGAAGATTTGTGATTGATATTGAATGTAGTATAAAGTTGTTTAACATGTTTGTTTTTGGAATTACCACCATTGTCTAAACTTATGGTATGGGGAACACCAAAGCATCAAATGATTTGATTAAGAATAAATTTGGAAATGGTAGGACTAGTGACATTAACAAGGGGCTTGGCTTTTACCCACCTGGTAAAATATTTGGTAGCGGTGATGATAAAGACATGCCCATCTTGGGAGTGAGTTTGTTTTCCAATGAGATCAAATCTCCATGTGAAAAATGTCCAAAAAGATTTGATAGTTTGAAGTTTGGTTAGAGTTGAATAAATTAATCATGAAGCTAACAAGGAGGGCATTTTTTTACATATTTGATTGCATCCTTTTCAAGTGTAGGCCAAAAGTAACCCATATGTAGGCATTTGTGGGTTGTAGCATGTCCACTATAGTGGCCACCACAAATGACCCCATGTGCTTGTTCAAGAAGAGGAGGGGCCTCATCTTTCATAACACAATAGAGCAAGGTACCTTTAGTATTGTTGGGTGATTATTTTGTCGACCAGCTAACTGGTGTTCAAAATAGTTCCTATCACCACAGCATAGGGAGATTGGTCATCCAGATGTGCAGGTTTATTGCATCACAAGGGGACAAATCTCTCCTCTCATCAAGGGGAGGTTCCCTATTAAATATGCAGATCTATATACAATATAAATAGGCAAAAAGTAAGACACAGGGGTGAGACAAACCATCTATCTCTCTTCTTTCAGAGATGATACACACAGATAAAGGAGAAAATCCTAGATATAAATGCTGAAGGCACTTCTATTCTTTCAGAAGTGTCACTACAGGAAACAATAAGAGTTTATTTTAGGTAGTGAAATAACCAGAGATCAAAAGAATGTAGGAACAACACGCTGAAATAGAGCTCAAAGTCTTCATCTCAACTGCCCAAAGAGTATATCACAAAGGATAATGGGGGCACAAAGTTGCCCAAGAATCCTTAACACAAAAAGGAAAGGAAAATACAGACTAAAATCAATGGTGAAAGCACAAAGTCTTTCCACAGTTGGTTTCAGGACACTTCTTTGTTACCTTCACTAATTTTGCATACCAAATTAAATGAATAAGGACACCTTTAGATGACACAAGTTAGAACAAAAAAAAGTCTAGAAAAACCTGATTTCTCATTCAAATAATAAGGAAAATGAAATTACAACCTGAGCTCAAAGTCTCAGTCTTCTTCTTTCAAAATGGGTAGAGTTTCGATCTTGTAAAAATGAGAAGTCTCTCTTACAAATGAGAGAATGAACAAAATTATATCCACTACGCAAGGATTGGTGCCCTTTTCCATGAGATGGCCCATGCTATAGTTAACATCTTAAATGCATTCTCCAGTTCTTGTCTGGAGAGGCCATGCTAAGAACAGTGCACTACCATAACTATGGTGCATCCCTTCATCTGATATGTCTCCTCCTAAATATGGACTACCTGGTCCTTTACATATTTGTCTTTACTTCATGGAAGAAAATAGGCCACATCCTTGGTTTGGTGTGCTTAAAAGTCTACTCGATCCACTATTCCACCTACTAGAAATAACTCTTTCACAGATATTTTTGGTCCTTTGCATCGATCTTCTCTCTTTGAGTCTTTGGGTTCTCTTTTCAGCCAGTCACTTGGTTCTTCCTCTAAGTTCCGTGAACTATTTGAATTTCAATGGATATTCCCTTACCTTAAATTTGATGTCTGAGGGGCCATCAATGGTCACCAGCTGCTTGAACCATGTTGAACCACTGAAAGTTCAACGGTTCATTGGTTCATTCTGTCTCTTTGTTTTATCACTCCTTGGTTCAATCACTTTTTCACTCCTTGGTTGAACCATCTGTTGAACCACTTGTGTGACACTTTTCCTTTAACTGAGGCCACCTTTGAACCTTTGTACCATGTTGAACCATTGAAAGTTCAACGGTTCAATGGTTCATCTGTTGAACCACTTTTTGTCCAAGTTCATGGAAGTTCCTTTTTGCATCTTTATTTGAGTTTTTTTCGTCAGGCAAAAAGCCCAAAAGAATTCCTTCAGACAGAAAGTCTGAAGGAAAGCTTTTGTGACTTAGCCGTTTGTTCTTCTTTATTTCATCAGACTTTTCTCTAGGTGAATTCCTTCAGACAAAAAGTCTGAAGGAACTTTGCCTTAAATTTTTTTGAGAAAATCTTCCTGAGAGAATTCTTTCGGCCCCTTGGACTTATCCATTTCCATCAGACAAAAAGTCTGAAAGAATTGTTCCTCTTGGCCTTTGAATAAATCTGAAGGAATTCTGTCTTTTCTTTGACCTTCGAACCAATGTTGCCTGTCCTCCGCAAGGGCACTTGCCTTTTTCACTTTGGGGCAGCCCCTTAAACCTTTAAATTGAACCAACCGACTTGGTTCAATGGTTCAACGGTTCATTCTTTGTTATTTGGCTAAGTCCTTTATTCTTTTGCACCAAGTGCGTTGAACCAACTTGGTCATTGAACCCATTGAACCTTTGAACCAAAGTGGTTCAAAGTTCAATGGTTCAAGCCTAAGTCCTTTATCATTTGCTGATTGAAATCCTTTGATTGAACCGAGGCACTGAACCAATCCTAAAAATGACTAAGTGTTAGAAGCTTGTTCTTTTCACTGATCTTGCTTGTAGAAGCTTTTTTAACCTGTTGAACCTGTGAATCCCCTTTTTATGGAAAAAACTTAAAAATGAGGAATTTGAAAGCTCAAAACAATTTTAAGAAGGGGAGAGAGAAATTTTGGTTTATAGGTTATCCCAAGAATGAGTGGCATTTTTTGGGGACAACCTCTGGCTTTAGTTGGGGAACTACTTTCAGTTGGAAACTTGAAACATAGTTGAGGGGAGTAGAAACAAAAATCTCCAGTGCCTTGAAGTGTGCCATTGGGCTATGGAGTCGCGCTACCCAAAGAGAAGGGTTCAAAAATGAAAATGAAATGAACAAAAAAAAGCAAAAGACTATACAAATATACATATGTATAGGGGGACTCATCCAATACTTCAAGAGTTGAAGTGCTTCAGATGTTGCCCATTGTGAGGCAGAGAGAAGAGAGTGCCATCTTGATACTTCAATAGGAAACTATTTTTACTGTTGAGCTGATGAATAGTAAAAGTGCCCCTCCACAGGAATCAAACTTTTTGTGCATCCCCTTTGGTTCTCTCCTCTTGTCCCACAATAGGACTTGATCTCCAATCTAAAAATCACGATTCTTTGCTTTCTAGTAGAAGAGCTTCTTCACTAGACTTTGATGGGTAGCAATTCTATCCACCACTACAGTTTTCTGCTCATTCAACTCAGCAAGGCACATGATCCTCTTCTCAGGTGAGCTCTCATATGTTTGATTTTCAATCACCTTAGCCAATTTCAATGCTGGCAACTCCAAGGTGATTGGTATCTTAGTGTTGACACCATATAAAAGCTGGAAGGGAGACATACCAATTGCTTTTTTTGGCATAATCCTATCTACCCACAGAGCATTAACCAATGCCTTATGCCAAGTTATTTGGTTGTCATCTACCAGCTTCTTGATGATAGTTACCAAATTTTTATTGCTTGACTCGGCCTATCCATTCCCTTGTGGGAAGTAATCAGAGGAGTGAGAGAGTGTAATTCCATAGCGAAAGCAAAATTGATTAATCTCCTGAGAAGTGAAATAGGCCACATTTTTAGTGACAATTTTGACTGGGACCCCAAACCTGGACATGATGTTCTCTTTGAGGAAATTGCATACTACTTCAGAAGTAGCATGTTTAGTTGAAACCGCTTCCACCCATTTAGTGAAGTAGTCTGTTGTTGTAAGGACATAATCATGCCCAGCACTTGACGGTGGGTTTACAACACCAATAAAGTCAATTCCCCATTGCTGGAAAGGATCCTTAATGACCACTGGTTTGAGAGGTAGAGCAGCTAGCTTGGGCCTTCCAACGAATTGCTGGCACAGTTCACATCCCCTAACCCACTTGTATGCATCTTGAAAGAGAGTTGGCCAATAGTACCTGGGTTGTAAGATCTTATGGGCAGTCATAGGGGTAGAAAAATGAACTCCACAGGCCGAATTATGGAAGGACTTTAGAAGGCAACTTTGCTACTCTTTGTCCACACAGTGAAGTAACGTTCTATCAAGGCTTCTCTTGTATAGGCCGTTGTCCCAGAGGACAAAATTAGCAGCTTTCAGCTTGATGGTTCTCCTTTATTTATAAAATGGGTTCACAAGACATTCACCATAAGTGAGGAAATGAGCAATACCTGAGTACCACTCATTCATGGTGGAGACAAAGAGGACTGTTGGTGTGTCATCCTTATCCACTTTTGGTTCTTCATGCTTTGTTCCTCTTGGCTTGTTATCAACAATCAGTTGACATAGCCCTTTTCCATGTACTAGCTTTGTTGGCTTGATGATCAGATCGAACTCCTGGATCTTTGTAACTCAATTGCCTCTTTTCATCACAAACTCCTATTGAGTCAGTATAGATTTCACTGTGGTGTTAGGGACCAAGGCAGTAACTCGAGAATTGAGGATGTAGAAACAAAAATGTTTCATGACCTTCACAACTATGTAAATGTGTTTCTCCATATTTAAGTACTTCAGCTCATGAGCTTTGAGAGGGTAGCTCATGAAGGAAATGGGAGGTTTCATGCTATCTTTATTATGTTGAACCATAATTGCTGAAAGCATATGTTTTGAAGCATAACTGTAAATGGTGAATTCTTTGCTATAGTCTGGACAATCCAGAATTGGGGCATGGGTAATGGCAGTCTTTATATCTTCAAAAGCTGACTTGCCTTCTTCAGTCCAGCTAAAGGTGGCCTTTCCTTTCATCATGTTTACAATGTGCTTGGTCTTCTCAGCAAATTTGGGGATGAATCTCTGTAAGAAATTCACCTCTCCAAATAAAGAGTAAACATCAGTCTTGCTTGTGGGCAAGGAAAGTTCTTGGATAGACTTGACTCTATCTGAGTCAATCTTTATGCCTCCTTTGGACACATTGTGTCTGAGAAGTTTCCCCTATGTTACTCAAAAAACTAACTTCTTGGGGTTTAAGGAAATGCCATTCTAGCGGCAACGTTCTAACACTTACTGTAAATGTTTCACATGATCTGGGCGATGCTTAGAGAAGACAGTCAAGTCATCAAGATAAACTATGATGAACTTACCCATCTCATCCTTGAAGGCAAGGTCCATTGCTCTTTGGAAGGTGGTGCCAGCATTTATCAAACCAAAAGGCATCCTTTTATATGCAAATGTGTCCCAAGGCATGGTGAAAGTAGTCTTATGCTGGTCTACTTCACCAACTTTGACCTAATTATATCCTGAGAAGCCATCTAGCATTGATAACATCTTTGACCCTGTCACTATTTGCAGCACTTGATCCATGATTGGCAAAGGATAATTATCCTTCAAGGATGCCTGATTCAAATTCCTAAAATCCACACAAAGGCAAATTTCACCATTTTTCTTTCTTATAGGCACTATATTGGTAATCCATGTGGAATGATGGATTGGGAAGATTATCTTGGTATTTAGCATTTTTTGTATCTCATATAAAATAGTACCTAAGATTTTTGGATTATAATGCCTGGTCTTTTGCCTATAAGGTGTTGAATCAGCCTTGAGAGGGATGTTGTGTCAGATTTCATTAGGCTAGAGTGATTTTAGTTCAGTGTATGAATACACTAGGACATCCATGTAATCGTTGAGCAAAGAGGTGAACCTGGAATGCTTTGTAGGAGTACAACATTTATTTGGTTCACCATCTTGGGGTCTTCTTTGGTTCCTAGATTTATTTGATCAAACTCCTGAGATGAGCTTGAATCCATTGGCTGTTGTCTGATGAATCTATCGTGCTTATCAAACAACTTTTCAAGGGAAACTAGGCCTTTAGGAATCTTATTCCCTTTCAGTTGCAAGAACTCCTCACCTACGTTTGCATTTGATTTAGGAGCTATTTCATACTTTTGAGGTTTGCTGCCTTCAAAATGCAGCCATTTAAAGCTGTGTTTTTGCTCCAGAAAGGCAATGATTTGGCTATCATTATTAAATACCTACCAATGATTGGCATTATTAGGTACACTTGGCTAAAAGACCAGCTCAATCATGTACCTGTCTCCTTTTAAATCTAGGTGGGGGACCAAGAGAGTATTTGAAACAGCCAATGCATCCACCTGGTCATTGAACTCTCTAGGAACTAAAGAGATGCTGAAAGCATCAAAGTCTTCAAGCTGGTCCCAGACTAGATTGTGGTAATGATGCAATCTTTCATTCTTGGTTTGATATAGGTTCCTCACCTGACAAACAACTAGTTCAACATCTCCTTTAGCATAAAGGAGCTTGATGCCTTTGTCTCGAGCGGCTCTCAATCCAAGCAACAAAGACTCATATTCAGCTGTGTTATTTGTGTTGTTGAATTGCAATTTATAAGATGAGGGAAAAATATCTCCTTGAAGAGATATTAACACCACCCCAACTCTTGAACCAGTGGAAGAGTAGTTGCCATCAAATTCAAGAATCCATAACTCATTTGATCTTGATTTCCTTTTAAATTTTTCTTCATCTGGGAGTAGAGAAACTTCCACAGTTGCCTTATGCTTAACCAATTCCTCTACTATTCCAACTGACTGCATTTCTAGGCTATCATCTGTAGAAGCTTTATCATATGTCTCATGAACTCCATCTGTGTACAAAAAGTAGTTACCCATGCCTGAAGACTCAAACAAAATTTGAGCTTCAAGTGCTGATGTCTGGGTAACAACATATTTCGCTTCCTTCTCAGGGAGTAGCCTCTTCTTAACACCCTTGACTAGAATCCTCACCTCTAATAAATCCATGCTCAATTCACCACCAGCATCCCTGCAAATTTTTTTTCCGAGAAGGATGCCATATGATGCTGGGACATCTGCTACCAAGATAGTCATCTTGATTCTTTTGTCAGGAAATGCAACAAATGCAAATTGGGCATCTTTAATTTGTCCCAACAAAGGCACTTACTTGTTCTCCATGGAGAAGCATCTACCAAAAGTTTTGGTCAATGTGAGATCAAGGGATTTAGCCACTTTAGCAGGCATGACATTGTCTGAAGCTCCAAAATCAATGATGCAATTATTCAGCTGATGTCCATTTATCAGCAATGAGACATAAAAAGGTTATCTTGCTAGGAGCAGTAGGGGGAGTGATGACAAGGTTGTTCTTAGTGGGTGCGTTATTGACAACATCATGCATCATTTTGGGAATTGCTCGCTCAACATGGATGTTCTAATTTTTAACACATTGAACCAGTCTATCTGATTACTCGAGATGGGACTGTAGAAACTCAAATTCTGACATTTGAATTTTGGTTCTCTTTATATGGTCAACAATATCAAATGTCTGGAATGAGCTAGGAACAGAGGATGGGAGTTCATCCTTTTGATTTTCTAAAGGGGGAGGATTGGACTGCGAAATTGAAGTGGAAGGTGTAGGGGAATTCGGGGTATTTACCTTTTTTGAAATCTCCAAGTCCTTTGGCTGGAAAGGAAGAGTGGATCCTCGTTTAGAAATTTAAACTGTTGGTTGAGGTCACTCCCCTACTTTCTCTTTATCAGCTTGTTGAGCTGATTGATTCTTGGACTGGGTGAATACAACATATGATCCTTTAGCTGCATTGCCTTCATGCTTGGGTTCATCTTGATAGTTCAAGAAACCAATATGGGAGTCACCACCTAATTCTTCTTCTTCTTTAGTGAAGAGATTAACATCATCTTTAGGATTCAACTCAGGCTATAATGAGAAATCTACTTCAGCTTCTAGATATCAGACTTCCAAGATTTTTGGAAGTGCTTCAAGGGTGAGGTTCTTCTGTAGAGGGGGAAGGCAATTTTGTTGTCCCTGGTTCCTGGCAGCATTGCCTTGGTACACCTGATTCTAAAATGTCCTCTTGGGCATATCTCTGTATGCAAGAGCAGATGACATTCCTTGTGCTATTTGATTTTTGAGAGTTAGCATTTCATTTACTAGCTTTTGTACCATCGGGTCAGTGGTGACTACAGGTGAATACTCAGAAGATGAAGAGGATTTACCTTTATTAGGGTCTCTCCTTATCTTTCCTGCCAAGATAAGGTCATCTTCTACCTCAGTAGCCAAGTTCTGAGTAGCAGCAAGGTCTATGTGTCTGGCCTGTCTCAGCAAGAAACCTACTTCAGGCAATTGTGAATTGATGAAAAAACATTTGAGGTTCTGAGGCGTTGGTTGGGCAACCATGGGAATTCTGTGCCTTAGCTTGTCAAATCTGGCAATAAAATCCCTCATAGGCTCATGAGGCTCTTTCTTCATCTGAGTGAGCTAGGCCAGCAAGGCATGCACATCTTCTACAGGCTTGAATCTAGCTTCAAATTTGTCTTTCAGGGTGTCACAGTCAGTCACTAATCTAGTCTATAGGTGGTAGAACCAGTCTACAGTAGTACCTTGTAGTGTCTCTACGAACAGCCTGACTGCTATGTCTTTGAATTCCACACCTAGGACATCGTAGGCTATGCTAAAAGCTACAATGTGTTCATCAAGATGAACCTTCCCATCATCAAAGAATTTGGGGAAAGTTTTCCTTAAACTGCATGGAAGCTCATGCAGAGGTGGAGTCAAATTCAGTGGAACAAAAGAATTACCCCAAGGGCCTTGAGCCATGATTTGATTATGCAAAAGTGGGATCACTAATCTAGGTGGAGCTTGGATAGGTAAAGCTCGGCCAGTAGTAGAAAAAGAAGCTCTGCTTTGTGTTGGTGGCCTGGTAGGGCTAGGAGGAAGGCTCTTAGTTTGTCTAAGGTGAGGTTGTGGAGGAAACAACTTGAAATTACTATTCTCCACCAACTCAAAAGCAAGGTCAACAACACCTTGGTATTTTTGACCTTTTGTATAACGTGGAGTTGCCAAATTACAGAACAAAAAATAGAAAAGAGTAGGATCTGATTCAGTTTGAAGTTTGAGACTTCAAACTATGTGTTCTTCCCTAGCGGAGTCACCAAAAACTGTTGGGTGATTATTTTGTCGACCAGCTAACTAGCATTCAAAATAGTTCCTATCACCATAGCATAGGGAGATTGGTCATCTAGATGTGCAAGTTTACTGCACAAAAGGGAACAAATCTCTCCACTCATCAAGGGGAGGTTCCCTGTTAAATATGTGGAGCTATATACAATATAAATAAGTAGAAAGTAAGACATAGGGGTGAGACAAACCATCTATCTCTCTTCTTTTAGAGATGATGCACATAGATAAAGGAGAAAATCCTAGCTATAAATGTTGAAGGCACTTCTCTTCTTTCAGAAGTGTCACTATAGGAAATAGCAGGAGTTTCTTTTAGGTAGCGAAATAACCATAGATCAAAAGAATGTAGGAACAACAGGCTGAAATAGAGCTCAAAGTCTCCATCTCAACTACCCAAAGAGTATATCACATAGAATAATGGGGGCACAAAGTCACCCCAGAATCCTTAACACAAAAAGGAAAGGAAAACATAGACTAAAATCAATGGTGAAAGCGTAAAGTCTTTCCACAATTGGTTTCAGGACACTTCTTTGTTACCTTCACTAATTCTGCATACCGAATTAAATGAATAAGGACACCTTCAGATGACACAAGTCAAAAAAAACAAAGTCTGAAAAAACTTGCTTTCTCATTCAAATAACAAGAAAAATGAAATTACAACCTAAGCTCAAAGTCTCAGTATTCTTCTTTCAAAATGGGCAGAGTTTCGTTCTTGTAAAAATGAGAAGTCTCTCTTACAAATGAGAGAATGAACAAACTTATAACCACTACGCAAGGATTGGCACCCTTTTCCATGGGACGACCCATGCTACAGTTAGTGTCTTAAATGCATTCTCTAGTTCTTGTATGGAGAGGCCATGCTAAGAATAGTGCACTGCCATAAATATGGTGCATCCCTTCATCTGATATGTCTCCTCCTAAATATGGACTACCTGGTCCTTTACATATTTGTCTTTACTTTATGGAAGAAAACAAGCCATGTCCTTGGTTTAGTGTGCTCACAAGTCTACTTGATCCACTATTCCACCTACTGGAAATAACTCTTTCACAGATATTTCTGGTCCTTTGCATCGATCTTCTCTCTTTTAGTCTTTGGGCTCTCTTTTCAGCTAGTCGCTTGGTTCTTCCTCTAAGTTCCGTGACCTATTTGAATTTCAATGGATATTCCCTTACCTTAAATTTGATGTCTGAGGGGCTGTCAATGGTCGCTAGCTACTTGAACCATGTTGAACCTTGAACCCATTGAACCACTGAAAGTTCAACGGTTCATTGGTTCATTCTGTCTCTTTGTTTTATCGCTCCTTAGTTAAATCGCTTCTTCACTCCTTAGTTGAACCATCCGTTGAACCACTTGCATGCCACTTTTCCTTTGACTGAGGCCACCTTTAAACCTTTGAACCATGTTAAACCATTGAAAGTTCAATAGTTCAATGGTTCATCTGTTGAACCACTTTTTGTCCAAGTCCGTGGAAGTTCCTTTCTGCGTCTTTCTTCGGGATTTTTTCGTCTGGCAAAAATCCCGAATGAATTCCTTCAGATAGAAAGTCTGAAGGAATGCTTTTGTGACTTAGCCATTTGTTCTTTATTTCATCATAATTTTCTCTGGGTGAATTCCTTTAGACAAAAAGTCTGAAGGAACTTTGCCTTAACATTTTTTCGAGAAAATCTTCGTGGGAGAATTCTTTCGGCCTCTTGGACTTAGCCATTTCCATTAGACAAAAATTGTGAAAGAATTGTTCCTTTTGGGCCTTTGAACAAATCTGAAGGAATTCTATCTTTTCTTTGACCTTTGAACTAATGCTGCCTACCCTCTGCAAGGGCACTTGCCTTTTTGACTTTGGGGCAGCTCTTTGAACCTTTTGATTGAACCAACTGATTGAACCAACTTTGGTTCAATAGTTCAACGGTTCATTCTTCGTTATTTGGCTAAGTCATTTATTCTTTTGCCCCAAGTGTGTTGAACCAACTTGGTCATTGAACCCATTGAACCTTTTAACCAAAGTGGTTTAAAGTTCAATGGTTCAAGCCTAAGTCCTTTATCATTTGTTGATTGAAATCCTTTGATTGAATCGAGGTGCTTAACCAATCTTGGAAACGACTAAGTGTTAGAAGCTTGTTCTTTTCACTGATCTTGCATGTAGAATATTTTTTAACCTATTGAACCTGTGAATCCCCTTTTTACGAAAAAAACTTAAAAATGAGGAATTTGAAAGCTCAGAACAATTTTAAGAAGGGGAGAGAGAAATTTTGGTCTGTAGGTTGTCCCAAGAATGAGTGGCATTTTTCAGGGACAACAAGTATTATGATAATAAAGGATGTTGTGTCAAAATACATACTTGAAATCTTGTTTATGAATACATGGTTTTTTAGGAGAGTCTAAATTAGGAGGATAAGTTTGATGTTTGAAAAATTTAATGATGTCTTGGTACCATGGGCTTTGTCAAATGGTAACAACCTTGATATGATAGATAAGTGAATCCGGTGGTTGAGTAGAGGATGGAGTTTTTATTATTTGTATAAGAAAAGTAGGATTAGAAAGGACTTGTTGGGGGTGAAAGAGATGTGCTGAAGAGGCAAGAAAATTAGCAGTGGAATTTTGATCTCTAAGAATAGGCTTAATAGTGAAAGAGATGAAATCCTTAGCAAGAGTGGTTATAATTTGATAATATGTGATGAGGTTCTCACTTTTACATTGATAATCACCACTAACTTGGTAGAAAATAAGCTAAAAATCACCTAAATCATGAAGGTATTGAATGTTTAAATCAAGATCAACTCGCATGCCTAAAATGAGAGCTTCATATTTGGCCATATTATTGGTGACATCAAAGGTGAAGTGAAAAACTAAAGGAATGATCTTACCAAAAGGAATTGTGAGAATGCAACCTACCCCAACTCCTTAAAGTCATTTGGTACCATCAAAATGAAGGGTCCAAATATCCTCATGCAAGTTGACATTGATTTTAGGAAGCTCCTTAATAACTACTTTTGGTTTAGTATTACCAGAGGGAGTAGTGGATTTATCAAGATTATTGGCTTCAAGATCAGTGGTAAAACTATTAAAATAATATTTGAGAGAAATATCTTGATTAAGACCTTTGATGTAAAGTATATTATCATCTGGAAGATTATATTGATGAGAAGAAGTGGTTGGTATGGGGGCTATGACAAGTTGATCAGCTATGATTTTCCCTTTGATAGTTTTTTGAGTGATGATGCAGAGATCAAATTCCATAAGGAGGACCATCCATTTACCAATTCTATCTCTAGGAAGAAATGCTTTGGAGAAGAAATGATGAAGGGGGTTAGAATGAACAATGATATAAGTAGTTTGATAAAACATATAGTGGTGAAGCTTTTTAGCTATGAAATATATGATGAAGTAATCACACTCAATTTTGGGATAACATGTTTCATAATCAATGAGGCCTCAACTAATATAGTAGATAACATACTCTCTTCCTATATCATCTTGTTGGGCAAGCATTTCCTCAACAAAAATAGGTGTGGAAGAAGTATATATAATCAAAGGTTTATCATTGGAAGGAGGACAAAATGTAGGTGGATAAAGCAATGACTCTTTAATATTATGAAAGGAGTTTTGACATGGATCCATGCATTCTAAAGTAGTACATTTCTTTATAAGTTAATTGATAGAGTGAATTCGATATGTCATTTTTGGGATGAATCATCTAATTTTTCTAAGTTCACTTGAATAAATAAGAATTTTGGGAATAGAACTAGGAATGGGCATGTTGATGATAGTACTAATTTTGACAGGGTCAACATTGATGTCATAGAGAAAGCCTAAGAATCCTAACAATTTTTTAGATGCAACTCCAAAGACACATTTTTAATGATTAAGTCTAACTTTATATTTAAGGAGATGGTTAAAGATGATATCAAGATCAAAAATATGATTATTATGATTTTTGAATTTAGCAATGAGATCATCCACTTAAGTTTCAATAGTTTTTTGAATGGGATCATGAAAGATGTGAGTCATTGATTGTTGGTAAGTGGCTCCATAATTCTTAAGATCGAAGGGCATTTTGACATAGCAATAGGTGCCCCTTTCCATGGTGAAAGTTGTATTATGTTGGTCTTCAGGAGTGATATGAATTTGATTGTATCCCAAGAAGCTGTCTATAAGAGATAGCATTTCATAACCAACCATGAAATCAACAATGGCATCTATTAAGGGTAAAGGGAATTTGTCCTTAGGATAAACGATATTAAGATTACAGAAATCAATACAAATGCAAATTAACATAGTGAATTTATTTTCAATGGGAACAATGTTGGAAACCCATTTAGAATAATCCATTGGTTTGATAAGTTTAGCATCAAGTAATTTGATGATTTACTTACGACATAAAGTGGAAACTTTGAGTGGAAATTTTCTTTATTTTTGATGCATAGGCCTGGCATCAGGATATGTAATGATGTTATGAACCAAAATTATAGGATCAATGCCAAGCATGTCCTCATAGGACTAAGAGAAAGCCTCATGATATTTATCAAAGAATAAGCTAAAATTATCATGTTCAGTAGGTGAGAGTTCACTAGAAATAGTAATTGGTCAAGGACAAGATGGAGTATCACATTCAATCTGAGTAGTTTATTTAATAAGAATGGCATTGCCATATTGAAAGTGGTATGGTCATTGGGTAAGGCATAAATTGGGTTTGTGTTAAGGTCAATGCTAACAATGAAGTTGTTGAAGCAAGGAGTTTTAGTTTTAAAATTCCCAAGTTTATGATGTTGTTGAGGAAGTTGAGGTTATCAGGCATAAAGTAACTCAAGGATAGATTCATCACTAGGAAAGGTAGGAAGAGGACCATAATAATTGACATCTACTTCAAGATCTAGAATTTGATTACCATGGTGATCATACTTAGAATGTATCTGATGAACATTGATTGCCTTGGCATTTAGTGTAATTTCAGGAGTATAAGAAGTAGATGGATCAAAAGGGGTTATAATATTAGTGGGTTAAGTGATGGGAGAAGTATCATAGTTAATGATTGGTTTGATAGGTGGTAAAGGAGATGTAAAAATTTCTAGAGGTTTAGAATGTATAATTTGATCTACCAGCTAAGGAGTATTGATAAGAAGAGAATTGAAAGGAGGCACATGACCCTCAAGATCTAAGGTATGATCCATAAAAATGGTATGAACATCCTAATTATAATAATGAATTTGGGTTAAGGGTTTTTGATAATGCTAGACATCTAAGTCTCTAGATTGAGCTTGGGCCATCATATAGTTATCATCGTATGTTGGATAAATTGTACATGCTTGAGAATCAAGGGGAGTTTCAAAGGGTGAAATCCTAATATTAATAAAATTACAAGGAGACATGATGAGAGGATCTTCAAATAATTTATCTACTCTAAAATCATTGCAAGTGAAGGCATGTTCAGGTAAATAAGGCTCTTGAGCATTGTATGGAGGAGGAAAATTGATAATCTCATCAATAAGAGGAAAATTATGATCCCTAGGTAATAGAGAAGGAGGAAGCCATTGTGAAATGTAGGGAGGTAACTTGGTAGTATTACAAGTATGTTGCAAATAATTGGGCTCATCATCATTAGAATCTACAAGAGTAACTTGTAAATTAGGATTCATGTTGATGAATTTGGGTAAAGGAGCACTATTGATCTTAGGAATGGTAGGAATTTGATATTGTGATTTATAATTAGGAAGTTGAATGTTCTATGGGTTGGGATCAACTTCATGCTGATACTATTTACTATTATGTAATAATTTAATACATTGGCTATCATAACAAGCAATGGTCCTCATTTGATGAGTCCATAGATGACTAAAGAGTATGTTGTAAGATAGTGGTGAGTCAAGGGCAATAAGCTTGGTATGAACAGTCTTAGGTCCAATGGTTAATGGAATCCAAATGTAATCAAGTGGATTTTGATTTGTCTTATCAAAACCATGACAAGTAAGATGGGTTTTCTTGAGATGTTCTTTGTTATAACTGAGTTTTTGGATGAGCCATAAAGATGTTAAATTAAAACTAGAACCTTCATCAAATAGAAATTTATGGATAAGAGTGGTATTAATGGATACTTTGATGAAAAGTGGTGGATCATCAACATGAAATATAATTTCATCATTGATCATGTCCTCTCCAAAGAATTCAATAAAATGTTTGGAAGAAGGACACATAGTTTCAATGGTATTTACGTTGGTAGGTTGAGATTCAATAGAAGGTGGTTGTTCATCTAAGGAGGATGGATCATCAATTTCTTGGATTTGTTACATTAAGAACTTATGATGATAGGGTTAAGTGAGAACCAACTCCATAAGTGGAACCTTATAATGCATAGAGTTGATTTCTTCAAGAAAGTTCCAATGTGACTTAGAAGAACCAACATGAGGTTTAAGAGGTAAATTAGTTTTTAGAAGAATAGTTGTAGTTTGAGGATCGAAAAGAAGAGATGGTTCTTAATTAGATTTTGAAGCAAGATTAATGGTGGTAGTATCTTTAAGAAGTTATTCCTCCAAGGATGGCTTCTCAGGCTTGGTAATGGGATCTTTGTGACCCAGTTTGTGATGGTAATTAACCTTAGAAATATTGACATATTGAGAATGATTGAAATATTGGTCATAATCAGTGTCAATGGCATAAATATCCTTCATATTTGATTGATTATTTGAAGAATAGTTTTTGTTATTTGAGGTAGAATCTTTAGAAACTTATTATTTTTGAAAAGCAATGATGTATTCTTGATGGCAAAGATTGATCATAGCTTCATGATTGAATGAATCACCAAGCATATAAGAGACAAAACATTTAGTGAGACCTATATAAGATTCATGAGAATTCCCAATGTTGGCATGGAACCAAAAAAATAGATTGGGATCATACCACTTATGAGGAGAATTGGGATAGATGAAAATTTTTGAGGGCGGTGAAAATTATTTCATTTGTTGAATCAAAACAGGTGTATGAGAAGGTGAAGAAATATCAATTTTGACAACTCCTAGTTTGGTTTGTGGAGTATTACTAGTGATAGAATTAGATGTTTGGAAAGATCCTTTAAGAAGTTTAGGAATAGGTTCAAATTTCTTTATAAGAAAGTCTTAATGTTTATCTTGATCAAGAGCTTCATTAAGTGTTTGGGGAGCAAAGGTTATAACCTTATATTGAAGAGTGGGAGTTAAAGCTATGATACAAAGTTTGAATAAGTTATCATTAGTCATGTTATGGTCAGATTTATGAGATAAATATTTCCATCTTTTGATAAAGTCATGATCTGATTCGTTAAGAGATTGCTTAAGATTGATGAAGTGGCTAAAACAATTTTTGGGAAGGTCATTGTGTTGAAACTCTTTAACTAAGGGATTAACCAAATCTTCAAGTTCTCAAATAGAATGTTGGAGAAGTTGATTATACCATTTTGATTTAATTTTTTTTAAAATATTAGAGTATTATTCCTAGTTTATCTAAAGATATAAGCTAATTAAATTAGTAAATAATATTGCAATAATTAAGCCACTGATTTATATAATTTGATTGTAATTTGAACCTTTCTAAAAATAGTAAATAAGGAGGACAAATTTAACATAGCTTAAAATGGCCTGAGATGACTAAGGTAGAAGCTGGTAATGCCTATGTAGGGCTCAGACATTATCATAAATCAAGATCTAGCTTTCATTTAGTGAAAGGATAGGAGCACCATAAATTGGACACCTTGGTGTCCAGTGTTATAGTCATTTTCCTACCGTTGCTATCCAAACTAGTCATAAAACTCTAATTTTTTTGAGTTTTGTTCACTATCCTTGTATTAGTATACCTATGAAATTTCAAGTCTTGACTATCGACGAAGCTCCTTGTAGATCTGATTTAGTCTCCAACCCTATATCTTCCTTGTACTTGAACTTGAATGAAAAATTAGAGAAAGAGGGGGGGTTAGTGTGTGTAAGATGCACTGAATGTGTATCCACACCCTTGTGTGGGAATGCTACCTAGATACCAATAATTTAAAGAGGGATCAAGCCATATGTAGTTTTCCCACTTGATGTGCTTTATGTAGTAGTGTTATGTAGATGCAAAAATGCTAAACTAGGTGTGCTTGAGGTGGATAGGGACTAGTGTGAGGGTTTTAATAAGCTTGTAATTATATTGGTTGGTTGTATATAGAGAATAGGGAAGATTGCCTTAGTGGTCTTTCTTGTATTCTTGATTGATTTTTAAAATAATTGCCAACACTTCTAAATTAACTTTGAATGGGGTTTTATAGAGATTTATTAGTCAAGTGTTAAATATAATCACACTAGGCTGACAAAAAAAAAAGAGGAATCATGGAAAATGGTAATCTAGGCTCAAAACATTATTGGACATGAGCGTTGAAAAGGGGAAACCCTATAGTTTAGTGTTATAGTTCAAGTTGGGCACTATTGTCCTAAGGGTATGAGACTTAGGGGATGAAATAAGCATGAAAAAAGGGTCCTAGCTAAGCTGAAATGGGGTTTTGAAAGCCTAAAAATGATTGAGAATCAGTGAAAAGGTGCCTAAAAGGGTCATGAGAGAAAGAAAGAGGGATTTATGGGTTGGATTCCACAAGCCACACTCAAGCTACCAGTTTTCAAATTTTATATGACTACATTTGCCCCCCTTATTCTAGTGATGTAATAAAGTGAAATACTAGGATAACGAAAAAATAGTAAATGTACCTAAACCTATTTGCAAGGGTGAAGTTTATGAATCTATGTGATGTTGGGTGTACATAGAGATATGATGTTGTGAAGTGTAAATATGCAAAAGAAAATAAAAAGTAGATCAGTTCTTACTAGATACGTTATAGCTAGAATAAAAATGTACAAAGCTAGGTAAGAGAGAGAGGAAGAGAAAGGAATGAATACACCTCACTAGGTACATGAACCAATACAAAAACTATTGTGATTTTGGATATGTTAGGTGTGTTGTGAATGATGTTTTACCAAGAGTAATATCATGAACGGAGCTAAGTTCTCAATTCCTAAAGAGTTGCTCAAGAATGAAAAGGCAAGCCATTTGGCTCAATCATCACTAACTAAGTGAAGCTATGTGATCATGTGTGTGTTAATTTATGTTTGAACTATGTGTCTAATCCCTCTGAGTAGGTGGATCAAGAATAGAAATGCTAGCTAGTCCTTTGTCTCCATCATTACCTCATGAAGTGAAGCTATAAACTAATACCGTATGAAATGTGTGTCATATGAGATGGCTCCTACAGCCCATGAATTCTATAAAATTTGATAATGTGTCATAGATAGCTGAATGTGTATTAGAAACTAGGCCACTCTTGGCCAACTCAAAAATGTGGAGGTTAGGCTTGTATGAAAGCCACTCTAAAACTAGGTTATAGGATTAGGTGGAAGCTACTAAAAAATGTGAAGGTTAGGCTTGTATGAAAGCCACTCCAAAATGATGCCAACCACATACAGATGGAATAAGGCATGCAACTATTGAGAATGCTTGGGTAATATGCTAAACTCAAAATGAAAACTAATGTGCTGCACACATTACCCTCAATCACTAGTGTCTATAACATGGATTCTAATTTAGAAGTTATACTAATTTCCAAATCTAAAACTAGAAGCAAGATCCATCATGCTGCACATGATGCCCCTATATCTGGATTATTTGAGAAAAACTATACTAAAACTACTAAATTTGAATTGCTTTATATGTGATAAAAACTAAACCTATTTTTTTGCCTATTTTTGGAAAGTCTAGTTTTTTTAGTGATTGGATAGGAATGCTAAAAATAGGACACTATAGTGTTCAATGATGTTATCCATATCTAACATTATTTTCCTTTGTTGAAACTGAAAACTATTCTAGAATCATCACTATTTTTTTGGTCTATTCTACCTAGTTTGACTTATGATTATTATTTTGAGTGTTTTGAAATTGATTTTTTGATTGATAGGAGCTCTGATCTCTATGACAAAACTCCTATCTATTTCCCCCACTTTTGAGGGTAGGAATGAAGACCCTGTAATGACTGCCCCTAGAAGAAAGAGCCCTACAAGTGTGTTATGCTATGAAATACATGATATAGTAATGATAATTAACAAGATATCTCAATATGTAGCATAATTTGTAAAGGAGATTGTTAGATCAATAAGGGTATGCCTAGATATATATAAAAATGTAATAGCATGTGTAATCTACTGAACTAGAATTGGAAGTTTGGCTAATTATTAGTTGTTATCTAGAAATGAGGGATGGAGCATGATGTCTATCATGGCATCTAAGATAGCAAGATAATGCATGATGTGGATCATGGCATTGCAAATAATGGAGAAGTAATAATAAAAAAATCACACAACACAAGAAGAAAGAAGCATACAAGAGTGACCAAAGGGAAAAGCAAATAAGGAACATGGGCACATGTCACTCAAAATGGAAACAAGCATACAAGGCATATTCAAATGATATATACACATATAATTGAAAATAATCAAGGTTGACACAAGGGCCATAATTGCATAAAAGAGTATTGGCAAAGGAAATTGGGAAATGTCCCAAAGCACACACATGAATAAAAGCAAAGGATATTGGCAAATGTCCTAAGATACATACATGAGAAAAAATAGGAATTAAAAAATGCAAACACATATAAATATGCAAATCAAGAAAGAAAAGCATGTAAATGCTAGAAATATAATTGCATCTAACTAATCAAAGTAATAAGTGAAAGTATGCAAGACATGTTTGTACAAGATTAGTTATATGTTAAGAGATACACAAGTATTATATATTTGTGAGTGTCGATAGAATGATATGTGTAAACTAGTAAATAATATACATCAACATCATAACTAGAGTGTGCAGTGTACGAATGATATAACCTAGATGGTTTAGTCATGTAGAAGATGCCCCTAGTGGGTAAATATATCGGTGTATGTCTCAAATGTAGTAGGATTCCCCCTCAATAAAAGAGTGAAATAATCAAGGATCTAGAAGTCTTTGCACACACTCAAAGAAGATCAAGTGAAGCATGGTAATGTAGATAAATTGATAAACAATAACATAAAACAACAAATTTAAATCTAGCATAGTAGTATCAATGTAAAGCATGGATTATGCATACAATCAAAATGTTTTTGTGTTTTTGTAAATTTTGAATGTTTTTGTATTGTTTTTGGATTTTTGGAATAAGCTATGTATAATCAATTAAAAGAAACTATGCACAAGTAAGGCTAAGAAGAGATGATACTAACCAACGATTCTCATAGGAGACTCTTTATCATGGTGTCCTATATCAATGAGAGGGATCATGTGTGATCATGAAGCATGATGGAAGGGCTAAGACTGTGGCTCTAAAAGCTATGTATGATGTAAATGCTTTGAAATCTTTAAAGTAGAAACCAATTGTGGGGTCCCCTTATAACTCTGAGAGGTGGATACAACTTTAGGGCTCTTAGGGACCCCTCTAGTAGTAAGATAATCTCTCTAAACATGTGTTATATTTGTAGAGGCATGAGACCTCAATGATACTGCCCTGGGTGTGAACATTATAGTTGGACGCTGTCTAGAATCCTGAAACTATGGATACTATAAAAAAGACCTTTGTAGAAGTGTATGAAATCTTTGTGTTGGTGATGGAGGCCTCAAATGTGTCTTAATCTAAACTTGAAGAAGAACTAAAAATGGTGGAGAAATTATAACTAGTGGAGGAACTAAAATTGGTGTCTACAAAGTAGAAGTTGGATATAAAGTGGGGAGTGGTTACTCATATGAAACTCTACCAATTGTAACAAATCGATTAACATGAGTGAATTTCACTCATCTTTGAACTATAGAAGGTACTTCTTGAAGTTTTTTAATCCATGCTCGACCAAGTAACATATCAAAAACTCTTGCACTGGGAAATATAGTAAATAGTGTGGCCACATGTGTTGGACCAACCTATAAAGGAAGTAAAATCTTAGCCAATGAATTATATATATGCCCACTGAATCCACTAATAACTATGCCCATTAGGGTAATATCCTACTTTGAATATCCTAAATGCTATAATAATATCATAGTGCACATGTTTACACTAGATATATTGTCTATGAAAACACTATGAATATGATGATTATGAATGTAAGCTTTGATAAAGAGTGCATGATAATCTGAATCATCCTCAACTATCTTCTACTCTAAGAAGGACATGGAAGGTCTAGCTAAAAATCTAGAATTATATACACTAATCATGTTTCTCAAAGGATGTAACTCAACTGAAGGTGCCCTATATGTATTTAGTGAGGGATGTGCATGATATGCAAGATGAAACCCTGATGTATCCCCTATCACTTGTTTAGAATGTTGTGGGAAAGGATATGAAAATATTTTCAAAGTTTTGTCCAGTGTTTGCTTTGCTTGAGAGGCTTAATTGAAGTGCCAAGATTAATAATGTTACCATTTATCAAGTCCTGCATCTTGTGTTTCAAACTAATGCATATATTTGTTGTATGGCTTAGTGCCCTATGAAAATCACAAAATGCATTCTAATCATATCTCCATGGAAGAGGCTTTGTTAGATCAACTCCTCAAATAGGAGGGAGATATATGATATTACATTCTCAAATTTGTTGTAAAACTCTAGCTGGAGACACTGGTAGAGTGGTATATGTTTGTTGAGGAGGTATTGATAAAACCACTCACTGAGGGGGATCTGAAGCTGCATTAACTATTGGCTAATTTTAAATGTTGTTATCATTAACCTTGAATTTGTATGGGACTTTATTTTTACTCTTGTTTGTTGTTTTTGGCATACTTATGTACTTGAGTTTGCTCATTGAAAATAGTTTGAATTCCATTTCTTTTAGTGTGTGACATAATTTAGTGAAAAAAGAGATCCTTTTGAACATTATTGACTCATGTAAAGCTAGTAGAAGACTCTATTTGAAGAAATCTTGTAACTCTTGATCGACCATGGGGTTAGTCATATTAGTCAAGATAGTCTTGTATCAAATAACATAATTTGTGAAATGCTCATTTCATATTTGTTTCTATCATGAAACTTAGGTATATGAAACCTTATCACCAATGTTAATGTTGAAATGAGCCAGTAACATATCAGCTAAAGGATTGAATGCATTTATTGATTGATTTGATAGACTATAAAACCATTTTAAAGCATAATACTTTAAACTCTATGGGAATAACTTGGTTAGTAGCCAATCATTTGGCACATAGTCCAAGCATGCTACATGAAAAGTTCTTAAATGTGTCTTTGGATCACCCTTTCCATCATATAAAGTGAGCTTGAGTTGAAAAAAACCTTGTGGCAAGGGTGTAGAAGCAATATTATGTGCTAATGGTGTATGCAATATAGCAAAAGAATCCAAATTTTATGTAGGTCTAGAGGTACCTTGCTCAAAAGGTAGCACTTTGGATTGAAGAGATTTTATCTCTTGCATAAGGGATGCCACATTAGGAGACAAAGATGTACTAGCTATAGTTGGTGGTGGCATAGAGGAAGGTTGGGATGCTATAGGGGGTTGTTGAGACATAGTTGCCCTCATAGTGTCATTTACAACTAGTTTCTCTATGGTTTGAGAAGATTGACTATTGTTCACTTTTTGTTGTTCTTCTTGTAGTATTTTAAGCATGTCATCTTACATATCAGGATGTTTAGTTAAGAGTTATTGAAGTTCCCTTTTATCAGTTTCATCAAAATTGGTGTATTGAGCCATTTTTAAGTAGGAAAATAATTTGGAAATTGATTGAATTTTTTGTAATAATTTGAAATAAGCAATGTGTTATGGAAGGAAAATACTGAATATAGGAAATTTAATGTTCTAAAAATAATAAACTAAAAAGTGTATAAAAAGATACTAAGCTCACAAACATGTAAGGTGATACCTCAAGATGAAATGGGACATAGTATGTGCAGCTAGGGTTTAAAAAAAAATGTTTTAAAATTACTATGGAATTTTAAAATTTATTATGAATTTTTGATTATTTATGCAAGTAAAAATTATAAAATTATTGGAGATATTGTGATTTAAAAGGGCCTAGTGTATGCAATTAGGGTTTTGCAATTTTTTTTGAAAAATACTATAGAATTTTAAAA
Organism: Torreya grandis; assembly: GCA_037957365.1. Classification (NCBI taxonomy): domain Eukaryota; kingdom Viridiplantae; phylum Streptophyta; class Pinopsida; order Cupressales; family Taxaceae; genus Torreya; species Torreya grandis. The sequence continues at coordinate 2,106,026 of JARHVA010002453.1, forward strand.
ATTGATGTGAATTTTTGATTTAAATATGTAAGTAAAAATCAGAAAAATATACAAAAAATACTGGGAAAATACCATGACCTAGTATGGGCAACTAGGGTTTGAAATAAAAATATTTTAAAAATATTATGAAATTTTAAAATTCAATGCTAATTTTTGATTTTATTATGCAAGTAAAAAAATTAGAAAAATATAATAAAAATCAATAGGAAATTTACCCTAGGGTTTCTAGGTTTTTTATGCGTAAACAAAATAAGTCAGGTTCACCAAATGATTTAACCTTTTTAGGAATATTGGAGTATTATTTATAATTTAGTTAAAGGTCTAAGCTGATCAAATGAGTAAATAATATTAAAATAATTAAGCTACTAATTTGTATAATTTGAACCTTTCTAAAAATAGTAAATAAGGAGGATAAATTTAACTTAGCTTAAACTAGGCTGAGACAATTGAGATAAAAGCTAGTACTAGCTATGCATAATTGGGACACTATCACAAATTAGGATCTAGCTTTCATTTGGTAAAATGATAGGAACAACAAAAATAGGATGCCCTAGTGTCTGGTGCTATAGTCCTATTCCTACTGCTATTGTCCAAACTAGTCACAAAGGTTTGAGATTTTTGGGTTTTGTTTATTTTCCCTATATTAGTCTTCCTATAAAATTTCAAATCTTGATTGTTAACAAAACTCATTATAGAGATGATTTAGTCTCCGTTTGAGATTTTTGGGTTTTGTTTATTTTCCCTATATTAGTCTTCTTATAAAATTTCAAATCTTGATTGTTAACAAAACTCCTTATAGAGATGATTTAGTCTCCAACCCTAGATCTTCCTTATGCTTGAACTTGAATGAAAACTTGGAGAAAGAAGGGGGCTGAGTGTGTGTAATATGTACTTAATTTGTCTCCACACCCCTTGTGTGGGCATGTTGCCTACATACCTATACTCTGAAGAGGGATCAAACCATATGTAGTTCTCCCACTTGATGTGTTTTGTGAAATAGTCTTATGTGGATGCAAAAATGATAAACTGGGTGTGCTTGAGGTGGCTAGGAATAGGTGTGAGGGTTTAAAAAAACTTATAATTATATTGGTTTGTTGTATGTAGAGAATAGGAAAGATTTCCTTTGTGCTCTTGCATATATTCTTACTTGCTTTTGAAAATAATTAACAATCCTTATAAATAAACTTTGAATGGGCTTTTGTAGAGATCTATTTTTCATGGGTTAAATGTAATCATGTTAGGCTGACGTAATTAAAAGAGGAATTAGGAAAAAATGGTAATTTGGGCTCAAAATATGATTAGATAAGAGCACTAAAAAAGGGGTACCCTAGGGTCTAATGCTATAGTCCAAGTTAGGTGCTATTGTCTTGAGGGTATGAGACCTAGGGGGATGGAATAAGCATGAAAAAAGGGTCCTAGATAAGTTGGAATGAGGTCTTGAAAACCTACAAATGATTAGGAATCAACAAAAGAGTGCCTAAAAGGGTCATGAGAGCAAGCAAAAGGGACCTATGGGTTGGGTGTCATGATTTACACTCAAGATACCAATTTTCACATTGTATATGACTACACATCCTAATACATCACTAGTGAAGGTTTTCACTGACATTTTAGTAGTGGAAAAGGTATTAGTTTGGATCCATTCTTTGTAAAGGTTGCCAAAAGATTTAATAAATGAGGCAAGGTATTTAGTCCCATTATATTTGATAGTTAGAGATATGATACCAATATCAATGGATACAATTAAGGGGTCTAAAGGCTCATGTTAAATGGTCTGAAACATCTTGTTATTAATTATAGGTTGAGGAATAACATTGCTTGAGGCATCCTGAAGAGGTGGAGGAATGTAATTGGGATTAACTTGAGGATGGATAATTTTAGATTGATTAGACACATTGATTAAATGTTGTTGAAGTTACATCATTTGGTTGGTGTTATAATTTCACATTATATTCATTTGTCGGATAACTTGGGCTAAAATTTGATTTGTATCAGGAGGTGGGTTGGTGTTTGTAGGAGCACTCTCAAAATTGGTGTTAGGGGGAGGATTAATATAAGAAGGATTATTAGTAGGATTTTTAAGTAAACTTATATCAATTACTCCCACATTAGTTTGAATATTTTGAAGATGAGAAGTTTCTTGGTAAGCATAGAAAGGATTAGATCCATCAACTTCATTTTGAGGTGTTATTTGTACCATATTATAGTTCATGGATGAAGGAGGATAAGAGGTACCCAAGGAGTGATGGTGATCTTGGGAGGAAAAGAGAGGCAGAAGTGAACATCCCATTCAATATCTAAATGGATTCAAGCTATCCAAGAATATTCTGATAGGAGACTTCATTATGACTGAAGATGGATGAAAAAAATGCAAAGAAATAGATAACTAGATTGATAAACAGGGAAGGAAAAAAGTAGTACAAGGTTGACTAGGTCGATCCAACATAGTAAACAAAGGCTATAAAAATAGTAAACAAAGTTTTTAAATAGTATATGGTCAACTGGGTCGATCCACTATAGTGAATAGAGGCTAGAAAAAGGTACAGGGTCAACTGGGTTAACTTGGTACAATAGATAGGGAAAATTAAGAAACCTGTAATAGATTTTGAATTAAAACAAGATACTTTTTGCAATTAATTTATAAAAAGTAAGAACTAAAAGGAAATAAATAATTAATTAGATTAACATTGGCCAACCTAATTGAGGCACACAACATAGAACCTTGTACCAATGCTAGCTAATGAAAGTTTTTTGCAATACAAAATGAAATTAAATAAGGAACAAACAATCAACTTGGAAAGTAAATAACTAAATAATTGGTCAACTTGAATCTTTATAAGATTATTAGAATAAGATTTTAAATGTGATGGGAAGTTGGATGTAAGAAAGGAACTAGAAAGCAATCTAAGGATGATTTTAGGTAGTTTGGAATGAAAGGAATCTATAGTGGTAATGATATAGGCTTGGTATTGGGGCCTATCCCTCACTTCACACATTTCAATGATAAGGGTGTCAAGTGCTTAGCCAAAATATACCATTAACTATGCTTTATACTTGACCAAAACATCAAGTCAGCTTCCCCTTTGGTGGTAAAATCCAAGTAGGTTGGCCTTGGGTAGACAAATGTTAAAATTATTATTTAGATTTTTTGATTTTGTCATGTTTACTTAAAATAGAAAATAGTTAAACTAAATGATTAATTAAAAAACCACCTAATTAAATTATGTGATCTATTCTAAACATGCAAGCAATAAAAAAATAAAGTCTGAACTAATTACTAGCATATAAGGTTATTTCCAACTTTAAAACAAGGTATAGTGTTGATATAGTCAATAGTGTATGAAAATAATATAGTACAGGGTTGATCTTATACTGAAAAAGCAAGGTCTGAAAATTAACAAGGTCAATAGAGTCAACCTAGTTATCTAGACAACATATAGAACATAAAACTAGGTCGATAGGTTTGATCCAGTTGACTATGTAGGGGTAATTTTAAATACTGTAAAATTTAAAAGGAAAGACTATAAATAAAGAGGTAGAGAGATAGAAAGGAACCTTGGTGGATCAAAGATATAGATAATTAATTTATTGTTCAAGAACTTTGATATATACTTACAAATTTTGCTAACTAGTTTGATTGGGTTGATCAACCTTTGTAGAAGCCTACTACTAAGTGTTTTGAATGTACATGGTCAACTGGGTCAACCTAGTATGTTGAAAAAAAAATGTTTGAAAGTCTATAAACTATAGTGGGTTGACTGGGTCCATCTAGTAGTCTGTACCTAAAAAATTATGCATAGAAGTTAGAGCTAGGTTGATGCAGCCGACCCAATATAGAAAATATATGATAAAAAGAATGATGAAAGAATGAAATAAGATGAAAAAATATTTTAAGGGTTAGTTCATGTCAGGTTCACCAGAATGTATGAAATTATAAATGCATCATGTTTATAAATCAGTCATGCCTCGAAGAAGATAGAACATACCTACACTTCTGATTGGGAATAAATTTGTTAAGTGGTAGTATGGCCAATATGGGGATCTGATAGACTTGATTAGGAGATAACTTGTCAAAATAAACCATGATAGAAAGGGTTCAAAGCCTACAATATAACACAATCACATAATAACCTTAAAAGAGTACTAGGTTTTGATATTCACTCTATTATAATAAACAAGAAAGTAAATGTACTCTAGTGTACATAAAATATTATGGTACAAAGTGAGGGGTTAGTAAAGTAATTAAAACATGCATAGGAGAATATCAATTAAGCTAAGTATGAGTAAGAACCTAATACATAGAATATGAAGAGTAATATTATTTGAGCCAATACTTATGTTACTTCTATCTACTAAAGAGAGGAGAATAAAGTTAGAATATACTTACCTGAATGTGAACATGTCAAGACTCAATCCTCCCTTAGCCAAAGGGGATTCACAAGAGGTTATTATTGTTTGTAAGGATAACTAAACAAATCCAAAACATCTAAGACTTATCCATAAGACTAGATTCTCCAAGTAGAAATCCTAAGTTAAGACTCCTCAATTAGAATGGTAAAAGAGTATATTATAAAGAAGCACGAGCAAATAATAAATCTTTATTTCATTTTGAAATAATGATGAAATGATCTTGTATTTATAGGTGGATCTCACCCTAAATCTTTCTGAATATGTTGATTGTATGAGGTCAACCTAGTCAACCCTATATGTTTTAGGGAGATAAATCACTAGATCCCAAGCTAGGTTGGTCAAAGGGCTAACAAAACTCTCAAGCAAAAATACCCAAAAATAGTATAGGGTTGACCCAATCAACCTTATATAGTAATAAGAGGCTTAACATTATATAGAGTTGACCCAATTGACCTAATATAGTCAATTAGATAAAGGGGATCAATGTGAGGAAAAGAGAGATGGAAAGAGGAAAATGATTGATGGAGTGTGCAAGGGATGAGTAATAGCTTAGGGAATGGTTTTAGGAGTTTATTGGATTGATAATAATGTAGCAATAAGGGACAATAATCTTGAAAAACACCAAAGGTTTTCCCACTCCTTTCTCGGTGTACCCTTAGGGCATGCGCTCAAAGAGATTGAGTCTTGACAGGTTCCTACAAGATGTAAAACATCAACACTTGACAAAAGGGCAAAAATATTATGTGTATACACATATTATTTAAATCTATGTATAAAAAGTATAGAATTGAGAATAAATAAAAGAAAAGTAAACCATATAACTCAGGATGTCAATAAGGTATTTACATCTGATGTGCACATAGATACAAATAATGACATACTAAAAAAGGCACCACCATAGTATGGTGTAGTTCCTTATACACAGATACTCCAAATGGTATATCACATGTTCAAAAATGATCTAATAAGTTACATTTTTACTATCACAATGATTACATTAGTTATTATGATCCCAATGATAGTAAAAATTGGTATGATTTGATGATAATGATTACAAAACATATGAATATGATACACTTGATACTACCATAGATACATCATTTACAATGTTATAACCAAAAGAAGAAACCTAGTTACCATTTGATCATTATAGTCAAGTTTTCTAATTTATATCATATTTCATTGCATATGATGACTACCTTAGTTAGAACTAAAAAAATGTAAATGATCCAACCTATGGATACAAAAAACCAAAAAAATAGAAAAACTTCAAAAATCCAAAAATATTTTCAGCTTAAACATGTTCTATTGTCTCCTTGGCATCTATGTGTTAGTTTCATGTTGATGGATTCCATATAGGTTACTTCTACATATACATGTGTGTCACTCTTTTACTTGAGTGTGATACAATAATATATAGATACATGATCTATTCCTATTTTGGATCTCGATCCTTCCCTCTACTCATGCCATGTGGACTTTGGGGGTATCCACTTCTTTGATAATGATACTTCTAGGTTATATCATCCTATGGCCTCTTCATTATCATGTTTGAGATATTATGTATTTAAAAATACCTTTATCCATGATTATATCATATACAAGGTATTTGATATATTATGCACTTGATGTTTTTTGATAACACAATTGATCCATGGGCTATTATGATATGTTTATATTGGTTTTTTATACTTTCTTTTATGCACTTCATTGAGTGTCTTGCCTTGTTATTGTCTTGCTTGTTCGAGAATTTGAATATGCTCCTTTATTTGTAGACCCTTTTCCTTTGATTTCTTTTTTTGACATTTAAATATGTCATTTGTTTGTTGTATGGACATTTTAATATGTCAATCCTAATTTTTGTATATTTGACTAAGTCATATCCCTTCAATTGTGTGGAATTTTAACATGCCCTTTGTTTGCAGTCTCCTATGAACATTATATGTTGACTTGTTTTAGAGTAATCTTGTGTGTGTGCTTGTTTTATTATTTAAATTTTCCTATTTATATATAGACATTTCCATGATATTTATCATGCATCTTAGGCCTTCATGTGATCACATTATTCTATGTGCTTCAATGTTACACTTATTTAGACATGTTCTATATACTACATGGTTCCATTCACAAATTATTTAGTTGTCTTATCCTTTTGAGGTGAGGTAGCTATTAGTTTATATTAATTCCTCACCTAATAAGGGAGGTTGTAGGGGGTAGGGGAAATATCATTGGTGGTATGTAATAGAGGCATGTTTTCTACATTTGGCATAGTTTTCAAATTTAGTAGGGGCATGTCATATAGGAATGGATTCCAGACATTCATAGTTTTCAAATTCAGTGGGGGAATGCTTTGGAATCATGTTATTCGCATTTATTTAATATTTGACACACTGTAATTTAGTGAGGGCATGTTTTGGAAACATGTCCTCGACATTGACACTTTACATTAGTTTTCATATTCAATGGGGGCTATGCTTTGGAAGCATGATTCTCCACACTTATTCAGTATTCAACATACCTAGATTCAATAGGGGAATGATTTGGAAACATGTCCTACATATTATTACTTCTCTTAGTTTTTAGATTTCTCCATATATAGTGGGGACATGTTATGGTAACATGATACCCACACTTGTGTAAAATTCTAAATTGACCAAAACACACAGTTATATAATTTAAATTCACAATTGTGGAAAAATTCTATACATTTGTACCATTTTTATACATAATTTCATCATGAGACATATCTTATGTGCATATATTATGCAATGTGTCCCTCATATTGAAAACAACAAATAAATTTCAGATTTAAAATAATCTTAGGCAGTATCATCACTCATCACGTCAGAATTTTATAGACTATATCAGGCAAATCTACTACATTAGTTGGTTCATTTTTTAATATGTTTGAGGTGATTAAATCAATAAATCTTGCCAAGTTTTTAGGTTGGAATTGATTGTATTATACAACCTCACTAGTTTGATAGTATGAGTTGACTTTGTTCACTCATGCTCACCAAGTTATAAGTATGATTGGGTTTTACGATTGAGATAATATTAATTATTAGGTGGAAAATCACCTTTTATAAAAAATTGGGGACATGTGCCTTTCAATCTCTCTCTATATATTCAGATATATGTACTTTCCAAATTTATATATTTTTTCTTAAGCTTAATTTCAGTTAATCATGATGATACATTTTTCAAGTCAAGTTGCCAATAGAAAAGGCAATTGCATCGATACATAGGTTTAATATGACATGAGCCTTACTAAAATCAATATCAAAAATAAAAAGTCTAAAATTATATTTCTATGGATAACAATTTTTGTATGAGTTATGCCCTTTATACGCTAGCTAGTGAACCTAGATTTTGGCATTTTTTTTGAAATATCATAATTACTCAAACCTGACACATATGACATATTTATTATATTAAAATAAATCTAAAAATATTAAAAATTACTTAAATATACTCTCCTCAGTAGTTCTAAAGTAATATACATAGTTTGGGAAAAACCCCTCACTAGTTCTACACACATGCACCACAAAGATTGCTCAAAAGACAACATAACTTTACAATACTAATAGGTTGATTACATATCATAGGAAAATATTGAAATAAACTGATATCAAAATATAAATACACCTGATAGCTATTGTAACAAACCCAAAAATATGAAATCAACACCTTCAACTCTACTCACACTAATAACCTACATACAATACTAAACACTACCTAAAATCTATACTTCTTGAAGCTCTATAAAAAATGCTATATGGAATTTTATCTTGTAATCACAAGAATTTTATCCTACAATCCTTGGGATCCTGGATATTTATTCTAAATACCACCTTCATCCAAGATTTTTCATTCTAAGATGATCTAAAGAACACCACATGCACATTTCTTTCAAATACCACCTTCATCCAAGAGTTTTCATTTCAAGATGATTTGAAGAACACTGCATACACACTGTTCTATAATAAAAATAATTAGTTTGGAAAAAGATCCTTTATAATGAAATTGTAGAATATAAATAGACAAGAGGGCCCCAAGGGGGTGCAAAAAAGTATCTCTTTGATTTAAAAAGAAAAAAATATAATTAGAAAAAGCCATTAGTTGTCATCTTTCTTCACTTTCCATTATTTACTTTAATTATTCTTTTCTCACTTTTATCCTACTTTTAAATTTTCCCAAATATACCAACTTTTCTAGAGGATAATAATGCAACATAATTTAATTTTAAAACCTACATCATTATCCTTCTCCTTCAAATACCATGCCCCACTTCGGCTAATAAAGCATTCAATAATAATATTTTATTAATTACTAGGCCCATATTATCAAAATTAAGAAATAATGAATATTTCAGGTCCAAATAATCAACATTAAATAAAATTAGTTTCTTTTCTCCTTTTATAAAACCAATTATAATATTAAAATGAGCATTTTTTACATAAGAATAAATTAATTTAAAAAGAGACATGGCAATATGCCCTTCCCAAAATTGCTTGCCCACAAGCAATTATAAACCATGATGTTCAAGAATCATTATGCCAATGTGATGAATCAAAATATAATGCCCATGTAATCTGAATCTTATACATATCAAGTGAGACAACTCCTACCAAATAACACTAAAATTATACTTTCCCTAACATCTAAAATATCCTTGTACAACTCAAGTAATTTGATCATTTTTTTCAAAAACAATTTGACCTTATGAGAGTAAATATCAAATAAATGAGTAGGACTCACAACATCATAAATGGAAACTTTTATAAGATACATGATACAATGCATGATAAGAAATGAAAATGAAAATGTACTAACTCTTCTATTTTGAATGTTATCAAAATCCCAAATCAATCTAAAAAATTCTTCACCATGATTTCACTACACCACTATGATAGGTGTATATATTGGAGACTATGAAGTTGAATGGATTGGTGTCAAAAAAATGGGCTGTAAATTCCCATATTTTGTTGTCTTTACTTCCAATGTAATGAAGTTCATAGATATACTTTCCCATTTTTTAAAAGAATGGGAAGTGGTTGTACTAGCCCTATAGGAATATTTTGTTCTCAATTATTCTATTGGCATGTTATACATTCTTTGATAAGCACGAGAAAATCCTTTTTGATACACTTCTAGGAGAATCTCTCTCTAATCTATCTATAGTTTTTAAAAAAATGGATGTCCTACTAATGGTGCATCATGAAATGCTTCTAGTATTTTATTTTTCATCTTTGATTTAGGTAGAATGAACACTATGTTCTTGAATAAAATCATCCCATTTGCTACTATGTAAATATCATTCTTCTCCAATCCATCAAGAATGTTAGTAACAAATGTATTCTTAGCATACTCTTATAAGATATAAATTTACCAATCTAAAAATATAGTATAAATATTACAAAGATTGGGAATTCTAGAGAATGTATCGGCTACTATATTCTTCTTACTCTTAACATATTCAATTTCAAAATCATACTCTCTTTCAGCTTACTTACCCATTTTCATTTCTTATCATTCAATTCACGTTGGTTAAGGAATTGTTGACACTGGAAAGTGCACCCAGTGGCAGGAAAGCAGATTCCTGCCCTCTCCCCGCAACATGGAAACCCCTCTCTCGCCTGTGGGACGGCAAAGCAGGAGAGGGGAGTCTCTAGATATGGGCTAGTTCCCTCTGATGTATCTTGTTTGTTTCAGGTAACGCAAAATATAGGTATATAGGTATACTTGGGGGGGGGGGGGTGAAAAGGGAAAGAAGTGCAAGAAAGCAAACAACCTACTCTAAAAGAGGTGATACACCAAAATAAAGGAGTGACCTTCCAGGTCCACTCTCAGAATCAGGAAAATGCAAGTATACTCTACACTGAAACTTGGTAGAAAAGGCCAGGTTGCTGGGATGACAGGGAGGTTTCAGGGAAAGATATAGAAAACAGGGACTCACCAAGATGCTGTGGAATGCATACTGTAAGTGACCTCCTTTGTTTCTGCATCCTAGATGGAACTCTTCCCCTGTAAACTGCAAACTGACATTCTGTAGATAGCTGATACATTAGTATTTTAAAACCTATGAGAGCATTTAAAAGGAAATGACTGAACACAGATTAAACATAGAGAACATACACAAAGTATCCATCCAAGAAAGAGGTAAAACTGTATTCTTATTGATTCAGGTGGGGAAAATGCAGAGCATTGCTCTTTACAAAAGTCAGGAAGATCCTGAGAAATGGCTAAGTCTGTGTATTTATAACAGAAGAGCCAAGAGGAGTTTCATTGGAAAGCATGAAAAACACTATTGACGACATCACAAGTCTACCAAGGCCATGCTTGTTGCCTCATTTTGCGTGCTGGTCTTCTCCTCTGACGGCTGGGCGGGCTTTTTCTTGTGCACTGCAAGTGAATTTTGCCGCCCTTGTAGTGGGCGGCGATTTTGCCGCCCTTTGCATGGACTTTGTATAGAACTGTTGCCGATGTCGGTTGATAAGCTGCCGATGGCGGCCGTATTGCCGACGTCGGTTCGTGAAAGCTGCCGACGTCGACAGAATTATACTCCGGGCGGCAATTTCTCCTTCCCCGCCATGGGGCAGGGTTTTCTGACTTTTACGCCTGCCGTTGTTCTGCCGACGTTGGTGGTTCTACCGATGTCGGCTCATGTAGGGTGCTGATGACAGCAATATTACCGACGTCGGCCGATGTCCACGGCCTCTTGTGTTGTGGGCGGCGAATTTTCTGCCCTCTGCATATTTTTTGTAGGTGGGCTCATTTTACCCGCCCTTGTAGTGGGTGGCGATTTTGCCGCCCTCTACATTTTTTCCTGCCCTCTTTTTGCCTGAGTGTCGAACACTCCAGCTTTTTTCCTCTTTCTCTCCTAGACGTTTGAAGACTGCCTTTCACTGCCTTTCGTGACCAATGCTCTGCAACGGCGCTGTCGAAACCTGAAGGTGGATCTTGCAACCCGAAATGACTGGCCTGTGAAGCAGGTGTAGGAGGTGATCGAGATTTTGCTTGAGGGGTAAAATTGGGTCAACAAATTGGCAACTCACGGGGGAAGCGTGCCTGCTATGCTTAGAACCCAGTTGCCTTGCATATCCATTGGGTGCGGAGTCGGATGGTAACTTTGAAGCGAGTTCACAATAGCTTTGATAATCCCAGAATCAAAATATATAGAATTTACCCCCACGGCAAAGGGAAACACACAAAACTAAAAACAACTAACTGTGCAAACTGCACTTAGGGAAAACAGGGAAGGAAAATAAGGGAAAATTATGTACAGTGGAACCAAAATTCAGTGGCAATGCTTCAGATGTATCCCATTGACTGGGATACGTAATTCTTCGCCATCTAACCTGGAGAGTTGGAATGCGTTATGCTGCTTGCACTGAGTAATCATGTAAGGACCGCTCCAGAGGGCATCAAATTTTGCATGTTTACCAGGCTTAGCTCTATCCTCATCTCATTTTAGGACAATGTCTCCTTCAGCAAAATTCATTGACGAAGACTTCTTGTCGAAATGTCTTTTCACCTGATGCTGGCGACTGATCATAAAGACCATGGCCTGATTCCTTACCTCCTGGAGCTCCATTAGTTCACACAATCTGACCTCCATGTTGTTTCCTTCTTCTAGCTGTAGTTGATGAGCGAGGTCCAGTGCTGCCAATTTGAGTGAGATAGGAAGCCTTGCTTCCCTTCCATACACAAGCGTGTATGGAGAATTTCTGATTGACCTTTTCGGGGTGATTCGATCGGCCCATAGAGCTGTTTTCAACTTGGTATGCCAAGTTCTCTGATTTTCTTCCATGGTCCTCTTTATAATCCTGATCAAATTTTTGTTAGTGGACTCAGCTAGTCCATTCCCCTGCGGGTAGTAATTTGACGAGGTGTTGAGGTATATACTATACCTTAGCGCCCATTCACTAGTTTTTGTCTCTAGAAAAGCCAAGGCGTTATCTGAGATTATAGCGGCTGGGACCCCAAAATGTGTCACTAAGTCCTCATAGAAATCTGAGACCGCGCTTTCATTTGCTTCTTTCAAAGCAATGGCTTCCACCCACCTAGTGAAATAATCCGTAGCAGTCAGGACCCACTTGTGTCCGGCGCTAGAGGGAGGATTGATCATCCCTATGAAATCTAGGCCCCACTGCATGAATGGTTGTTCAATTTGAATGGGCTGTAGGGGCATGGCAGCCAATCGCTGCTTTCCGTCAAAGAGTGCACACTTCTGACACTTTCTTACCCAGGCATGAGTATCCTTGAAGAGAGTGGGCCAAAAATAGCCAGCGCTCATTATTTTTGTTGCTGTGGTCTTAGGGGCAAAATGGCCGCCTGTCGGCCCATCGTGAAACTCAGCCAATACCTTGTCAGCCTGACTGGAGTCAATGCATCTCAGGAGAACCCCAGAGAGATCCTTCCTAAATAATATTCCATCAATCAAAACATAGGGAAGGGACTGAAGTTTAAAATACCTTCTTCCGGCCCTATCAAGACCCTGTGGACATTCGCCCATAAAAAGGAAACGCCTCATGTCCAGTGTCCAATCTCTTACGACAACTGGTTCTTCTGCAGTGGCTACATCATGGATTAGCAAGCTGTCTTCATCCTTTTGTCTCAAATCTATGGCTACCTGTTCACACAGGCCCCTTCCTCTCACCAACTTGGTGATTTTGATGTCTATGTCATACTCCATTACCTTGGTGATCCATCCCGCTCTTTTTTCGTTTAAGTCTCGATTGGTCAAGAAATATTTGACGCCAGGATGTGGAACCATGAGATGGATCTTGCTATTTGACAACATATATCTGAATTTCTTCAGGCTGCGCACTACTGCCAGGACTTGCTTCTCTACATAGGTGTACCTGGTTTCGAAGTCCTCCAACCCCTGGCTGAAGAAGGCGAGTGGTTGCTCAAGGTCATCACTGTTTGCTTGGGTAAGCATGGTAGATATTACTTCTCCGTTGCTGAAAGTATAGAGATTGAGGTCTTTATTGAAGTCGGGGCTGATTAGAGCGGGAGCCTGGGTCAAAGCCTGTTTGATAGCTTCAAAGCTGTCCTTCCTTGGCGTCGTCCATTTGAATTCTTCACCCTTCTTTAGCAAGGAGGTCAAGGGTTTAACTATTTCAGCAAAGTTCGGAATGAACCTCCGAATGAAATTTATCCTGCCAAAGAAATTCTGAAGGCCTTTTTTGTGTTTTGGTAGGGACATCTCCAGAATGGAGCGGACTCTTTCTGGGTCAATAGACAAACCTTTCTTGGACACAATGTGGCCAAGAAGTTTCCCCTCATGAACCGCAAATACACATTTCTTTGGATTTAGGGAGATGCCAAATTCCCTGCACCTCTCAAAAATATGTCTGAGGTGCTTCATATGCTGCCCTGCCTCTTTGGAGAAAATCGTTATATCATCGAGGTACACCAGCACGTTCTTGTTTATCAAACCACTGAAAGCCATGTCCATGGCTCACTGAAAAGTAGTGCCAGCGTTGGATAGGCCGAAAGGCATCTTCTGATAGGCGAACGTTCCCCATTTAGTGGTGAAGGCTATTTTGTATTGGTCGGAGTCTCGCACCAGAATTTGATTATATCCCAAATAGCCATCCAGGAGGGAGAAGCGTTCAGAACCAGTTACCTTTTGGAGGATCTGCTCCATGTTTGGAAGGGGATAATGATCTTTTAAAGAGACTTTATTAAGGTCTCTGAAGTTGACGCACAACCTGATCTCCCCATTTTTCTTTCTAACTGGAACCAAATTGGCCAACCATGAGGAATGTTTGATCGGAAATATAATGCCGGACTCAATCAACTTGACCAATTCTTTCTTCATAAGGAGCTCGACCATTGGATTTACAGGCCTCTGCTTTTGTGTGACTGGTTTTGCACCTTTATCTAATTCAATAGTGTGCTGGGCGAGCCTTGGATTGAAGCCTTTCAAGTCGCTATAGTTCCAGGCGAAGACGTCAGCGAACTCCTGACACAGCAGAATGAAATTTTGCCTTTCTTGAAACGTGCAGACCTTACCAAGCGCTAGCAACTTGTCCTTGAAGATTTCAACTTTTTCATAATTCTCCTCTTTGGTAGTGATGCATGCTTTGTCATCTCTTAGTTGGTCTTCTCCGTTGAAAATACTTTCAAGTGTGACCAGACCCTTAGGGAGTTTATTGTTCTTCAATTGAACAATCTGATTTCCATATTGCTGCTGCAATTTCGCTTGATTGTGGACCGCAAACTCGGCTTCTTCCTGCAGGAAAAGAGCTATCTGTTGGTCGCTTTCGAAGACCTGCCAATTTGTAACATTATTTGGAATTGAAGGCCGAACCACCACCTTTAAATGGCGCGAACCACAATCCCTGCTTATTTCTTTCGAAACATCAAATTGGGCACCAATAGCTACCAACCTGTCAGCCTGTTTATTCTGTTCTCTGGGGATCGAAGTAAAGTTAAGAGCAAGGAAATCCTCCATCAAGTCCCAGACTCTATGTTTGTAAGACTTTAGTAAGGAGTTCTTGGTCAGGTTTAGGCCTCTGATTTGGTTCACAATTAATTCACTGTCCCCTAGGATTTGCAATTTCTTGATCCCTCTTTTTCTTGCCCACTCAAGTCCATGAATCAAAGACTCATATTCTGTAATTTTACATGTACAAGAAAACTGGAAATGGAAAGCTAAAAAGTACCTTTCTTTGGAAGGAGAGATTAACATTGTCCCACCACCACCACCCAGTTTGCTTCTAGAACCGTCGAAGTATATTTGCCACAGGCCGGGGTCTTCTTCATTCTCCTTCATTATATTGGGCATGATGGCACTTTCTTCATGCAAGTAATAGACGCCAAGATCCGCTTCTTCAATAAACTTGTAAGGATCGTGCTCAAAGTTATCGCTTCCCCACTCATCCAAGAGTAGATCTGTGACTCCTTCAAGAGCACAAGATGAAGATTTGTCCATCTGAAAGTCTTCTGGATCAATGATAGTGTAACTGACATTCACTGCTTTAGGTGAATAGGGCTCTAGGTGGTCCTTATAGAGTGGCTCAGATTCGATTTTCACTTTAGTTCCGTACTTGGTTCTGAAAACCAGGTATGACCAATTTGCTGCTAGATAGCCCCCTATCTTGGACGTAAAGTCCCTAGACAAACATATTGCAAAATATGGAGGAACGTCTGCTACCACTATATCCTGGGGGATTGAGAATGTCGGACAGGCATGCAATGTTAAACTCAGTCCCTTTAGGACTCCGACTGTCTTTGCAGGTGTTCCATCGAGTTGCAAGACTCCTCTATTCATTGCTTTGTACTTTAACCCCATCTTATCAGCAATGCATTTAGGCATTACTGAAATGCTGGCCCCACTATCAATTATGCAATTGTGTACTAAAAATTCTCCTATGATCAAAGATACATAAAAAGGGGGAGTCTTTTATTCTTTCTTTACCTGACCTAGAGCAGAAGGCTGTCCATTTGTCATTAAGACATTATTAGTGTCTGGCAAAGCGGCCTGTCGATCTAGCTCATGCAATTCTTTCTTCAATACCTCCTTTTGTCCTGGAAGAGACAACGAATCCCAAAGAGAAATATTCACATGCAATTTCTTCATTTGATCAACTATATTAACTTGGGGGCTGATTCCCTTCGTGCTCTCCTTTGCGATGATCCCGGCTAGAGCTGTAGACTGAGGAGCTGGAGGTACAGACGATTGACCAAGAATTGGGGCCCTTTGAAAAGGGTATGGTGGAGGATTCGTTGCTGTCTGAGGGGAAGCTTGCGCTTCTCCAACCGCCCTTCTTTTAAATCTGGTGTTGGCTGCAATGCAGTCAGCCTGATTGTCTGCAGCACCCCCATGATTAATTGCACATAACTCGTCTTCTTCGTGATTTATCAGGGTAGAATCTGGCTGAGTTTGATTGTTACTCGTGCTGGGCTGAGCTGGGAACTCGAAAAATTGAGAAAAATCAACACCCTGATTTTCTGAATTTTGGAAAAAATTGACCATATCGTTTGTGTGGGCGGCTTGCTCTTGACTTTGTCCCATGGTTGAATGACCTGGCTGCTCCTGCACTAGATTGTTCTGAGTAGGCACCATGGCTTTAGATGATGAAGAAGGGCCTGAGTTATAATTCTGATAAGGCCTGGTTGTAGTGAGCTGCCCCTGACCTTGGTTATAGTTTGGAAAAGGGGGTCTAGGAGCATGGCTGTAATTCTGATAACTTTGGTTTGGCTTGTGGTTTTGAGCTTGCTGCCTTTTTAGGGCAACAAGTTCATTTGACATGCTTTGCAACAGGCCCTTAACTTCATTCAATTCATTGTATGGAAAAGCCACTGGTTTCTCAATGACAGGTAGGGGAGCAATTGTAGGAGCGACAACCTGAATTGGGGGCAGCAGTTCTGGGAAAAGTGGCATATGAGGCCTAGGGGCAATTTTCCCAGCTTGAATTAAGCAATTTTCGGCTGCAATGGCTATGTCGTACGCAGCTGGCAGGATGTGTCCCCCCATAGATTGGATCATCATAGCGATGTCACTATTTAAAGCTTTTAGGTAGTACAAGAAAGTGTAGCTGGGAGTCAGTCTGATCAGGATGGGAATTCTATCCCAAGTCTTCTGAAATTGCGTGTTGAAGTCTTGCATATACTCGTGTGGAGCTCTCTTTATAGTGGTCAGTTGTTCTGCAAGAGAGAGGCCATCACTTTTTTCCCCAAAACGATCAGTTAAATGGGTGCCCAATTCATTCCAGGAATGTATAGAATTCATAGGCAAGGTGCCGTACCAGTCGAGAGCTTTCCCTTTCAGAGACAAGGCTAACACTCTGATGGCAATATTCTCTTCTGTTACATTGTGAATATTGCAAAGGTTGGCAATATTTTTTATATGCTCAACCACTGTAATAGGTCCCACTCCATCAAAAGAAGGCACATTTTTTAGAGCTGTTCCTGGGATCGGATCATAGCGTGGGAGGTTTAAAGGGCTCTCACCATGAAAAGCTGCAAAAGGCAAGGCCATGGCTGGAACAGGTTGTATTTGTGGCTGAGTTGGGTTGGTATTTTTTGCAACAAGGCCAGGAGGGTTTACTAGTGGATAAGGGCGAGTTCTTTCAAACCTGAGCCTTTTAGCAGAGTTTAAAGGTAGTTCAATGAACTCAAAGGGGACCCCTCTTGAAGCTGACCTTGTGGTAACCTTTGGCATAGGAGTTTAAGTGACTGGTCTTAAAAATAAAGAACTGAGCTCTTACCAGTGGAGTCGCCAGATGCTGAAAATCTTTGAAATGACTGTAGCAGGACCAGCATCAGTCTTGAAATACTACTGTGTTGAGAAAAGGAATCCCACCGGGCATGCCAAAACTGTTGACGCTGGAAAGTGCACCCAGCGGCAGGAAAGCAGATTCCTGCCCTCTCCCCGCAACATGGAAACCCCTCTCTCGCCTGTGGGACGGCGAAGCAGGAGAGGGGAGTCTCTAGATATGGGCTAGTTCCCTCTGATGTATCTTGTTTGTTTCAGGTAACACAAAATATAGGTATATAGGTATACTTGGGGGGGTGAAAAGGGAAAGAAGTGCAAGAAAGCAAATAGCCTACTCTAAAAGAGGTGATACACCAAAATAAAGGAGTGACCTTCCAGGTCCACTCTCAGAATCAGGAAAATACAAGTATACTCTACATTGAAACTTGGTAGAAAAGGCCAGGTTGCTGGGATGACAGGGAGGTTTCAGGGAAAGATATAAGAAACAGGGACTCACCAAGATGCTGTGGAATGCATACTGTAAGTGACCTCCTTTGTTTCTACATCTTAGATGGAACTCTTCACCTGTAAACTGCAAACTGACATTCTGTAGATAGTTGATACATTAGTATTTTAAAACCTGTGAGAGCATTTAAAAGGAAATGACTGAACACAGATTAAACATAGAGAACATACACAGAGTATCCATCCAAGAAAGAGGTAAAACTGTATTCTTATTGATTTAGGTGGGGAAAATGCAGAGCATTGCTCTTTACAAAAGTCAGGAAGATCCTGAGAAATGGCTAAGTCTGTGTATTTATAGCAGAAGAGCCAAGAAGAGTTTCATTAGAAAGCATGAAAAACACTATTGACGACATCACAAGTCTGCCAAGGCCATGCTTGTTGCCTTGTTTTGCGTGCTGGTCTTCTCCTCCGGTGGCTGGGCAGGCTTTTTCTTGTGCACTGCAAGTGAATTTTGCCGCCCTTGTAGTGGGCGGTGATTTTGCCGCCCTTTGCATGGACTTTGTATAGAACTATTGCCGACGTCGGTCGATAAGCTGTCGACGGTGGCCGTATTGCCAATGTCGGTTCGTGAAAGCTACTGACGTCGGTAGAATTATACTCTAGGCGGCAATTTCTCCTTCCCTGCCATGGGGCGGGGTTTTCCAACTTTTGTGCCTGCCGTTGTTCTACCGGTGTCGGCTCATGTAGGGTGCCAATGACGGCAATATTGCCGACGTCGGCCGATGTCCACGGCCTCTTGTGTTGTGGGCGGCGAATTTTCCACCCTCTGCATATTTTTTGTAGGTGGGCTCATTTTACCTGCCCTTGTAGTGGGCGGCGATTTTTCCGCCCTCTGCATTTTTTCCTGCCCTCTTTTTGCCTGAGTGTCGAACACTCCAGCTTTTTTCCTCTTTCTCTCCTAGACATTTGAAGATTGCCTTTCGCTGCCTTTCGTGACCAATGCTCTGCAACGGCGCTGTCGAAACCTGAAGGTGGATCTTGCAACCCAAAATGACTGGCCTGCAAAGCAGGTGTAGGAGGTGACCAAGATTTTGCCTGAGGGGCAAAATTGGGTCAACAGGAATGACTTTAAACTATTATGATATGTCTTCACCATAAATCTTACCCAAACTAATTGTTGGAATATTGTCATTAATGTCAAATAAATTGTCATTAATGTCAAATAAATTATTATTGATGTCAATGGATGACAAAAATGTCAATAAAAATGCTGACAAAATGTTGAAATGTCAATGGAAATGTTGATGGAAATGTCAATGGTCACATCTTTTGGTGAAGAAGTGCCTCTTGGATGGGATGCCTCCGATGTGAAGAGCCTTTGAAGGATATATAAGGTGGATAGAAGGTTAAGAAAGAGAATGGAAGTTGAAGTGTGAGAAATGTGAAGATTAATAAAGAAGATAAAGAAGCAAGTATGTAGAGAATAAAAAGATATATCATACAAACACATACAAATTTGAAGAATGGAATTAATTATTTCTAGAATTCAAGCATAAATAGATTTTTATGGAGAAGAAGAAGATAAAATTGAATTTGCCATCATTCATTGATGAATCAACAATAGTAAAGTGGAAGATTGATTTAGTAGAGATCAATGCCTTAGAAAGAAGAGATTGGTATCTCTTGCTAAGTTGGTGCTTAGAAGTGGGGATTGGTGTCTCCAATAGGTTGGTACCTAAAAATAATTTAATGATGGAGATTGGTGTTTATAGGAGGTTCGTTCCTATGAATCATATAAAAATATTATTACATAGATGGATTTGGATGGTAGTTCCAAGCAACTATTCATTTGTGGTTTTTCTTGAAAGGGTTTTCACAAAAATTTGGTGCCAATCTATGTCATTTTTATGTGAATGCTTTGACCATGGATAGTAAGTTTCATTAAGTAAAATATAATATTATACTAATTAACCCCCCCTTAGTATAAGTATGTGATCAAAAATCAGTATTAGAGTGGTTCCTTTATAAACAACCTAACTGCTAGAAGGTAAATCTCAGGAGCACACATGGCTAGACAAGAAGGTTTTCCCACAAACAAGGCTTCATTATTTGAAGAAACAAATAATGTTTTTTGGAGTATAATAATGAGAACCTATTTAATTTATTTAGGATTTTATATCTGGAAAGTAGTAGTAAATGGTTATATTGCTCCATCATCTCCACTAATGAATCTAGCCAGAAAGAAGGCTAGTGAGAATAATGCCAAAGCCATGAACATTATTTTGTGTGGCTTACCAAAATTAGAGTTTTTCAATATTATACAATGAGATTTAGTAAAGGAAATGTTTGATAAACTTCAAAAATATATGAGGGTGATAAGAAAGTGAATGAGGCAAAACTTCAAACTAATAGGACATAATTCAAGAGCTTGAAAATGAAAGATGAATAAAATGTTGAGCATATATTATTTGTGTGGATGAAATTGTTAACACCATCAAAGGAATTGGTGAAAAGGTTGAATAATCCATGATCGTTCAAAAAGTGCTAAGGTCACTTCCATTGATATTTTATGCAAGAGTTTTGGCTATTGAAGAAATACAGGACTTAGACTCATTAACAATGGATGATTTGCATGGGATTCTCATGGTGTATGAAATGAGAACTGAAAAGAAAAAATCGTATAAGAAGGAAGCAACCTTAAAATATTATAAGAAATGGAAATATAAAGATCTTAAATCAAGTGATAGCACCAGTGATGAAATAGATGAGAAGAAGGCCCTATTTGTCAGAAAGCTTAAAAAGGAATATGACAAATACAAAGGTAAATTACATTTTAAGTGTTTCAATTGTGGTAAAATAGGGCACTTTTATACTAAATGTCCACATGAGGATGGAAGCGATGAAGAGGAAAATAATAATGAGAGAAATAAAAAGGAAAGCAAACCTAGATATGAGAAAAGCTTTAAACAATATGAAAAATAAGAAAAAGTTTGGTAAACACAAGGAAAGTCTCTATTCTAAAAAGGATGGTAGCTCAACTAAGAAAATCGATGAGAGAATTTTAGGAAGTGACAGAACAAAAACTATGTTCATGGTTATAGGAATAATTAATGATGCCTCTATAAGTGAAGACACCTTTAAAGAGGAGGTAGATGTCGAGGATGAAGGAGAAGTAATTCATAAACAACTCATATATGCTTTAGGTGAGATAAAAGTTCTTAAGAAGAAGAATCTGAAACAAATATTATAGATTTAAAAATATGAAGAAGAAAATCATGACTTAAAAATAGAAATGTCTCCTAAACTTGAAGAGTCAAAAAAGGTCATCATTAGTATAAATATTGAAATAGAAGAAGCCAAGAATATAAAGGAGGAAGTAAGAGTCTAGATTAAGGCAAATAAAGACCAAATTACCAAGTTAGAATTAGAAGTTAATTTATTAAATAATGAATTGGAGAAGACATGTGATAAACTGGAAAGCACCAAATTACTAGATGAGATTCTCAATTACAAAAGGTCATGCATCGACATTGGTTTTGGTTATGAAGAGAAACAGAAGATCACTAAAGAAGGGAAAAGTGAAAAATATATAAAACCACCTAAGAGGATGAATATAGAGAAGCCCAGGAAATATGCAGATGAACTCAAGGGATACATAAAAGGTGAAAGTGATAAGGAGAATGTTAATAAATGGAATGTTACTCATCCCAATGAAAAACAAGGTAAGAATGTACCCATACAAAATATTATAAGAATCCCTTCAAGATAATATAATGCAATTCGGTACACAAATTTCTTATATGGTTATTTTTATTCATGCAATCATTTTGGGCATAGATAAATGGAGTGTAAGACATATGAAATAAATAGGTATGCATGGAACAATGGCATAAGTACTTATAGAGTTCCAAGTAGAAATTATAACTCATTTGTACCATTATCAAATTATAAAGAAAGTGACATTGTATGTTATAATTTCAATAAATTTGGTCATATAGCATGATTTTGTACAAGTGTTTTATGAAACCTCTTAGGTAGAATAAGAAAGTGGAAGCCATGAGTAAACAAAAGGAAGAAACTTCAAAAGTATGGAAAAATAAGCAAAAGCAATAAAATAAGGAGAGACTTATGCTTGTGCAAGCTGTATTTCATGCAAATGAGGTATCACTAAGCTCATAAGAAGCAAAAATTTAGGGGGAGCTAACATTGCAATATATTTTAGATCTATAGATTCTTTGGTGATATGTATTCAAAATACAAAGAGAAATATCAACTAATGAATATTCTTTGTAAGAATGATGATGCAAGTGATGGTACTATTATTAGAAACAAGTCAAAGAAGCATGAATAAATAAAAATGAAATCAGCTAGGAGCAGAACATCTTAAAATAGTCATGAGCCAACGTTAAGTGTATATTGTAGAAGGTAGCTCAGCTCCAACAAGTGATCAAGATAGGAATATTAATGAGCATATGGATCATGATATGTAGATAGAAAGGGAAGTAGAAAAGAGGAATTACCACTTGAGTAGCTATAAATAATCCAAATGGATGTAGATGATGTCAAAAATCCTAGATTTGATCAAATTCAAGTAGAACAAATGAGAAAAAATAAAGTCCCTGTGCAAAATTATAAGGAATAGTAGAATAATAATCACTCAGTTGTGGTGATGTTGAAGAAGATGACATGGATCTTTCCCATGATTTATTTGTGAATGGAAGTATAATAAACATCCCTTTGTCATTGATGTCAAAGTGGGAGAATTAACGGAAGGGGGAGTGAAGGAAGAGAACTACAACAAGGGAGATTTTCTCTACATATTTGTCATCAATGACAAAGGAAGATATTATTGGAATATTTTCATTGATGTCAAAGGAATTATAATTGATGTTAATATTGATATAATTATCAATGGATGATAGAAATTTCAATATAAATGTCAATGTAAATGTTGATGGAAATGTCAATGGTCACATATTTTGGTGAAGAGGTGCCTCTTGGATAGGGTGCCTCCTTTGTGAATAGACTTTGAAGTATATATAAGGAGGATAGAAGGCTGAGAAATAGAATAGAAGCATTTATACTTGTCTATACCTCATATCACCTTAATGTGGAGGGATCAAAAGTGAGACAAAATCCTTGTTTCATAAAGTTTAATGTGATATGTCCCTAAAGTAATTTTATCAACTTATGAGTAAATTAATTTTATCAACTTATGAGCATGGCTCTCAAGTTTGCCTACGACCCTAGGACTCCAATATTTATGATATGGTTCTCTCCATGTTCTTAGACTTGATGATACTCTCAAATAAGCTCAAACACCCTCCAAATTTGATTAAATCTGTCAAAGTCATAGTCAAACCACTGTAGGTGCTAATTTGTATGATACAAGGTAGTATGTGTTAGATTATTTCTCCAAGTCAATTTCTCACATTTTGAAAGATTCAGACTTATTATTTCAACCTCAGAACCATCTCAAAAATTATAAAATCTCTTTATCTTATCCTCATGATTTTGAAAGGTTTTCTATCATCTGATTGTGTATGATAATCATGAAGGAAGATGACTATGTGAGTGTGTTAGATCTTAAACCTCATAAATAACACCCTTAATACCTAAAGAATTTAAAGGGAAGTCAACCATCATTAAATATGAAATTAGAAACATTATATCCACATTTGTTGTCAAGGCACTTTCATGAGAATGACCTTGTAATAGCTGAAAATTGGCCTACAACCTCAATGGAGTTCTCAACTAACAAATTGAGATATTTTTCTCATGAAATCACCTCTAAACATGAAATCAAGGTTGGAAACCATGAGAGAATAAATTTAAACTCTCCAACACCATGTAAAATACTTATTTTTTATAGACTAACTCAAACAAAGAGGAAACCATGAGGTGATGGGGATGAGTATACACAAATGAGTTGAAAATCTCCTTAGCAATGGTTTATACAGCTTGGTATATGAATCATAGAAATATTTACATGAAAATAAATTAGACAAATATTAATATCTCCCACCAAGTTCATTTGAGTTGATTCAACTCCTCCTAGCCATACCATCAAAAAATTGATTGACCAATTTTGCTTGTCTAAGAGAGTTATGGAATAATGAAACATTTTTTTGCCATTTTTGATATTTTCAAGGGTGAAAAAGTTTGGAAATGATCTCAGGGGACATAAAAGGTCACTGTATAAGTATTCCTCATGTACCAAATATGATCTACAACTTGTAAAAATATCCAAACTTTCTCTAACTGCATGATTTTCTTATTTTGATGATACTACTACATTTTTTTAGTTATGAAATGATATTTTATGACTTGAAATAACACATGGATGTTAAGAGACACTTTATAATACTTTTATTTAATTCTAAACCATACAAAATTCATAAATAGCTCAAATATAACCCTTAGAATGACATAAGACTATCTAGGACAAAAGTGACCATGACCAAGGCTAGAGACATTATAGATGAACTCATTAGGACCATGGGAGACATTTCAAACTCTAGGGGGCCCTATATTATTTTTTAATTATAGGGGGTTACATTATTTTGATTTATGGTCAAAATAGTCAATAATACCCTAAATCTAAGCCCTAAACACTATACCCTAAATTCTAACCTAAAAAATTTCCCTATTTATCAATTGATTTAGTCCCAATTAACATGATTTATAGTAAACATTAGGTTCACACATAACATAGAGTGATTAGACCTTATATACACACTTAAACCTAAACCTACATGCCTTAATCCCTAATCCCTAAACCCTAAACCCTAAAACATAAATTTTAATCCCTCATACATAATCCATAAACCCTATGCACTAATGGATTAATCATTCTAATCCATAATCCTTAATCTATATTAAGTATAACATGATTATGCTATTCAATAATGCAATCACTTTATTTAATAACACGATTGTCTTATTCTTAATATAGACAACACTCAGTTCTCAATGTTGATTTTTAATCCCGATTGAGTATTAAGAATAACACAATTATGTCATTACATAATGCGATCACATTATTCTTGATATAAACTTTTCAATATGTTGTTGAAGGAGAACCTAGTATAACAAATAATGTGATTGTGTTATATAATGCAATCATGTTTTATTATTATAGACTAAAATAAGTTTTCAATGTATTTTTTAAGCCAAATTGAGAATTTTATCCCCACAAACATTATTTGCATACTTCTATAGGACCTACGTTGACCCCACCTTTGAAAAGCTGTCAAATGTCCTTGATGGGTGATGAATCATGTTTGAGTAAGAGGAATATATTGAAGAATAAAACTAGAGGAATTAGAATATTTGAGAGAGAAAAATAATATAAACATGAAAAACTTCATGGTAAATAAGGTATAAACCCTAATCCTGATGAGCCAAATGCCATAGATAATGAGCCAATTGACAATAATGAATTAAAAAATGTTAAAGTTAATCATAATGAATTAAATAATGATGAAATTAACCATAATGAAATTGACAATAATGAATTAAATAATATTAATTAAATTCATACTCCTGATAATACAAAGCAACAATGGAAATTTTTAATAGAGTACCATTTCTATATCAACAATGACTGATCACATTGTTCAGAGTATGTGCAAGGTTATTTTCAAAAGTTATATGAATAGTTGAGTCAACGAAAAATTAATTTCAATCAAAATTACATTTGGTTAGACAATTACACTTCATAATTAAAAAATACATGAATGTTTTATTGGTTGAGTAGGATGCACGTTACCAAAGGTGTAGAACAAATTTGGAGTTTCATTGAGGTTGGCAATGGAAAAAGGGAACATGATGGTGTTAGAGCATGTGTAAAAAAAGATATTGAAAGGGAGGAGTTGAAATTTGAAGAGGGCGTTCATTTGATAAATGCAAAAATTGTGGTGGTGTAATGAGAACATATGTCATAATGTTCAACCAAATTCTACTGCTTGTAGACATTTCTAGTTAATGGAGCAAGAACACTTGGCAAAGTACGAGGATTGTATGAATCTAATGGGTTCAAGTGACCTTCACTCATTTTGTATCTCAAATTCAAGTTCTTGGACTATTCATAAAAGACACTTAGCATGCTTTTAGAATGAGTGTGAGTCACAAGGGTGGGTGGATGAGTGGAGTTCCAAAACTATAATTTCAATCAACATATATCAAGTTCAAATAAAATTTAAACTTATAAATATGACATCATCAGATGACTTTGACCATGTATATGATCTAGTGTAACCAGGTAGACTATTTTTCATTATGTACAATTTATTCTCATTATATATCTTCATATTATCACTAAAAATGGTTTTTTGTGATACATGGTATGTTTTTGTAGTTAGTCTAGAAGAGGATAATGAAGAGGGCACTGATTACTAATGTCAGTGTGTAGAAAGAAATAAAAAAATGACTTCCCTATTTTAGATGGAGAAAACATTGACTATCTTACTAGGTTAGTGGTAGTCACTGTAACTTGGTTTCAATGATATCCTATAAAAAATTTAGTTCAATGGTTTTTAGAAGAGTTTGAAATGAATAATTATATCCTATAGTATTCAAATTTAATTCATGTAATGAACATTCAATTACAAAAATATCATGGGAGGCCATTAAATAGGAAACTATGGAAAGTTTAGGAGTAAGACCATGAAGCCATTCTTGATACTATCAAGGTTAGAGCATATTCTAGTGGTTTGTTGGATTGAAATATGTAGGTATGTTGAATTTTAAAATGTAGATGTAATCAATTTTACCAAATATTTTTTACTTTCTAGGTAGTACATATGAATTTTATTTTTAATTACTTATTAACAATTTTTTGTAGGTTAGTGGTACGAGATAAGCTTCTAGCTTCATGTGGTTGGCACTATTAGTAGATAATTATATATTATTTAAGCTAAGATAATCTTAAGTTAGATGTGATCAAATCTCAAGAAATGACTTAAAGGTTTCATTTTACATTTGTTTGAACTTAGGCTAAAAAATTATTATTTTTTGTATTGGGAAGGGCATTCTTGAGGCTAGAATGGGTGGTGGGTTTGTCAATTGGGTCTGATGGGAGGCCAATAACCATTTTGTATATGTTATATTCCCCCCAAACATGTTGGTAGTGTAATTTTTTAGTCAAGAATTATCGAAACCAAATTTCTATAACCACAACTTCAAATTTGACATTTGTTGTTAATGTTTTTGCACTTCAGAACGGTGGTTAAAATGTGCTTCCAGGTGGATTTAATCATTTTGGTTGTGTGATAGCATGTAATTTTATTATTTTAATGTGATCAAAGTGATATACTCTTAGGTAGAGGTGTCGGAGGCAAAAATGCCAATTGGAGCTCAAGAAGTTGCTTATTCAATGCCAAAAAGTTACTTTTTTGGACCCCTCACTGTAACTTGTCCAATGGATTTCTCTAAAAGGTTCCACCTCAGTGATCTAGGCTATAATTATAGGGATAAAATAGGCAAGGGAGTGATATTATTATTAATGGAAAGTACTTACAAGTTTATTTTTATGTGTGCTTGAACTTAGACTAAAAAAATACATTTTTCTTGTATTGGGAAGGGCATTCGTGAGGCTAGAATGGGTGGTGGGTTTATAGATCAGCCTTGATGGGAGACCAAGAACTTAGTCATAGAAATTATCGACCCCATTGGACGTGTTGACAGTGTCATTTTTGGGTTAGGTAGCATCAAAACTAGAGTTTTGTAACCATAACTTCAACTTTGAAAACATTTGTTGTCAGTGTTTTCACTCTCCAAAATGGTAGTGAAAATGCACTTCTGAGTGGATTTGAACATAGTGGTAGTGTGATAACATGTAATTTTTATATATGGAAGTGATTGAAGTGATATATTCTCAAGTGAAGGTCTTAAAGGCAAAAATTCCATTTGAAGCTCAAAAAGTGTGGTTAGGCATCTTTAGAATACGTCTGGATAGGTCTTCAAAGCTTCATTAGAACATCTTTAGAGATTTATTAGAACATATTCAGAGCTACTTGGGTATATCTTAAGAGTTTCAATGGAACATATTTGGAGCTACTTGGTAGATCTTCAGAGTTTCAATAAAACATTTTTGTATCTTAATACAACATCTTTAGAGCTATTTACATAGATATTTAGAGCTCGACTAAGGATACTCATAGCTCATTGTGTTCTATGTTGAGTCTTCATAACTATTAATAAAAATGTGTTGCCAATTTTTTTTATGACTTATCAAAACAATCCTTTTGTAGATATGTATCTTTGTATGCAAAATTGTAATCATTTCATCTAAGTTAGACACAAATAACAAGATAAATAATCAATAATGTATCACATGCAAACAAAAGATAATTGCAATCATTTACTACTTATATGGGACCTTAAATATTAAATGTAATGCAATATATAATCAAGAGGCAACACTTGTGGATAATTTATATGAGATATAATGAGCTATATAGAATGCTCATCACTAGTTTTAAGAAAAGCTAGTCAAAAAGGCATTATAGCTAGGTAAAGGTGAAAGATCACATAGCTTACATGCATAGTTATCCGAGTGATAAATTTTAGGAATTTATGAATTATTTTTTATCTTTGAATTATAAAAGTTTGAACATGATTGGGTATGGGTTTTAAGTGGAATCAAATTGTGTTAATGATCAATTGAAAAATTGTAAATGGGTGATGATAAATGCAAAATAGATAAGAATGCCATTAGTCATTTCCACTACACACAATGAAATAAAAATTTAATTTAAAAAAATGTGGGAGATCCGAGATTTATAGTATTTAAAAGAATAATTTTTTAATCATCATTTATGTACAACATTAAATATGAGATTTGATAGATAATAGTTTGGAAGATCAAAACAACATTATACAATAACACACAATGAAATAAAAACTACATATAAATTAGATAGATTTCCATGATAGGCATACAATATAGGCACATGTGTGAAATTTAAACAATACATATATTTCTATGAGAGGCATAAAAAAAATTACATCTACCAACATAGTATCTAATGTTGGGTGAATGCAATATACACATATACAATGCCAAAAATGCATAAATTGCCATACAGGCATACAAAAAAGTACATCTCTTGGAAGACATCATATTCATCAAACAACCTCACTCTCTTTTCCTTACTCAAAGAAGACTCTCCCTGGTATGCCCTTCTAGTAGATGGAAACCCCTCTAATGCCTTGGATTTCTCTAAGTTCTGACTTTGGGTCCTACGCTCATAGCTCATTTACAACTAAACCTATTCAAATACAAGTATTACCACAAAATTAACATAAAATACATTCAACCAATTTTTAAGAAATTAATTTTGAACTAAAATTAAAAATCATTTAAATCTGCACTCATTGAAAACTCATGATCCTACTCAATGTATTTTTGACGCTCAAACAAGTCAATGACAGGGTCAACTATTCGAATAAGCATTTGAAATATAAGAGAAACATGAGAATTTACCCTACTAATCTTCTGAATGGGAATATAAGATGTCATAGGATAACCCTACATACATAATACATTCACACAAATTATATTTTCCCTAAGTATCTAGTACAATTATTAAAACACTTGTCTATTTTTACAATTTAAAATTATAAGTTAATATATACCTCTGTCAGTGCCTGTGCAAATGACATTATTGTAGTAATGTATATGTCTATCTCGGCCTCTAGAGAGGGAAGAGTGTCTACTTGATCCATCAATTGTTCATGTAAAAAATGTCTCACTTACTTTTATATAAAGTATCAAAGATATATATGGCATTTTTTCTCAATGTAAACCAAGATATATATGGCAACATATTTCAACATGCATATCATGAAAAGATAATATAAACCAAGAATCATGGAAGTGTAACTACCATGCAACATGCAATGGACATGAATAGAAACTAGTTTTCATGTTGGAGGTAATATAAAAAAATTAATACATGTAGGAAGTATGAGTGGAAGAATAGGAGGTGGAAATAATAGTAGCACTTCAACAAGGCAAAGTTAAGGAGATAAAATGAATAAGAGACATATCAAGTTAGCTATCCTTACTTGTAAAGATTATTTGGATAGATTAAAATGTAAATAAGTTTCTATAATTTTATGATTAATATTATGGTGTTCATATCTCTAGTTAGAGAAGATTCAAGTTAGTAGTCTATAGGTTCAAAGAAGTGAAACCCAAGTTTCAATACTCTATCTTCAGGCACAATTAGAAAGAAGAGAACATAATCAGTTTAAAGTGTCAATATAAATTATTGAAATATGAGTAAGGGATATAAGATATCTATGAAATGAATTTAAACATATTTAAAATCTTATTACTATTTATAAAATGCAAAATACATGGGAAGACTATATACAACCCAATTAGTAACAATTCTTAGTTTGCATAGTCATAAAGAAAGACCATATAGAGTTCTTAGAAATAGTGTTGAGGATTTAAGGTATTTGAATGTTATGAAATATTTTTTTTCCATGCATGTGATTCTTTTAATTTATCTCAAATGAAGGTAAATGGTCTTAAGGGTTTATTCTGTCCTATTTGTTGACATAGTCATATTGGAGGGGTACATAAATTCTGTAAAACTACATGTTGAGAGTGGTTTAGAATTGAGAAAGGAAAAGTGATAGTTTTATAATATGCATGGGGTAATGGTAAATCAATTTCAATC
Organism: Torreya grandis; assembly: GCA_037957365.1. Classification (NCBI taxonomy): domain Eukaryota; kingdom Viridiplantae; phylum Streptophyta; class Pinopsida; order Cupressales; family Taxaceae; genus Torreya; species Torreya grandis. The sequence goes on from JARHVA010002453.1 coordinate 2,136,809, forward strand.
CTTAATATATTTTATAAGGGTTAAAATTTCATTCTAGTTCATTTATTATCCTCTCGGGTAGGTATAGGACTGAGACAACACAAGTTAGGGTTTGAAACTAAAAAATAAGATAACAAGTGATTTAACTAATAAAAGGTCATTAAATTTTTTGGACAGGTGTATTTATATATGAGGAAGAGGATTTTTAAGGTTTAAAGTTTATTTGAGTTTGTATGGTATGGTTTCATGGTCAATAGCCTTAAATTAGGCCTCAGAGACCTAATTAGTCATAAGGGGTATTGAATTAGGTGTTATCCAAAGAGAGTTAAATTATGAAAGTCCCTACATGAGCTATGTGATGTAAAGAGGTATATTAATGTGGGTTTGGTTTGGTTGGGATATTTATAGTTTACGTAGAACAAGGAGGTTTACCTCAAAAAAGGGTTAGTAGAAGGAAGGTGTCAAAAAGGAAAGAAGAGTTAAGTGAAGAGTTGAAGCTTGTGGGTTAGGTGGAATAGTTGGATGCATGAAATGAGATGTAATTGAGTAGGTAGATGATCTTATGAGTGTTATGGAAGGTAAAAATCAAAGTAACATGTAGACCTATGAAAACACATAAGAAGATTGTAAAGAATAGAGAAAGGATAAAGAGAGAGAACATGAAAACAAAGTATGAACTGAGGAGGTTGATGTTAAAAAGAAATATTGAAGAGGTAGTTGAATAGTAAAATCACTTCAAGCAGATAAGGAGGATTAAATGAATACAAGGAGGTTTAAGATACATTAAGTAGGTAAGAGTAAACAAAAAGAGGATGAAGACAAAAGATAAAGAAGGACAAGAAAAGATCAAAGCTGGGTATTTAGTAGAGGTAAGTGTGTGTTTCCATCCATATCAAGGAAGATTGTTAGAACCTATGCATCAATATGTACTTGATAGATAAATTGAACTTACACTTACAAGGCAAATATACATAGACTAAATGTACATAGAGCATAAGAATAACTCAAAATTTTAGCTTTGTATAAGTAAAAGGTGTTATCTTAATAGAGACATATACAGTAGTGGATGGGCTAGTAGATGAATTTAAAAATGTAAACAATGGTTACGTCAAATTAAATGATTCAAATATTGATTTTGATGATAAAGGCACCGTCACCTCTTGTGACACAAAAATGACATATATATTTTTTAATTTTTTTGTAAATTAATTGTTAGCTAAATTAAATTTTCAAATATAACTTAAATTTAACATGACACTTATATAAAATATGCCTACATCTATGTAGTGGTTGATGTTTGCATACCAAATATACATGCCAAAAAATCATCACTAATAATAATATTATCTAGGACCTCTGAACCACTAGTGCCATCATCATCAGAAGGTTTAGTACACATAACTTCAAAAGAAATGCAAGGGTGGGGTCAAGTATGCACAATAGGTGGTGTATCTCTAGCATCAGTATGTGAGAGCCTACTCATATGCTAAATAAGTGTATTAGTGAGTGAATTAAGAACATTTAGAGTATCGATATCCATGACCTACTGAACTATAGAGGGGATCTTAGTCTCAAGTGCCTTTTGGATATGGATCCTTACATGTTGATTAGGTGCATGATGTGCACCTGGTCAATCCTATGTAGAGCTATTCCTTCGATCATGAAACTCACTAAAATCAAAATAGTTTGAAATATCATTGAGGAAAAACTCAAAGTAGATTTTCCTCAAAAATACAATGGGACCTTGTGGTTGTTACATGATGGATAATTAAACACCATCCACCATTGATCCAAAAAATTAGATGTGATTAAATTATGTTGGAAGCAATGAATTAGAAAACATTTAGTAGTTACCAAAAAGGATGCATTGGTGGTTAGGTCAATGACTAAGGCACAAATGGAGGCTTTTGATATTTCTTTATTCTTGACCTAAACTGTTGACAATTTGTCAACATAATAATCCCTACAACTATCTCGTTATGAAATACATCTGTCAATTTGACTCATTATAGAGTTAATTTGACCTAATAATGTCTCTAGGGAATTGGATAGATGGGTGTGGTGGGGGTTAATGGAAGTGGGATCCCTCATTCTTCCTATTAATTCTTCAATTTCACTTTTATTTCCCATAATGTTGTCAATTAGAATCTCTTGATTGCCTGAGGGATTTTGTGGAACTCTAAGAGGGTGAGGTGGAGGGATAGGAGGAAGAACAAGAGGGTTTTTATGGAGAGTTAGGTGGAGGGTGAAGAGGAGGAACAAGGGGGTTCTATAGAGGGTTAACAGGATGGCTTGTTTAGAACAAATAAATTACAACTAAAAATTATTAAAAATTAAGGTTAAATAATAAAAATAATGAAAAATTAGGGTTAAAAAGTGTAGATGTTTAGCACTTACATCTTCTAAATGGTGGCATCATTAATCAATAGCTTTATGAGATGTATTTAGTAGCTTCGCGCCAAGCTTTGGTCTCTCTCTCACAAAACATGATCACAGAAGGTAAAGGAAACTTGAATGCAAAATGATGAATTTGCATTTGCATTTTGATTTTTTTTATCACATAGGTAATGCAATTACATTATTAACGTGATTGAATTATTGAAAATAATGCTTACATGATTGCATTAATAATGAAACCCTATTAATAATGTAATCATGATAATAACATGATCATATTATTGTTTAAAAAAATCACATTATTTAATAACATGATTGCATTATGACTTGGTAATACTATGCCATAATTTAAATAACATGACATATTAATTAAATAATGTGATTTTATTATTTATTGATGTAATCATGTTACCAAAAAAGTCCATAAAATTATCCCCCAACTCTGTGCACTTACCCATTTGAAATAATTTAGTGTATCTATTTGAACTAGCTAGTCTTACTCCTAAGTCAAGTCAACAACAAAGTCATCCATGGATGGAATTGTCCATGCTGCTTCAAGGGCACATTTAGTGGCATGAAAGATATAAAAAAATATAGAATAGTTGGATCCCAATGCGGTAAGGATGGAAATAATCAATTGATAATATTTTTTTTCAATGTCGCATGAGTGATTTTAATTTTATGAAGAAGTCTTGTTTCATATCAAAGTCACCTAGGATCAAACTGATGAGCTCATGCTCCAACTCATGGCTCCTCATTTCATCTTGATTTCCAAAGACTTTATCTAATAAGTTTCAAATTTGATTTAGAGTTTTTGTAGATTTGATATGCAAAACAAGTTAGGAGACATAGATATGCACAATAAACATCATTTATACTACTTCACCTTCTCTACGTAAAGTGTTAGTTTTATTTTTTTACCCATCAACATTTTCTCCTCAACAGGATTTTTACTTTTAATTTTGACTCATGATAGTTGAATGATGTAAGAAGTGAAATTAAATTGAGATCCATGGTGCATAAATGAATTAATTATTAAACTATGTGTGTTATAGATTGGTAATGTAAAACCCCATGAATATATAGAGGTTCAAGTTGATAAGGCACTAAAATAACACTAATGCTAATAACTTAAAAAATATGCACCTTCAAAAAAACTAGCAACTCAAAAGGACCAATGGGCTAAAATTTATGCTCAATTGAAATTTAATATGGCAAGGTGATCATCAACTTTACAAAATTTGAAAAAATGCTGTGTTCAAAACTTAGAATTGGGTACTAAAGTTAAGTCCCCACTTGTAGGAATCTAAATTTAAGGCCCCTTCATGTGACCACACCATATGATGAAGGGGTTAAGGGGTAGGATGAGGGATCTGCTCCTTGATGATGTCACTTTATACTATGATGTGACTTGGGGAGTGATGTCACTCTAAAAATGTCCCATTCTTACCAAAGAATAGTGTCATGAACTACTAGCTAAAATTTTAAAGTTTCACACACATCGCAAGGAGTCTACCCAGACCTAAGTCATGTATAGAAACCTGATCACATCATCTCATGTTGGGAGGATGGTTTACAGACCTGTGAAGGTGTGATCATGTGGTTAATGGTGGTGATTTGTGATGGATTTAGTGGCTAGGCCATTGGGTCATTAGACCATGAATAGGCACATGATTATGAATCCCACATTTGCATCAACCAAGGTCAAGCCAATAGCCTTGGTCCCTATGGTCACATGTTTTCATTGGTGGAGCTCAGGCCGACGAGCCTTGGGCACTATGGAGGTGTATCACTATGTGGCAAAGGGTCTGACTGATGCAAATTTTGGCCCATAAAAGTTAGAAAATGTATTTGTGTTTTTTATTTGCATTGTCATGAGGATGAGAGCCTGAAGAAGCCAATATTTTCTAAGTCCCAAATTCTATAAAAAATCATCAAAAATGGTGAAAATCTCTGTAAGGAGAACCCATTTCTTGGAAAGTTTATACATCCTTATGAAAATATGTAAAATACCCACTTCATATTTTATAAATCCCAAAAAAAATCATAAAATGTTTCTAGATTTGAGTACTAGGTGGTATGAAATTTATAGATTTTTTTAAAACAACTTCAAACGATCTAAAAATGGTGAAAATTGACTGCCATGAAACTAGGTCATGTTTATAGCCAATCTTCAGATTTTGACACCTTCTAAATCCAACAACACCATCTAATTATCATTTGGAGACAATGACTATATAGATTTGTATATATTTTTGAGAAACCCCACCAAACCCTTAAAAATTTAAATGATAAAAAATACCTAAACAAGCTGAATACAAATTCTCACAATAAGAACCATGGCATTCAGCTACTAGTAAAGTTATGATACCATGTTAGAGTGGTCTACTATTGGATCTATTGAATAAGATCGAATGCATAGAGAAAACCTATATAGAGTAGTGAAACCTAAAAAAAACAACTTAAAAGAGGAAGAACAAATATCTTCATAATAAATAAATAATATTAAGAAGCATTAGCTAAAAATTACATAGAAAGGTTTCTTATATAATTGGAAAATAGACATGTCCCAACATTCTCATGTATGTGGGATTATTTTTCCCTTAAATAACTTTATTAAACTTAAGTAATTTTGACTAGACTATGTAGACAAAACCCATTGAGATAAAATTCTACACCAACAGGGACTCTCATGAAAGTGAACACTTATTTCTCTAAACAAATCATGTGTGGTTGGATGAAGAAGGTAGTATCACGTGACACCATCTAGATAATCTATAAATATTTAACACTTAGATTGAGGTTCAATATCTTTATGTATCTTCTTTAATATACATGTCATAGTTGGAGATCTGAAAACCCTAAAATACTCAACTTTAGGTTTCCTTCCATGCTAAGATTTAAAGGGTGTAATGCCTTTCATACATTTGTGAGGAATCCTATTCTAAATATAATAATCATAATTAATGGCTTCGGCCCAATACTAAGGTGCCAATTACTTAGATTGAATCATAGAGCTAGCCATCTCTTTCAAGGATATGTTCTTGCATTTTGTAAATCCATCATGTGAAGGACTATAAGTAATTACTCGCTACAAATCAATCCTACATGTGGTACAAAACTACTTAAATTCATTTTAATTTTGAAGAACTTGACAGATTTATCATATTATTTCTCAATAAGTGCCTTGAAGTCATGAAAATATTCAAATATTTTAGACTCTTGCTTAAGGAAGTAGACCCATGTATATCTCAGAAATCATTAATAAAAGTTAGAATGTGCTTAGCCCTTGTAAAATATTGATTGGGAAAAATCCCAAATACATCACTATGAGCTAAATATAATGTTTGTGAAGCCTCAAAGCATTGACTTTGTCAAATTTTGCTTTGAGATGTTTTTCAAGAGAATAACCCTCACAAAGTCCCTTAGAGAATTGGACTCGAGGTAAGCCTATGACCATGTCATGTTTGCTATGTTGTTCAAGGCAGTGGTAATTAAGGTGGCCAAACCACTCATACCATAATTTGATAACTCTATCTGAATGATTCAAAAATTCATTCATATAAGAATTAGGTGCAAAATATGAGGTGTATAACCTAGCTTAGATCTTCCCTACCCACAACCACTGTAGAATCACTATGAAACTCCCTGATGATAACTAAATGTGGTAAAAACTTAACCCTTATGCCTTTGTTAATATGAGTGATTTGATAAACAAACAAGAGATTAGTTGAAAGAGAAGGGACACTTATAACATTATTGAATGTTCTTCCTTACATTTCAATAGATCCTCTTCTTACAATTGGTATAAAAGTGTCATCACCCAAACTAATAAAAGACATTATATAAGGCTCTAAAGAAGAAAACTCAACTACTAAATATCTTACGTTGTGAGAAGCACCTGAGTAAATAACCCATTAAGTTCTTGGGGCTACAATTGCTACAAGAGCCTTGTCATTTTATTTATCTTTCCCCTTGCCCTTTGCCTTAGTAGAATCTTGGGTAGATGAATTTGGTTGATGGATTCAGGAGCATCTATGTTGTTCTTATTTAGGAGATGAGTTAGGTGATATATTTACTTCTTAATGCAATTTTTTTCATCATGCCCATTTTTATTATAATAGGCACACATAAAGTTCTCTTTCTTAGGTTTGTCATTGGAAGAAGAGACTTTAGTGTTGGTTTTGGTAGAGGTTGATTCTTTCTTCTCTTGATCCTTATTATTCTTATTATTTGATTTGTTTGAAGTCTTTACTTTTCCATTCCCAGTAATTATGGCTTGATATTTTATAGACTTGAATGTGCCCATCTAGACCAACTTGTCTTGCTCTTTGGGTAAGTCAGCAATGAAAACATCTAAAGAGGGAATTTTCCATGCAATGCCCAAAGATCTTTTAGCGGCATGGAAAGTAGAGACAAAGACATAATATTTAGGACCTAGCTTAGAGAGTATAAAAAAACAATCTTATTTATTTATCCCATATTCTTTTAACTATAATCTTAAAGACTTGAATTTAGTGAATTAATCCTAAAGGATGTCAATGTTATAAAGACTTAGGCTAATGAATTCTTTCTTAAGCTCGTGACCTCTCATCGCATTTTGCTTCCCAAATAGTTTACATAGAATGGTCCATACACCATGGGTTGATTTGGTAGGGTCGAAATAAAATATGAGATTAGGTGCTATGTAAAGAAAAATAACTTATAAACTTCATCACTATGGTTATACCACTTAACTTTCTCTGCATCTATGTTAGGTTCAGTTTTATCACCCATGGTTATTTTATACAAACCCTTACTCCTTAGAATAATTATCATATTAATTTTTCATTCATGATAGTTAAAGGGAGTTAGTGGGTTGACTAAACTTGAATCCATTTTCATGCTGAGTTGAGTTGTAGTAGTACTGCAAGTTATTATTATTGTAAAAATGAAAGTACAAGCAAAAAAGAAAGAGTAATTAAAAAAAGTACATTCCCTCAAATAATGAAATGGTGAATCTTCCTACAATGTTACAAATAATGCACGCTCAAAATATGTCAGGTAAAACTAAGAATGCATCTAAAACAACTAGTGTAAATGTCAAAAAGACATGATTTATAAGACTAGACGAGGATGTTGGACTCAACCAAAAATTCGTTCAAGATGAGTACACAAAGTGAGCAAGTAAAAATATTAATAGCAATTCATCTTCAAATATTTTCCACAATATATTTTAAAAAAAAAAAATAATAAAAAAATCTACACTAACAATGCTAAACTTGACCAATCCTCTTATGTATTACTTGTGGATTCAAATAAAAGTAGCCTATTTGACCTTGTTTTAAATCAAACTAAAAAAAGTTATTTTATATGCTAGATTTAAAAAAAAAATTAAAGCAAACTTTGAATAAACTTAGTTTGTTTTAGAAGAAACTCTCAACCCTTTTGAAATTGTAGAGGTCTTTTATGTCATTGTTAGAATAAGTCATGTGCTATAGCTAGGGGGTTGTAAGGGGTGGCCTATAGCCCCCTACTACAACTAAAGGCTATTTTCGACAAGGCCATTAGGTTGATCCAATAAATTTTGATGTAGAAGATGCATGGAATGTTGGTTTTGACTGGGCATAAATGAGAGTAGACTCAGTAGGTGAAAATGTTGTAGAGAAGGGTTGCCTGAAAGCAACATAGAACTAGGGTCGAATAGTCTCCTGAACACACAAAACTAGTCAAGCCTGAGCTAAGGTCAAATATATAGACTGATACTGAAAAGAGTAGATCAAAATTGAGACTCTATGGAGGTACACAAGTATTTTATAGGGAAATGCACCAAGGAACATGAAATAGACAATCATAAATAAACCACAAAAATCATGGTAATGGCTGCCAATGAACCATATCTACAAAAAAAATGACTCCACCTAATAGGAATACTACCATAAATGGATTTTATACCAAGATTATTTTGTAAATAACAATATCATGTTTTTAATAACAATAATAAAAAACCAGACATATGAATATCATAGGTGGATTTGATACCATATCATAGATGTCGTCAGTTCTGGATAAAGTGAATGCAAAGGTCAAGTTCACATGAGATGCAGCTTGTGCACACCACAATGTTGTTTAAGTAAAATGAAATTACTCAAAGACAATATTGTTAGAGATAGAAAGCAAGTGGAGCAAGACCCAAACTTTCATTAAGTTGAAAATCTCTCAAATGAAATGAGTACATATAGAAAAGTAAGGAAGCAACTCCTCCACAAAAGGTGGTCAATAGACGTCCATAATAGACAAATATCTCTTCCACAAAAGTTAGTCAACAGGACCAAGATTAAATGAATCACTCCCAAACCTAGGATAGCCAGTCAATGGATTTATTTCCTAATCACCCAATCAACCTACACACATAAGCTAGCTTCTTCATAAAAATACGAAAAATCCAAATGAAAGAAAAAACCCAGAATAAATAAATATGAGAATAAAGAAAACTCTTAATCTGACAATATGTTTTTGGAAAGATCATGACATAACCAAAAATAATAAGGAAAGAGAAAATGAGAAAAAAAAAGATAATTAAAAATAATAAACATACTAATAAAATGTTATTTATACCAATAAACAATAAATACACATTTATCTTAAGAAAATGTAATTTATAACTAATAAGAGTAGATATTAACTAATTAATTAATATAAATCAAATTACACAATTATGACAATAACTCATTCAAGTAATTTGATAGTTAACTACAATATCTATGATTTTTATTAATTATAATCATAGATATAATTTTTTTTTAAATTCTACTTAATTAAATACAGTGATGCCACTTTGTCCATCTTTATTTGCTTCTTTCATTTTTTGCACTTCGCTATGAAATTTTCTCAGATTATCTAATATTAGATCTTCGTCAATAAGAATTATTGTTCCCTTTAGTTTGGGAGAGTGTAAAAGCAAACTAGATTGGAAAGTAAAGGAATTAATTTTACTTTGCACCAATATTTTTATATTTTCAATATCTCTACCTATTCTCTTATCTTCTAACATCAATTCTATGTTAATTGAATCGAGATCACTAAAAGTTTTAGACTTTGACAAATTTAAGTATATTTTCTTTGTCCGTTTATTTACATTCATTTTGATAAGTTTTTTTTGGGTAGAAGAATAGATTTAATTGTTAGATGTGTAATAACAAAATTAAATTTTGGATTTTTTTTGGTGTGGTTTATAGTTCACTTTTCGATGGTAGAGATATGGGGGAGGTAATATCCCTTATTATTATTGGAAGGAGGTCCAAGGGTTTGAGGATAACATCTGCAAAGCAAAAAATCAAAAGAATTAAAGCTTTGTTTTTAGGAAGACGAATTATCTAGATTCTATTTTTAAAAGAAAAGTCTTAAATGACATTTTTCTACTCTATTTTTAGCTGGAGAAATCTTAACAGTGCTTTGTCAATTAAACGTATTTATCTTTGTAAAACTCGTATGTAATCTTACACATAACCAGTTCACATATAATCTATTCATCTTAAAATTAATAAAACTTGATATCTTTCACCGTAAATGTTTCTTTAACTTATTAAAATTTTACCACATAAATTATATATTTTATTTATACATATTGAAAATTTGTTTATTTAATTATCTTTATAATTACACTATATTACTTTTATATAATAATAAAATACTTAATTTCTTAACATCAAATCTTTTTAATATAATAATACAATATTACTTACATCTTTTAGATTTATAATATTATAACATTCTCAATTTAAAGTAAAACAACTTAAATATTGCACCAATTCAAATTAATGTTCAAAGATCTCTCAATCTTTAAATGTGGGCTTATATGTCTTCAAAATCGATCCTCAACTGTGTTTCTTCTTTACCATCCTTTGTGAACTTGAATTGCTATCTTCCTTTATTTTGTGCAAATAACATGTTGCAAACGTCATCAATCTTATCCTTTTTATTTAATAAATATTCGAACTGTGATATGCTCCATGCTATGCTCCAGTGATTCAATTCCATCAAAAATATTTTTTTCAGATAATTTTGATAGCCTTACGATACCTTATTGTTTGGTTGAAAGCTCGTTCTCATCATTTTAGAGGAGGATGAAGATAATTTTGTTTTCTGAGTGTGAATGGTTTACACCATAAAACTTATTTATGAAGTCAAGTTCAAATCCAGGATTTCAAAACAAATTTAACACCATAAAATTACACCATAAAAATTATTTATGAAGTCAAGTTCAAATCCAGGATTTCAAAACAAATTTATCAGAATTAATATCTGTTCATTTTTCAATAAAAAGATATATAATTACAATTGTTATTGTATTTTAAAAGTAAAAAAATACTTTTAAATAATATTTTATATTCAAATTTTAAAATTAAATTATCAATAATAAAGTGAAAAATAAAACAACATATTTTTATGGACTATCAAAATAAACACTATTTTTTTTTATAAATATACAACGTATTTAGCAAGCTCAATATACCCACAAGATAGTCTCTTCCATCCAGTAGAAACAGAAACAACCTTGTACAAGAAAAGAAGTCATACTCCTATGTCTACTGATGATGATTTTCTGGCTGCTGACCCATCGGTTTTCTCTGTGATGACTTCACCGAAATTTCGAGGAGCCACCTTTCTCCGTCGGAAAAGCTTCTTGGCTATCGCTTTCATCTGTGCGCATCTCATTTCACTGCCATTTTTCTTCTCCTCATTGTCTTCCTTGTTCTTCTCATGACCTTCCTGCATAGCGTAGTATTTTCTGTTAACGTATGCTTCGGCCAGAATACCCACTGCAGAGGCCATGAGTAAAGATTCAATTCCTTTGATAGGTTGCTTCCACTTATTTCCCTTGCAAAAATTGTTGCAAACCCTGTGGAAAAGAAAAATAGTTAGAAAACATTGTGGGAAAAAATGCAAGTCTAGGGGGTTTTAAAGAGGTGCACGGCGGCGATGGCTTGCAGAGCACGGGATAAGATATGATCATTGCCGTGTTCAACAAGGAAGCTCATGAGCCACACGTTTAGAGTCTTTTCCCAAAGAATGGCGGGTTAAATTGATTTGGACCAAATCTAACGTGGGCACTAGTCAGCAAACGTAGAAAATAAGAACGATTAGAACGATAGGTGGGACCAGTATCGGATATGATGGATCCCTCTCTCGGAATGCTTAGGGCAGGGATGACATTTTAAATGATCCACAATTTTTTTTCAGTTTTGTTGATAATGTTGTTTAATTTTTTTATTATATTATTTATTTTACAATTTGTTCAGATTTATTTAATTAAAAATAATTATTTTAAATTCTGTTTTAACTTTTTAAAATTAGTTTAATTTTTTTTTAAATTTTTAATTCATTTAAAAATAATATAAATATATTATTTTAAAAATAATCATATATAATTTATATTATTAATAGAAAATATTTAATATGAGTTTTTTCTCCTTCCTCTTGTTATCTTTTTGGTGACCCGAAAATACATGCACTATGCATAAACATTTTTTTTTGATGAAATATATTTATATATTAACATAAATATATAAATAATTCACAAAAAAATAAGGTGGTATGAGAGCACGCCACAACACACTAGGCAGAGCCTAGGAGTAAAATTAAAAGTATCATAATATAGGGAAAACCTGGAAACAAGCCACAAAGTCATAAAAAGAGAACTTTTACACAGCAAGAGCAAGGTCAGATGACGATGGATCCATATCATCTAGACCCAACCTTGAGCTTGGTAAATCATTGTAGTTCAGAATAGACTCCCAACCAATATCTTGGGTAGTGTCCATATCATCATCTGCTTGTGTCTAAGTAGATGAGATAGCCAAAGAGAGCCTGGGGAACTTATCTAGCACATCCACATGGCCTCCAGGTGGCATTCCCCAAGGATCTGGGCACGGAGTAGGAGGAGTGCCCCAGCCATCTTACCCAGCAAGGGAAGGAGGCAATGACTGCCACCCTCGCTGCTTCCCAAGAGGGAAAACACGCTAATACAGGGTACCGCTATGAGAGCGGCACCTGGAATGACTACGACAATGCCCACCATGAGGCTACTGAGACACTTTATCATCCAATCTAGGATCCTTGGGTGGAGAAGGTGGAACTCGAGCCATAACACAAGGAGCATCTCCCCAATAAGAGAAGAGATCCTGAAGATGCCCAAGCTCCATAGCCACTTTATTGGCTTGAATTTGAATTTGCAAAAGAACATTAGAGATGATAGAAGATTTGTGCAAAGCAAAAATAGTAAAATTAGTAGAAGCATGATTAAACACAAAATTATTTTTTTCTTGTCAAATCCAAAAGAGAATCTCCACTATGAAAGTATCCCAGACTTGTGTGTATTTGAAGGGCATTGCGGATTTGTCTCCAAAGAGGATGTGCTGCCAAAGGAAGAATTTAGACTGGAAAAGCTTGAAAATATCATGGATCCAGGTCCAAGCCCTTTGAGCTTTGGAATAATACCATAAGAGACAAGGAAGCATCTCAAGGTGGCCATAGAAGGGGCAAGTAGGCAGGTGGACTCCAAGCTAAATGTGTCTTCAACCAATAGGTAAGCCTTGGTGTAGTATACACCAAGCAAAATGAGTAAGCTTGGGCTCCACACAAGCCCCCCAAACAATGTTGAAGTGAAAGATCTATGTTTTAACAGTTGAGTGCAACCCCAATCGAGCATTAAGCTTGTCAATGGTATGGGGGTGAGCCATGCATAGCCAAGCCGAGGAGTGCAATTGCAAGAAGGGGTCTCAACACATCATTTCAAGTCCTTCCACCATGGTCATGTAGAATGGACTGAGATTTTATGGAGCATGGAAGCTGGGACAACATTGAGGATCTCCCGGTAGGATTCCTGGTTTGCATTGATTAACCAAAATTTAGGTTTTGCCTCCTCCCAAGATAGCCAAGAGTGAGAGCACCTACAAAAGATATCCTAAATAGTATGAATTCTTTTGCAATATAGATTGAGGGCATTGATTTAAGGGAATTCTACCAGGGGCACTTCATTGTGCCAAAAATGAGAGACCACCAAAGAGAGTGGGAGTTAGTAGAGACACTGTTATGGAATCTTGAGCCATTCCAGAGTAACCATGGCTTAATCTTCTCCTAAGCCTTTCAGATGATTTTGGCCACAAAGGACCCAGTGATTTGGGTGGAAGACTGGATGAAAAGTAAATTGGAGAAGTCGAGCCCTTTCTAGGTTTTCTTTCCCTTAGGCAAGCCTAAGGAGATACAGTGTCTGAATAACACCTTCTAAGCTTCTAAGCCCTCAATGGCCTACACAATCCATTTGGCACATAAGGCAATTCCTTATCAAGCTATGTCGATGAGTCCCATCCCTTCTACTTCATGCGTGATGTAATAATATTCCTAGGCCACCCTACAAAATATTTTATCTTATGGGGAATTGGCCCAAAGGAAATATCTGAGCAATTTCTCCAACTTATGGTAAGATGTTTTGCAAGGCACCCAGCATGATGAGTAGTACACATGGGTGGATGCAAGAATTTTTGAGTAGTTTTGATATTTTCTTACTAATGAAATAGACTTGGTCACCCAATAATATTCTTTCTTAGTAACTCTGTCAACAACATATTGCCACATCAAAGGTGGTGAAGCATCTAAAGTAAAGGGGATGTTGAGAAATTCAAAGATTTCATCATGTTGGATCCACTTCCAATAAAATCTAACAACCCATACTGGTAGAGGGAGGTATGATTGTCTGTAGCAATGAGTTTTCTACCATTAGATGTTGGAGCCAGAAGCTAGGCAGAAGGTGTTAAGACACTGTAAGGCATTGTCCACATTGGCTTCATATTCAATGAGGGTAAGGAAGGAGTCTTCTACAAAGTGGCCATTAATCAATTACATATCTTCATGCAGATTAGTTGCATCAAGAGGGAGATAAATTCCCTTAACAAGGCCACTAGCTTGGGAATAACTAAGAAGATATCCAAAGCCCTCATCTGTAAGAACATACAAGGTGAGATCTAGAGGGTACCTTTGGTGATTGGAATTAAATAATCCAAATTGCCTAGAAGTGACTCTATTAATGGAGAGGACAACCAAGGCATCTGAGAAAAGCATCTAAATGGTTTGAGTGAACATGGGCTTGAGGCCCAAAGCTCAAAGCATGGCTAAGATAAAATGCCATTCGATGTGATCATAAGCTTTTTTAAAGTCAATTTTGATGAACATAGCTTGTTGCTTAGACTGTCTAACCCAATCTATCCCTTCCTAGATGGTAATGATGTTATCCAAGATATAATGACTTCTGTTGAAGCCCATTTGTTCTGGATGCACAATGAGAGGTAGCATATTGCACAACTAAATTGCTAGAGCCTTGGTAATAATTTTATAAGAAACATTTAGGAATATGATGGGCCACCATTTGCATATCAACACATGATCTCCCTACTTAGGTATGAATTTGATATTTCCTTTATTTATATTTTTACCTAGTGAATGTGCACAAAACGTTTCTTGATAAACCTTATGCAAATCACTGCCCACAAGATCCCAAAGAGTTTTTTATAATTTCCAAGCAAAGCCATCAATGTCAGGGGCTTTGTCATTAGTCATGTGAGACACTACTTCATGTAAATCATCAACAGTGAGGGGCCTATCATAAATCACCCACTGGGTAAGAGTGAGTTTGCATGGCACCATTGAAAGGCATTGCTCAAGGGTAGTTTCATGTTTAGTTAAAGATGCTTGAGCTTTGAACACTTACTAATAATGATAAACAAAAGCTTGCATAATTTGTGAAGTCTCTATGAGTCTATTACCAGCCTCAACAATGATTTGTATTTGCTACTTCAATTTTTTGGATAGCAACATTTGAAAGAACTCCTTAAAAGCTTTATCCCCTATTTTAAGCCAAAGAATCCTACCTTTGACTTGGGTTCCCTGGGCATTGTAATCATATGTAATATAAATGCGGTGCCTCAAGGATGTAACTCTCATCTACAAGATCTCATTAAAAATATCTTTTTCTAGAGTTAGAGCCATGTGGCTCAATTTTGAGGTAGTAGCAGAGTAAGAGTATCTCCAAATTTTGGTAAGTTAGCAGCCATATATCCATAAAAAGTGGGAGGTACTTATGATAATGTCATCCCACTAGAGAATCCAACTAGATTCTTAGGAAGGACGTAGATCTAAATTCCAAACTCTCCTAATGTGTGCCACTATGGGCCTATGCTTGAGTAAGGAGGTATTATGGAAGAATTGCATTTTGTGGACTTTGGGTTTCATGAACTGCCGTGTCACACGAAACTGAATGGGAGATTGATCAAAAAGCCCAAAATCAAGTAGCGCCTACACCAGAAGAAAAAATTAATTATCAAAAGAGAAGTACAGTTGGGTGGACATCATTTCCCTATCTAGACACTTCAAAATCTGAGTGGGGCCTTCCCTAAAATTACTCCAAGTATACCAAACTCCATCTGTAGGATGACATGTTAAATTAGGGTCATAAAGGCCCCATTTAGTGCACATGTAAAACCATGCCTCCCCTTCACCAGTTGTCCACTTCATAGACAAGTGACCCATTTTGTCCTCAGGAGATGTCACCATATTAAAGTCACCACATAATACCCAATGGGCATTGGGAAAATCATCCACTATCCACAACCATAAATGTGTATGCTCCAAGATGTCATTCAAGGCATAAATATTAATAAAACCAAAATAGTGGTTTTTAATGCTAAAAATAACCCATACTAACTGGTTGGTGGTGTCCATGATAGATTACACTAAGTGTGTCCACCACCTTGGAGAAATGAATGTGATCACCCCTCCACATGCTGTGGCATGGTTGCTATGAAGAATCATACTATCATGCCAGGTGGAATTACTGACAATCATCAATAAAAAATCCACCACCTTAGCTTCCTAAAAATAGAGAATGTCCATCTTGGGAAACTTCCTTCTGAAATGATGCACAACAAACTTGCATTTTGGGTCTATGAGACCCCAAACATTCCATGAAAAATAATTCATAGATGATGGGTATCAAGAGACATGTCCTCCAAGTCGAACCCTTCTAGGGAATCATATCGATTCTATAGAAAGTGCCCATTATTGGCTCTCAAGGACTCATATTATTTTTTCAAGTCAGGGTTACCCAAAAAATCTCCTTCCTCGACCTTGTCAATCCTTTGAGGAGGGCTACAAGAGCATTTGAGCATATCCCATCGAGCAGGGAGTGGAAGAGTGGCTGGATATGAGTCTGAAGAATTGGGCATAAAGGCCTTGGAACCTTGGGATAAAATGTTAGCAATCAGAGGAATGTTGAACACCCTAGGATTTTTTATCAATTTTGAGGCTACAACTGGAGAGGGTTCTTTATCAATAGGAGCTTGCTCCTATGAGTGATTTCTCAAAGATGGCTTGGCTCCTTTGGGAGTAGAATCTAAGTTTTTAGCTTTGGTGGGAGAGTTATTCTTCCCAACTATAGTCCAACTGTCATCAGATGGTGTATTTATAGCTTCAAGAGAGGGTTTGGGGGGAGAGGATGAGTGGTTGGATGCATTATTATGAGCCAACTGAAGGGGACATTCTTGTATGTTATGGTATGTAGCTTGGTAATAGAATCAAGTGTTATGCAAGTTGATATATAGGACTCGCTAAGAGTGACTCACATCCTTGACTTAGATTTCCAAAAACTCCTTGAGGTCTTGGGATAGGTTTCCTTCTACACAAACCCTTTTTTGTGGTTTGGTAGATTAGAATTGGTTTTATTCATGACAAACCACATGACCTATGGAGGATTCTATCTGGTGAATAAAGTGTCAACATGGGAGTGAGAGGATAGGAAATTCAACCCAAACTGGGACTTTAAGATCAATGTGCTTTGAGATAACAAAGTCTCATGTCTAAGGGGAGAAAACCATAAGCGAGTTCCTAACATACCAAGTGGCAGACTTATGGAGGATTCCTATGGCATGGGATGGGTCAAAAAATTAGAAGATAAAGAAACCCTTAGTCATGTTCTGGATGATCTCTAGCTTAATTCCATGAGATTCCCAGTGAGTTTAAACTCAAGACCATAACATAATTTCAAGGGGATTCTCTCGATAAAATATCCTATTAAATAAAATTGCTCTAACCATTGACATGAAGAATTAAATTTAGAAATAGGCAATATAACATTAGGATCCAAAGCATTACATTATGATAAACCTTTAGGACAAACTTCCTTAGGCGCTTGTAGGCGGTCATTATTCAGTGCTCCTCCATTCTTCTCTGTAACTAATAAATTTTGAAATAAATAAAGTTAGTGGCTTGAACATTTTTTTTTATGTTAATAAATTATAATTATATTTATTTCTCACATATCTTTAGTTGTAGATGTTTGTAAATTAGTTTCTATATCTTAAATATCTATATGTTAAATATTGAGAGATATCAACTTCGAGACATCTATATTAAATGTTGGGTCTTTATATTGTATAGGCACTCAAAGTTGATATCTCTTAGCATTTAATAGATATCCATTTAATATATATGAAATAGTAACACTTTTCATCACATAAGATAAAAGTAAATATGTATTATTCATGAAAATACAATTAATATAATTAATATAATTAATTTTTATACTCATTTGAACATTTCATATAATGCAATATTAAATTAAAAATAGAGAGTAACACAATATTAGTAAAATATGAATATACATATATGATATATTTTTATATTATACCAATAAGTTTATGATATTCAATCTTTATACATTTGATCTTCCAATTATTGAAGTTTTATTCTTCCTCTTTTCTTTTCTCTACTCATTTTCCACTCTTCAATATCTCAAATTGGTCATATGTTAAAGGTGTTGAGACCATCAATCCATATAATGACTTCACACATGATATAGGAACAACAACGAAACCTTATCTTTGTGCTTATATCAATTGTGGATTCATTAGGTATTAATCCATGTGAATTTTAGATTGTTAATCCCCATGCCAATTTCAAAGTTAATTGACATATCTGATCCCTTTATATAGGGGTGATTAGAATTATAGTTAGAGTTTCATCAATAAAATGAATGATAGATGTAATTATTGAAGTAAAATATTACATGTATGTAGGTGGTTCAGAACATGATAATCTTGATTTGTAGACAATATTTGAAACTTATATGAGTGAGCCATTGACTAGACCTTTTTATTTTAGTAAGTATGTAGTGAGAATCAACCTTGCACCATTTTCAATCAATAATTTAGCTTCCAAATTTTCATCATCCAATACCACAACATTATTATTTCATCCCATAGTTACAATGCTTTAGGAAATACGTTGATTCAATGTATATAATTTTCTCTTATTATTATGATCATGGACATTTTTATTTGTTGCAAATAAATGTATGTGTTCATTAAAATCCTACCTTTTAGCTATTTCAAATGAAGCATCCATTATAGTCTTTAATAATTGTCAATATTCAATGGTTGGATGGGTGTCTCTTAGATTTGTTATAAGTTATTAAAACCATTATTGTTCTTCACTTTGACCTTATTGTCTAAAAACTTTGTCTAGTGTAGCAACAATTCTAAAGTTGTTTCCGTCATAAATTTTCTTGTGTTGTGCTTGCATATGGGTGTTTATCAATTAACATAAATAATTATCCCTAATCCCCAATGAATATCATAGACCTTATACTAAATCACATATCAAAATTTTATATAAATGCTTGGCATAATCAAGAATCTATATTGTGAAGCATCTTTTGAGATATAATTGTCATCTCATCAATAAAAATATACCTAATATGTCAAATCTTTTTTTAAAAGTTCATTAATCTTATTCCTTCTAATTTTCCAAATTATAACATAGAAATTTGCAAGGTTATATGCATTGATGGTGTGCCAATGTTAAATGATATAACTTGAGTTAGAACATGTAGTAAAATGGGTTAACATTGTGGTTTTAATAACACTAGAAGTGCTAGCAAGGTCAATGGTTTGAACAATAATGCTTGAATGTTTATAAATTATAATTAAATTAATTTATCACATATCTTTATTTGTGGATGTTTATAAATTTTACTTATTTGTATTATTTTAAAATGGTAAAAGGTAGTTGTTTACATTAGCATAAATAAAAATACGAATTTGATGTATTATATTTTTTTTGTGGGTTCAACTAAGTGTTTTCCCATATATTTAATAAATTGTTTAATGAGTTCTATAACCTTGTTTTCTTGGATTTAAATATATGATATCTTCTTTATAGAATATATTTTACCATCATTATAAAAACAAAAAATATTAATTAAGTCAATGGCTCAAAAAATTTGAGTATATATTTTAATTAACCTATAATAAAAATATTTGTAAATACTTAAATACATTTAAAATAGATGTAAAATAATAAATCAGATTTAATTATTTTTCTAAAATTAAAGAAATAAATATATAGTGAGGTTTTAAAAATGCATCTTGAATATCAAAAGATATGGAGATAGTTTTTGAAGTTTGATAATGAAAATGAGTTTTTTCATGGAAAGATAGAGAAAATGTTGAAAAACCATGGCGAATGAAGGACTTTGTCTAAATTGTCAATTTATTTTGTGTGTGTCGAAACCATAGCAAGTATAATTGTGGGAAGTGTCAAGTTGCTATAAAATATTTTGACATTTGTGTTAATCAGATCTGGACACCAAAAATCTTGCTCACTTTTCTAAAACTTTGTGTGAATCACTTCGAAATCACACTCCATGCCTTAATTAGGTAGTTAGACTTGAAAATGATAAGAAAAACAACTATTTTAGAGATTTCACTAGACCATATAATCACTAGCATTCCTTCATATTTTTAAGGTCCCTCAATAGTTTAAAATATATAAAAAATAATAATATAATAATTATAGTAATTCACCAACCATGAAAACTAAAGCAATGAAATGTGTCATTAATATGAATTTAAGTGCTACAAGGAATTCTCTCTAAATGCTTGTAATTAATCAATAGATCACTATGAATAATAAATGCTAGTTTTTTAGATGATCTTTAGATCCTCAAGACACTAAGATGCCAATTTATAAATGTCTTGAATTTAAATTAGGATCCTATTAGCATGAAAAAAATACATAAAAGTTTGTAAAACTGAACAAGATGGGACCAAAAGATTTAAGGGCACTTTAATGGATCTAAACCACCCAAAACCCCAAAAATGAACTAAGTACATTTATGTAGGGACCATCACTGAACCAAGAAAATATGAGGAGAGATAAAAAGGAAAGAGAATAAAGAGATACAATGAAAAAATATAAACACACTAGTAATATAAAATTTGGAGTAGTAACTAATAAATATACATGTAGCTTAGAAACATGTAATTTAAAGACTAATAAATTCATATGAGCCATTTTTAGCCATCTACATAATGCCTAGTTTAATTTTTACATTCATACATATCAAATAAACCATGCATACTAGGGATACAAGATTTTGGGACCATAAATCTATGATAAAAATTGTAATGCTCATATGAGCCCTGAAAAACATATTTTTTCTATGCATGCATGGGTGAGTGACAATAATAAAAATCTACTAAAATATAGAAAAATAAAAATGATATACTTGATTTTGTTGAGGATTACATATGTATATGAGTACAACATTTTATTACAAAAATAAATCAAAATAATATTCTAATTATGAAAGGGAGATTCAAAACTACACTTTAGCAATGAAGATTTCACTTATGTCTATTGTTAGGGCTTCTCATTGATCCACTGGCATGCTAGGTGATACAACAGATAAAGATAAGGAAATTCATCTATCTCTAGTTGCAAGACTATCGATTAAGAAGGAGATCACTGGGGTTACTAAAGGGAACATGGATATGTCTCTTCTGCTTAACCCTACTAGGTAACTATATCGCATGGTAGGTGCTTCCTCTATTAAAGTGGACTCTTAGGTGGTGAAGCCTATGAAAAAAATAGCCATTACCAAATCTACATGGGTTGTAAATTCTGAGAAGGAAACACTTTAGGAAGTACTATGTAATGAGGAATGGTTTAGAGCCAGGGGTTTAGTGTGTAGATTTGATAGGTTCTAACCTTCTCTCCTAGATTTTCATTATTTAAAATAAGTGATTCATGGTAGCCTATTTTAAGGACATCATGGAATTTTATCCTTGTTCCAGATGATTCTTCATTGTGGTTTTTGATAATCTTGTTGACTGAGATAAGATCATTTAGGATAAATATTGGAGCTAGGATCAACACCTCCTTCTAAAACCCTAGCTTCCATATTTTTATCCTCTGGTTGAAAACCTCTCCCTCAAACCCATCTGGGTTTAAATGCCATATCTTCCTCTAAAATTTTGGGTGGATCTTTATCTATCGACTATTGGTGAAACCTTGGGTGTCATGTTGGATTTTGATGCTTCTTTCTTAAAATTATCCCACACTACCTTTGCCATTATTCTTGTTTGTTTGGATACCTCTCAAGATCTTCCAATAATAATTGAGTTGAAAGTCAGTGGATGGTGAGTTAGTTTCAAACCCTTGATTGTGAGGGGCTTCCCTTCAAATGTCAAAATTTCTTCAAAATTGGTATTTTATCTACTTCTTATACAAACTCCAAGTGTAAAGTGGTTTCATCATGGTGGAAGGATGCATGCAATGATCTTCTTATAGTATTTTTGGACATCAATCTTGATTTGCATTTGAGTGTAGTTTTTGAATCTATTCTGGAGGAGGATCAAAAATCTCAATTTCCTCATGCTCTACCTATACCTTTGTATTCTAAGGTTGTTAGGCTGGTTAGAATTAGTAATGTGGATTTAGACAACAGGGGCAAGTTTGCTAGAGGTACTTCATTAGATATGTGTATTTCTTCTAGTGTTGATTGAAGTAATATGTGTAATCAAGAAGATTGCACTATAGTGAGAAATAAGAAAAAAGGTGTCTCACTCCTAATTCTCTTTCCAAGATACTTCACTCTCATGATAAAGCAAATAAGGGAGAGACATAGTTCTGTCCAGACTGTATTTTATTTTGTTCTATTTGGTATTACATTTGTTTTGTTATGTCCTCTATGGCACCAAGGCCATGCTTTCCCTAGGTATTTAATTCTACGGTTGATTGTTCATGTTCTTTACTTTATGACATTCTATTTTAAGTAGGGTTTGGGACCCACCAATCCCAATATCTATAAAAAATACAAGTACTAAAAAATAATGCTAAATAATTTTTTAAATATATCTCATTGTGGTCTTTGATGATAGAGTGTTGATGCATCAATATACATGGGTGCATGCCTTAAAGGGTGTACTAAGAATGCAATGGGATTAGATCATGTTACTTTGTGAGAGAGGCATTCCTTCATGCAACCTGTATACCTCCTATGATGTCTACCTAAAATACTAAAACCCTAAAATATGGCTGAGTCTGAAATGTCATAGGACCTTCCAAAACCTAGAGTTTTCATTATAACTCTTAGAGGTATCAAACCACTATAAACATACTATGAATATATATATTTATTATAAATTATAAGTTTACATATAGATACAAACATTTAGTTTATATACGTAAAATTATATTTAATTTTTTATTTTATATATGCGAGTTGCCTTACTCTTATTTAAGTGTTTCCTACATTCCAATCAACCTAGTTTCATTAGTCCCTTTTAGTAAATTTAATCCATATATATATATATATATATATATATATATATCATAATTATCATTCCAAACATGAAATTTCACATTAATTTTCTTTGTTTTCACTCCATTTTTAATCCTAAGTAGTAATTGGAGTAGTTAGAGATTTAGATCCATATCTTGAAGGTCTAGTCTTGTATTGTCTAGGAGAAGTTGAACATAAGAGGTATACATATTATTTAGAGATAAAAACTAATATTACCTAAGTATTCATCTTTATTTTTGAGGTATTCAATCTAAAACATCTCTTTTAAAGTGTAACTTGAGTTAAAGGTGGAGATTAAGGTGTCAACGGGTCCACCCAAAGGTAAGTACATCTATCAATACTCTCTTTCATTTATTTTCTTAGTAGATTATAAATTGATTATTTTTTTATATTTTAAATGTATTTTTTAATCCTTTCTTATTATATTTTAGTATAATGAATAAACTGGTATAGATATAAGATTTCTTAGGCTTGCCATTATCACCTTAGGTTATAGAGATTGCCCATTGCTTGACCATTTCACCAATAATCCCCACTATTTCAACCTTTAAAATCATAATTACAATCCCTTATATACATTTAATACTAGTGAGATATACACCCCATGTCATAGGCTTAGGATTTGGAATCCTTTCCTCTTGACATTTAAGTTTAGATTATCCTCTATTAGGTTTACAGTTATTCTAGGTTCATATCTGATTGTCCAACTATATGGAGGATCTATTGTTATGACTTATTTTAGTCCTAGTATATTGAGAAAAAGAGAATATTTATAGGTCATGCTAGCCTATTCATACATATACCCCATCAATAAACCACTGTAAAGTTGAATTTTTATAGGGATACCAAAAACAACATGGATTGGGCTAACTTGGGGGTATTTTCAAATATAATAAGAGTGCCCATCTCCTAGAATTATATAAGGGCCTTGGTAAGGCATATAATAAATGTTATGAATATAAAATGTAGAGCAATAATAATGAAATAAAGATAGAATTAAAATTTAGAAAACACAACAGAAAAGAGATAGATTTAATATGGTTCACGCAATATGGAATATGTCCACACATAACCAACTAGTCCTTATTATATAGTCCAAAAAATGAGGCAAAAAACTTGAAACACATCCCCTGTAATATCCTCTTCACTCTCTCACAATTTTTCCTAATTACAATGTCCTCATATCAAAGGAGGGTTAAAAATTATGGCAAAAATGCACTAACTTAATTTATATCATTAGATCTAAAACCTAATAGTAAATGGTCCAGATTAATTATGAAATTACAATATTTTATAATGAATTTTTCATTAATTTGGCATTAAAATAAGATCAATCTCCACCATCCAACAATATCCCACTTGGAGACTGATTGTTTCAACTCCACTGCTACAACTCTTACTTGGACTTTTCTTTGAACTTTGGCCTTGACATGTTTCTCATCTTTCTTGTTATCCTTGAAGACCTATTGAAGCTAAACAACTCTCCAACTTATCTTTAGTGACTACCTTTGTTAGCATATCTGCATGACTCTAACTCATATGGATCTTTTCCAACTTTAGTTTACCATCCTCCAAAATCGAATGAATGAAGTGATACCTGAGTTGTATATGTTTGTTTCTTGAGTGGAATGACAAGTTCTTTGCTAAATGAATTACACTCTAACTATCACTATACAACCTGAAATCTTCCTACTTATGCCTAAACTCTTCCATGAACCTTAGCATCCATATCATCTCCTTACTAGATTCTATAGCTGTAACATATTCTACCTTTTTAGTTGACAAATAAACTATCTTCTATAATTTTGAAATCCAACTAACTAATATGTCACCAATAGTGTATACATAACCTATGGTGCTCCTCATACCATCTAAATCTCCAGCCATGTTTGCATCAACATATCCTTGTAAGGTAACATATGACCCTTCATAGAACAAATGTCTATTAGTGGTCCCTCTCACATTCCTGAGAATCCACTTGATTACGTTCCAATGCTCTTTTCCTAGATTGTTTATAAACCTACTGACAACTCCCACTACATGAGCAATATTTGGTCTAGTACACACCATATCATACACTAAACTTCCAAATACCAAATCATATGGCACTTTAGTCATGTAATTGACTTCTTCCTATGTTTTGGGACATTGTTCCTTACTTAGTTTGAAGTGCCCTCCCAAAGATGTACTCATAGGTTTTGCATCTTGCATATTGAACCTGACTAACACCTTCTTGATGTATTTTTCTTGAGACAATGTCAATTTCCTATTTTTCCTATCTCTTATTATTCTCATATTGAGGATTTACTTTGCAACACCCAAATACTTCATTACAAATGAATATTCTAGTTTTCTTTTTAACTCATTATATCATGCATGTTAAACCCTACAACAAGCATGCCATATACATATAATAACAAGATAATATAGCTACCATTATCTAATATATTAAAATTAAACATAGTGGTCAGAGTGACATCTACTATAACCCTATTCTGTCATAAACATGTTATATTTTAGATACCACTATCTTGGAGCTTGTTTGACTTCATATCCTTGTGGCTGCTCCATATATATTTACTCCTCCAAATCACCATGAAGGAATGTAGTCTTCACATCTAACTATTCAAGGTGCAAATATTTTACTTCTACCAAACTTAAAATAGTTCTTATAGAAGTCATTTTAACTACTGAAGAAAATATTTCATCAAACTCAATGCCTTTCTTTTGTGTAAACCCTTTTACAACAAGTCTGGATTTTTAACTCTGCTTTCCTCCATCTTCTTTCTTCAACCAATAAATCCATTTATTCATCAATACTCTTTTACATGTAGGCAACTAAATAAAATCCCAAGTTTGGTTATGTACCAAGGAGTCTATCTCCTCTTTCATGCCTTGCTCCCACTTCTTTTTGGTTTCTACCTACATTGCTTCTTCATAGCTTTCTAGCTCACCACCATCAATCAATAATATATAATAAAGTGAAGGAGAGTAATGTTCAGGGAGTCTACTAGTAGATCTTCTAACTACACTTCTAGGAGTTTGAGGTACTTGTTTTAGTTATTGTATATTCTAATTTTATGGCACTTTTAGAATTTCATTTCCAATAATTTCATCAAGTACTACATATTTTGTATTTGAATTTTCCTGTCTCTTTTCCTACAACTAATCTCTATACATGATCTTTTCATTAATGATCACATCTCTAATCCTAATGATTTTGTGATTTTCAATATCCAATAAATAATAACCAAAATCATTAACTCCATATCCAATAGAATTACATTTCTTGGATTTTGCCTCAAGCTTGGTTCTATTTTCATTATCAATATGGAAAAATGGTTCACAACTGAAAGTATTTAAAAAGGAATAATCTACCTTTTTACCTATCCATGCTTCCTTTGGAATGCCACCATCCAAAGGACTTGAAGGCCCTTTATTTATTAAGTAAATAATAGTATCCACAACATTTCCCCAAAACTATAAAGGCAACCTTGTAAGTAACCTCATGTTCCTTGTACACTCCATGATTTTCGTATCCATCCTTTTCGATATACCATTTTGTTGTGGTGTTCTTGGAACTATATTCTCTCTATGGATCCCATGGGATGAAAAATAATTATCAAACTCCTTGATGTAGTATTCCCCTTCATTATCTGATCTGACACACTTCAACTTATTTCTTATTTCATTCTCAACCAAAGCATTCCATTTCTTAAAAGTATCAAAAACATCATATTTATTTCATATGAAATAAACCCAAATTTTTCTAGTTGCATCATCAATCAAAGTAACAAAATAAGAAGATCCACCAAGGGATGATACCTAAGCTAGTCCCCATACATGTGTATACACAAGCTCTAACTTTTCATCCTTCTTTATCCTCTCAAATCTAAGAAATATGGCTCTCTTTTGTTTTCCATATACACAGTGCTCACATAAATCTAAATCCACATTCTTCAAATTTGGCAACAAATTCTTTGAGTGGAGAACTTGCATCCCCTTCTCACTCATGTGCCCAAGTTTGTGGTGCCATAATTTTTTATTTACTTCTGTAAAATCTAAAGTAATAGAAGATTCAACATCACCATTAGATAAATATAATGTACCTACCTTCTCTCCTTTTACTATTACCAATGATCCTTTAGTGACCTTCCATGAATTTTATATGAATATAACTATGCAACCTTAACTTCCTAGCTGTCTCACCTCTTTCAACAACCATTTATTTCTATTATATAATTTTATCTGTATCTTACCATTTCCTACAATTTCATAGGGTTCACCATCACCCAAATAAACCTTCCCAAAATCACCTTGAACATAGTCTTAAAAATATTTCTTATAGGGTGTAGCATGAATAAAACCCCTAAATCTAACACCCAATAATCATTAATATTATCTAAAGAAAAGATTAAAGTATTTTGTAACACATCACCTACTACATTTGCTTCCTAGTTTTTATCTTATTGTCCATCTCCTTCTTTAACTTTTTAAAACCAATAATATTTCTTTAGGTGTCCTATTTTCCCACAAATCTAGCACACCAGTGTTCCTCTAGATTTAAATTTTCCCTTCTTAGACTTCCCATGATTCCCTGGGCCCTTTCTTACATATTTTGTCTTCTCCTATTCTGCATAGTCAAAACATTACTTGATGTCTCACCTGTGCTTTTCCATCACAATTCCTCACTAAGGATAACACCAATAACATCATCAAACTTTAAAGTGTTGGAGATAGAGATAGAATTGCTCATAGCCATGACCAAGCCATTCTAGCTTTCTAGCAATGAGCACAAAATCAAAAGAACCCTAACCTCATCATCAAAATTTACTCCTACAGAGCTTAACTAATTTGTGGCCATGCTAAATTCATTCAAACGGTTAACAATAGACCCACCTTCTGATTTTTCTAGATTAAATAAATGTTTCATAATAAATACCTTGTTAGAGGCTGAGGGTTTTTCATACACTATCTAATTCCTTTATCACATCTACTATTTTCTTTTATTTTGAAATATTGAAGGCCACTAATGCTGCTAGGCACAGTCATATTGTTCCTAGTGCCTTTCTGTCAAGAACTCTTAGTCTTCATCCTTCATAGTCACCATATTCTTTACATATTATAACCAATGGTAGGAAAAGATCTTTCTGATATAGATAATCCTCGATTTGCATCTTCTATAGTTGGTAGTTTTGGCCATTAAACTTGGTGACCATAAATTTTCCTTCTTCCATCATTGCTCCCACTCTAACTAGGAAACCTCTTTTCCTGCAAGTTTATCTACCAAATAAGCCTTTGGCTCTGATACTGATTATTAGAAATATAGAATGTAGAGCAATAATAATGAAATAAAGACAAAATTAAAATTTAGAAAATACAAAAGAATAGAGACACAAATTTAATGTGGTTCACCCAATATGGGCTACGTCCACATAGAAACTATCAGTCCTTATTATTTAGTTTAACAAATGAAGGGGAAAACTTACAATACACCCACTACAATATCCTCTTCACTCTCTCACAATTTTTCCTAATTATAATGCATTCATATCAAAGGAGGGTTAAAAATTAGGGAAAAAATAAAATAACTTAATTTCTACCATTAGATCTAAAACCCAATAGTAAATGGTCCATATTAATTATGAAATTATAATATTTTATAATGCATTCTTCATTAACTGGGCATTAAAATAAGATCAGGCTCCACCATCCAACAATCTCCCACTTGGAGACTGATTGTTGCATCTCCACCGCTACAAATCTTACTTGGACTTTTCTTTGAACTTTGACCCTGGCATGTTTCTCATGTTCCTTGTTAGCTTTTAAGACCTATTAAAGCTAAACAAATCTACCAAAGGCAACATGGATTGGGCTAACTTGGGGGGGGGATCTTCAAAGACAATAAAAGTGTCCACCTCTTGGAATTATATAATGGCCTTGGTAAGGCCTAGAATAAATTTGTGGAAGTCAAGGAATTATATAAAGGCATATTGGTTACAAAATATATAAATTAGATTAATTTGTGATTGAGGGAGATTGTAAAATAATCATCAAGGCTTTGAAAATAAAATCAAGCAAGGATTATAAATTAGCTAATGTCATTAAAGATTCTACATAAATATAAAATCATTTCACTTTGTTGTAAATTATTCATATAATAAAAGAAATAAAGCGAGTGATTGACCATATGGATAACCTTGCTATGGGTCTTAATCAATCACATAGTAATTTTATAGTGCATTTATTAACTCCTCCTTCACGAACTTAAATCTCAAGGAAATCTTAGATTATGAAATTCAAAAATGTAAAATTTAATGTCATGATTTTTTAGCCATATAATTTTTGGGTGATGTATTTGGAACATCATTGTGATGTGACTCTATGAAGTACTAGTGGAAAGTGATAAGTAGGGTGGATTATATAACCATTATCACTCCCCTTGGTTATTTTTGCATGTAAAAAGTTTGATGACATGGATAAAGGATCTTCTCAATATACACACTACATTTATTCCCTTTTAAGTTAGTTTCATTGGTTTTTAATCTCTTTTGTTCTATTCCTCAAGTGTTTCAAGTATATATGGAATGTTTTATTTGGGAATATTTTGTAATTCATTCTTGAATATTATTATTCCTCTTTGGTTTTTGATTAAGGGTATGGAAAATTGGGATGGGTTGGGTAGTTTAATAAAATTATTTTATTATCCTATGCTCCTTTGTGTTTTTTTATATTCCCCAATTATTTATGAATGATCTTTGTGATAATGGTAGGGTTCAGGGTATGTAGTTCTCAGATTATGCTATTTTCCCCCTAATTTTGGATTATAAGTTTCATGCTTTAGGTGTATGAAATGGTAGTGGTAATTTATTCATGTATATTTATTTTAGGTGAAGATTGGAATTGTAGGTTGATTTCAAAATTTATAAGGAATGAAGTGCCCTAGGTGAATTTGTGCTTGACTACTATTTTCCTTCATAATAGTTATATGCTGATACTTTTGAGGATTTTTTAAATATTTATGGTCATGGAATTTTAACTCATTTGTGACCTTTATTTTCTTATTTTGGCTTCTAGATGTTTTGTTGTGAGCTTGTGTGCTTTATAAAATCTGGCATATTTTGAATGTTATTTTATGCTTGGTAATGGAGTTAAATAATTATGTGTTAGGGGGTGAGGGATCCTCTTATCATAGAAGCACCTGAGTCAAATATGGAAATGCCTCATTTGATAATATCTTCAAAGAAAAAATTGTGAAATGGTGAAATATTACTCCATAGATGATGTTTGCTACTCATTTATGGACTTGGTTGATGATCTCAAGCTTTGAAAGCTATTGAACAATGACATCCTCCTCAAATAAACTACTAGAATGAGTGTGGAGAATACCATGGTATTTTAGAAATATGTTCTTTTTGATGGTATCAAAGATTTTTAAAAAATTCAACTTACATGAATATATTTTGTGCTTAGTTTTTATTAGGTTGCGAGAAGGGGAATCTATAGATCATGCATTGCAAGCCATGAAATACTTGTTTTAATGCAAATATTGAAACCCTAAAAATGACATAAAATATTGGGGTGTAAACTATTAATTTTGGTGCCAAAAACACTAATTTTATTTGTCAGGATATGGAAC